>SEMN01000453.1:0-427110 GCA_005408345.1 Macquaria australasica | reverse complement strand
ATATATATATATATATGTGTGTGTATATATATGTGTATATATATATATATGTGTGTATGTATAGTATTCCTGGACAACGGCAGCCGTCCTCTCAAGAAATGATCTTTATACAAATACACTAAATGCCATGATTGACAGTGGCACACTGCACTGTAATATTAGGCCATGCTACAAATAAATGACTGTTTCAGATACAGTTTCCTTCTGGATTGTACTACCTGTGACCTGGTCCACAAGGTGGTTCACTGTCACTTTAGCCATGATGACAAAACACCCAGGAGCCTGCAGCCTAAATGCTGTTTTTCAGTATACTGGCTCCATCTTCTGTAGCTAAAGACCTTTGTGTTCTTATTTTTCTGACCGTAGAAGACCTTGACAACTCTCATCAGTCGCATCCATTAATCTAGTCTATGTTACATGTAAAACTTGGCTAATATATCTTTGTCTTC
The DNA here is from genome assembly GCA_005408345.1 of Macquaria australasica. Classification (NCBI taxonomy): domain Eukaryota; kingdom Metazoa; phylum Chordata; class Actinopteri; order Centrarchiformes; family Percichthyidae; genus Macquaria; species Macquaria australasica. Next base: position 426,661 of record SEMN01000453.1, on the reverse strand, counting down.
TTTCAGTCTGGTGAGGACGTTCCTGTTGGTCGATGGCAGTGTTGGTCTTCAGAAGGCAGACCTGATCGCCCTGGAGATGTGCGAGGAGTTCAGACGTCCATATGTGGTGGGAGGACATACACTCTTTCTTCATAAATAGTAACATCATGCCTATTTAGTTGGAAAAGATTTCCAAATGAAGAATTATAGATCTCAGCTTAAAACGCAGAATATATGGGGGGAATTGTTATCCATATCCCAAATAAAGATTGTATTTCTTTTGTAGTGAGTCACCATCTCATATGCCAAAATGACTTTAGAGCTGCAACGATCTGTTTTGATAATCGATGAATCGATTTCTCAACTGTGAATGTTTTCTGGCTTCTTTAGCCCTCTACAGTTGTATTGACTATGACAATAATCGTTAGATGCAGCCCTATAACATTTGTATAAATGCTGTGTCAATGGGACCCCTTGCCGCCTGCAACCTGAAAACAAAGCTGCTTCACCAAGACCACACAAACTCCAACTAAGTTCAAAAACAAGCAAATCATCTGACAAAGTGTGAGCTGTGGGGAAAACAAACAATTCAAATGATTTGTCCAATTTAATAATATGTAGTTTGCTTGAGAAACAGCAGGTTGAACACTGTACATGCTGGAAACGCAGTGTTTCTGCTTTTTGGTGGGGGTGGTTAGCATTACCGCTATCCAGCTTTTACCCCTCCTTTTCACCTTTTATTCATTATTCTTCCAAATCCTCATCATTATGTCCACACTGAATTAATGCTGAACGCTCTCACTCAGCTATTTAAAAACTGCTGTCCCCCTCTGAAGTGCCACCGCTGAGGCGTTCTAATGAAGCGCTTCCACTCTGCAGTCAATTATTCATGCTCTCTGGTTATTAAACACTTTGCCCATTAGTAAGGCTGTGACAGTAAGGCTTTTAACAAAGATGAACTCCCGCTGCTGAGCGGAAAGGGTCACTTTCAAACCTGAAACAGACTTTAATAAAGTTGTTGCTACACGGTTAACAGCAGCTCAGTTAGTTGTAATGTAATGACTGTAGTGAATGGCAGGATTTTTCATTTTCGGCATTCAGCAATATCTTCTGACAAAAGAATTCAGAGTTCATACACTGCAGTTCTTTACATTTGTAGGAATAGAAATGGGGAATTTGCAAGCTACAACGTTACATTCCGGTTACAAATATTCTAATAGTATAATCACTCTGTAGGAGAAAAATGATTGTAAGACCAATCATACAAAAAGCCAAAATCTTAATGTGTATAATAGAAAAAAAAGAAAAGAGTCCTTAAAACAGACATCATATTGCAGTATTCTTAAGTGGCCAGTAGATGTCAGACTAATTGTGCTCAGTGAGTTTGAGCTGTAGATGAGTTGATTCATAATTAGAAGTAAATGCTCTAATGTTGTGTGATCTGCTGATGAATCTGTTTGCTGATAGCTCTGTGCTCTTTTTCAGTACATGCATATACTGGACATGAAGGTACAAGTGTGACCAAACATTTTGTCGTGCAGATGGTGGTGACCAAGATCGACAAATGTGGGCACGGAACGCTGCTGACAAACATGCTGCACCTTCTGGATGTAGTTAGAACACAGACCACAAGCTGCTTCCCCCAGCCACTCCTGGTCAGGTGAGAGTCCTTCTTTCCATTTGACTGCTTAAAGAATATGGCTGGTGATATTTTATGTGTCTTACAGTCAGCAGATCCATCAAAAGATCAACAATGAATTGACTCTACTAACAAGTATTCAACAAGTATCTAAAGCCTGATATATCTTCTTCCTCTGTGCCATAGAGCTCTGTTGTTGTCCAAAAACTATTAACAACACATCAATGAGCCACAATGTTGCACTGGGTGACATGTTCCTTCATTACCATGAACACACACGCTGTAGTTTTTTTTGACTCAATCCCAGATACACCGTCCTGCTGCCTGAAATACAGATAAGAGCACCAAATGTGGATTAATCCGCCGCTGAAAATATTCCCCATCAAATGCACTTTTTAATCCTGTTTTAGTAATGTTTGTTAAAAACTACAGTGTCCAGCTGTTTTACTTTTGAATTGATTTATTTATTTATTTATTTATTTATTTACGATATAAGAGGGAACACATGGACAGGGTAGGGAAATCGGAAAGTATTGTAGTTGTTGGTTTTGGTCTTTTCGTGGGATTTGTCGACAATAAGAAACATCTGGAATAACACTGGCCTCATCTTTTTAAAGGTGTTTGAGGGACACTTCTTCCATGATAAATTCAGCAAAATGTACATTTCTACAGCATCATTTTCTTTATCACAACAACATAGTCGTGCATACTCCCAACACTGTCAACACTGAGTTTCTCTTTTTAACAGAAATATAGTTTTTCTTCTGGTTGGTTCTACTTTTGAGGGTTTTTCATCCAGTGTTGAGCTATTTTTAAAGGTACCTGTGGAGTGTTCTTGTAAACAAACAAAAGTTAGTATTACTCACCAAAACACATTGTGTGTATCCTTGAGCTCTACCAAAGGGGCTGAATTGCATTTCCTTCCTCATAAAACATTTACAAAGCAGATTTTAAATCCAGTATTGTTTACATCTGTGTTATTATCTTGCAGTCTATTTCTTCTTTGTCTTTGTTGGTGCATTGCAGTATATCTTGGCGTGGTACCGCCACCTGTAGATCAGGGGAATAGTGTGAAACCATTGGTTGGACTGTGTTCAGCGTACAGCATTAGGGCACGTACCACATGGGCGCAAATGCCCCGAGCAGTGAGTCACTGGTTCGATTCCCAGCTGGCCGGACCACTTGTTGCATGTCATTCCCCTACTCTCTTTCCCCACATTTCCTGTCTCTTCCCACTATCACTGTTAAATAAAAAGGCATAAAATGCCCCAAAACAAACTCCACAGTGAACCTTAAATAAAACTCTCAACAACATGGTATTTATAAAGAGCATTTGTTAATATTACACCAATCAAGGTTAAATTTTAGGACCTTTAAGATAAATAAAAAACTATGAAATCACAAAATGCAAAAAATTAAAGAAAAATTAAAAATAAAACACAAAGCAAAACAATCAAAAAAAGAACATTTTCTTGCGTTTCACTGAATCATACCCAGGTCTAATTTGGACTTGAAGTGAGCAGGTGTGTCAATAAAACTTGAATGTCAGATTTTCTCTTTGCATAGGAAGACAGCAAGACAGATTAGAATTAAGGAGATCAACTATGTGTAACAAAAAATGCATTGGACTTTGGTTTTATCAGTTATAAAAACCAGTTTACAGTAAAAACTGAGAAATGTCATTGCTGTTTGTAAGAGTCTAGATAACATTTCTGTTCAGTATTCATAATAAAGTATTTTATTTGTTGCAGCTTGTACAGCTTTCTTGCTGTAACAGTAAAATAATATTTTTGAACAGTTCCACTTATGGTCCACAATAGAGATCAATTAAGGTGTTCATGTCATGTTGTTTGTCACTATAATACAGTACAATATTATTACCATTTTCCAATATAATGCAATCTATAGCTACACCACAAAAAAAAAAAAAAACAGCTCCAAAAAAACCACTGTGTGCCTGGTGGTACACTTAAGGTTAGATTTTTCCAAAATTAAGGAAATTGCCAAGTAAATAAACAAAGTATCTTAATCTTTATGCTGATGTGAGAACAATTCTAAGCGGTTTCCAATAGATTACAACTCTCGGTGGGGTGACGGACCTGCATATGATTTCATTAATGTGTTGGAAATAAAGGAGTGGCTACATACATTTTGCAGTTTGATACGTTGCATCCATTCTTTCTTTGTCTCTCTCTCTCTCTTTGCAACAGCTCCCTCCACTTTTGGGGGATCTACCTCCTGAGATGCTTCATTGCCCATGTAACAGGGAGCATCAGGCTAACGGACACCTCTCAGAGTTGACCAGGCCAGCTTTGCCTTACTGAGTGGAACTAGGACTGCTTCAGATGATTTTATTTTCTAATAAAATGTAAAACTCTCCTTTGTTGGTTTGGCTGGTTGTCCTTTGACTTTATAGTTACACATTACATTACACTTATATTGTTTAGCATCTCGTTTCACAACCATGGTCATTAAACAGCTTCCCCTAAGGATCTAAGGAACCTCTATTATCCCACAGAACTGAGGTTTCTGTAATTTAACTGCATTTAATCGGCACCAAGAAGTTCTTTTTAACCATAACTTCTTAAAACACACGTTCATAGGGCTTCATATATTGTGCTTTTAACTGGCATATTGTATTTGCCAGAATGGGAAACCTATTTCAATTTCATGTCGTGGTTATCGTAATGACTTTCCTTTATATTGTTTAATTATGCTGTATAATGACTTACTTACAGTACTAAAGTTTATTGTAATACTAAGAATCAGATAATGCGTCATTGTAGCAACGTGAAACCCGTCACATTGTTGGACACTGCATCTACCATACAAAACCTTACTGTTCATACAGAGTCCCCAAAGTCCCAAAAGAGGATTTTTTTTCATTTTTAATCTCGTGAACAAAAGATTAAAAAACATCATCCTGTAGGACTTAGAGATCGAAGTTTGTTCACTCTCACTACTTCCATCATTAATTTGCTAGAATATAAACATAATGTATACTTTTTAAATGGTACCATTCAAATTCACATTTGTCACTTTTTAGATATCTTCATTGCAGTATATTGCAGTAAAGTTAAAGGATAAGGTGTTGACCTCCCCTATTTTTCATATTATCAACAAATCCTATGAAAAGAGGTGCATAAACATTCACCCAAATCCAAAATGGTCCCAGGAAGTCCTAGGTGTCAGGAAAGGCTTGTTCACTGCAAACCTTTCTTTTTAAAATGGTTTAAAGATAAATGTCAAGATAACACATCAGTGTTTCTGATTCCATGCTTGACGCTCCACAGCCTACCAGGCATGTGGTTGCAGTTCACATGAGACGGTGCGTTTCCATCGCAATAGATGGGTCTCCAAGAGACATCAATGAGATGCACATGCACGTAGGGGCTAGAAAACAAACCAGAATGACAACTGGTTTTGTTACTTGTTAACTTTGATAATGTTCAATATTCCAAGAAGGAAACCTTGTTAGCTCACAGTGCATAATTAGGGAATATATATTATTATGATTATGATAATGAGTGGTCTGTGCTCATAATGTGCAGCAGGCAAACAGCAGGAATGTCATATAAGGGTGTTTCTGCAACTACGGTCACTTTTGACTCTCCCAAATTAAAAAATCAACCTCTATGAATTTTAATTTTAACCATCAGAGTCTGTAATGTAGATGAGAACAACTAGTCCATACATTTGTTACATCTAGGCTGGATTATTGCAACTCTCTATTATCAGGCTCTCTATTATCAGTCCCTTAAGACTCTCCAGCTGATTCAGAATGCTGCGGCACGTTTACTGACAAGAACCAGAAAAAGAGATCATATTTCTCCAATATTAGCTTCTCTACACTGGCTCCCTGTGAAATCCAGAATAGAATTTAAAATCCTTCTCCTCACCTTCAAAGCCCTAAATGGTCAGGCACCATCATATCTTAAAGAGCTCATAGTACCCTATTACCCCACTAGAGCACTGCGCTCCCAGAATGCTGGGTTCCTTGTGGTTCCTAGAGTCTCTAAAAGTAGAATGGGAGCCAGAGCCTTCAGCTATCAAGCTCCTCTCCTGTGGAACCAGATCCCAGTTTGTGTACGGGAGGCGGACAACCTCCTCACATTTAAGAGTAGGCTTAAGACTGTCCTCTTTGATAAAGCTTATAGTAGGGCTGACTCAGGTGACCCCTGAGCCCCCCCTTAGTTATGCTGCTATAGGCCTAGACTGCCGGGGGACTTCCCATGATGCACTGAGCTCCTTTCTCCTCCTCTTCCTCTCCATCTGTACGCCCTCATATCCCATCAATGCTTGTTATTAATTCAACTTCTTCCCGTAGTTGTGTGCTTTCTCTCTCTCTCTCTCTCTCTTTCTCTCTCTCCTTCTGTTGCTTTCTGCAGGTGTTTCTGCCTCTGGAGCTGTGGAGTCTGGATCTGTGGTTGCAGCCACCTGCTGCCCCCGTGCTCCTGCTCTGCACCCGCTGCTGCTATTACTGTTATTGCTCTTATTATTAGTATTACTATTATTATATTGCTCTTAGTATTATTTCTGTTAATATTAACATCAATACCATTACCACAACTATTACTTTACATCTCTATGTGGAACTGTACCCCCCCCCCTCTTCAACCCAACCGGTGGAGGCAGATGACCGCCCACCCAGAGCCTGGTTCTGCTCGAGGTTTCTACCTGTTAAAAGGGAGTTTTTCCTTGCCACTGTCGCATAGTGCTGCTCATGGTGGGAACTGTTGGGTCTCTGTAAATATAAAGAGTCGGTCTAGACCTGCTCTATATGAAAAAGTGCCCTGAGATAACTTTGTTATGATATGGCGCTATATAAATAAAACTGAATGGAATTGAATTGTAATACATATAAACAGGTACACAAAATTATATATAGTCGTTAAGATTTTTATCTGGAACGTGTTTATTTTTTATGGTTTTCATTACTTGTTATTACAAAATGTCCTTACCCCAACATTACAATAACGTTCATTTTATACATTTTCCTTTTTTAATTTCTATAAAATGTTAAGACATTTAAATTCATTTTCATCAAGCTTTGTGGATCATTGTAAATACTGATATAAAAATAATTTAAAAAATAGGGGATTTCATGGTTTTCTCTACACATGGAAAATGTAAACAATAACCTTAGATGTCAATTGTCTTCATACACACAAAAAATATTTACGGCAGATATTGTAATTTAAATGTGTAAATCATCTCTACTTAAGTGTTAAAATATTTTTTTCAAATAAAAATCATAATAATTGAGATAAAGACTTGACCTTTGACAGCTCCTCATACAATCTGGCCCCATTCTGTATGTCCATCCCCTTTGCCACTAGGGAATCCGTCGTCCTCTTTACTGCTGCTCCCACACCATCCGCTGGTCCCTTGCCATGGTGACGCCACCACGTCTGACTCCCCTCTTCAAATGGCAGAATTTGGAGTGCTTTCTTCCTGCACATGGAACACTAACCTCTGGTAAGTCATAACCTCTGGGGATAATGGTGGTGTGTGCAGAGCAACAAACAGTTTTGAGGCCTCCAGTATTTTGTGTTTTGCCCTCTGGTTTCTTTTATTTATCTTCCACTGTCATCTTTTCAGATTTCTCTCTCTTTTAATTAGTTGGGAGACACTCTGTATCTGCCCATTCTCCTTTCTTTCTTTGTAACGCTCTTTTTCCTTCCGGAGATATGCTTCGTATCTGTCCAGGTCTTTTCTCATTTCCTCTCTGCATTTCCGTGATCTTATTGTAGATGAATTTGGTCTCATCTAGGGTTGCAAAAATTATATGTTTATGTTTAGTTTACAATAGACTTAATATTTGCAATATAATACATAACTCGCCTTGAATTTGTCTCTACCGCGACAGAAGGTCTTAATGGTGACACCTAAACCTGCTGCGGTAAAGACATGTTGCGGAAATGACATTTTTGCTAATATTGCAGATAAATTGCAGATAGCAAGGTCTGCTACGTTAGCGTTGACTCTTAGCACCTAATACACATGAATTCAACAGTAATGATTGAAATGTAGTTCAAAATACACAATTACTGAGCTGTATGGTAAGGACACACAATAAATACTTCTTTACCTTGTTTTTCTTGATCTTGGGGGTCACCTAGCGTGGGTAGCCCAACCTGTCTTCCATGTGCTCGCTGGCTGACTTCTGTTTCCACAGAAACTAGATTTGTTCGGTTTGGAAAAAAACTTTCACTATGGCATTTGTTCAGTGTCGCGGTGAGGACTCAGAAGTGTGGGACTGGCACATTTAGATGAAAAAGTCACATAATCAGTAAACCAAAAAATCATTTTAATATGGTGTAAAGTAACATTTCTATGAAACAATTTAATTTGAAATTATGTCGTATTTTAATTGAATTAGCTAATTTTAAGCGTCTCAACAATGAGACCACAGTTGTGGGACATGAACAAAAGTGGTGTTTGGACTCACTTCATAAACTGTATTAAATCACATTATTTACTCATTACTTTTTATGTCCAGATGTCTGATAACACTGTGTATGTATTTATCAAGCATGACAAATTTGAACATAAATCCAAAATTTCACTGCTGGGACTGCAGAAACACCCATAAGCTAACGTTACTTTTTACCCTAACGTTACTTTTACTGCTAACGTCACTTGTATGGGGGGGGGGCTTCAGTGCTCTTAACTTGTTCTGCCCATTGATGGGACACAGGTTATTTCTCACCACCTGCAGAGTTATTACTGCTGCTAGCTGCTGTTTCTCACTGGAATATATGTCATGTAAGCTAGCCGGAGCTGGCAGGTGTCTACCAAAGTGTGGTGTGCGGGGAAAAAAAAAAGTTTTGGAAATGCACGGATGAGTGTCGAATACAAATTCACCTCTAAAAAGTAATTTTACAAGTTGCTTTATTTCTAAAGACTCAAAGTCCAGAGCTGAGGCTCTTCAAAGATGGCACCCCATTCATTCCTGTGAAAGTTAATCACTGAGCGCATAATATGGGTGTGTCATATTCTAGATTCTCGTAGACCCAATGTTTCAGATTCAATAAATAATAGTATCTGACTGCAGCTGCTCCTGTTTTTAAAAAAAAAACAGGGCACACTTGGTATTTTATTGTTCATTGTTCCTCCAGCCGTCATCTCCTTCACTATGCTGACTCATCTTGTACTGTTTGATACATTTTCTGTGTGTGTGTGTGCGCTACATTAAGCTGTGACCTCTCTGACTTGGTCCTACTTACAGTGTAGAACTGATTTTTCTCCTAACCATTATCAATATGATTGACTTTTATTGAATTATACATACTACTGTAATATTGATTATGACTTATTTGACCTCTCTGACCTTACCCTGCAATGATTCAATACTGATTCAGCATTATACATCAATATTATACCACATGAATACATTTCCCACACTTCCCTTGGCTGTGCCAGCTGACTTCCTATTGGCATCCCACACACACGAATAGGATAAAATAAAATAAAATGGCTCTTCTTGACTTGCCAGATTTTATTGGACCAAATGGATCAAATGTAGGTAATGCAAAGAGTCATTTCGGGGGGTTGTGACACATAAAAAAATGTATTCACAGTTTTACAGCTGCTCCTTCTCCATTAATTGTGTATGGGAAATATGCTTCTTGTGCCAGTGTGTGTGTTGCAATCATAGACTGTATATAAAGATGGAAGATGTGACAGCTCCCCAAAAGTGAAGCCAAAACATCTGGATCGCCCCCTGGTGGCTGGCTGCAGTATAGATCATAAACCCCGCCCCCTCCATGTTAGCAGATGGGACATGGGCCAAACTGAAAAATCAAAGTACACGTCAAATAAAATGTTCCCAAAGATGGTTTCTGTCATTTTAGGTAGTTCTTATCACACTGATGTTTGTTCAAGTGTTCATTTTTCTGATAAGTTTGGTTTTAATTCGTTATTTGATGCTATAAAAACGGGGTGCCACGTCATGATTGACAACTGTGAGTGTACTCGCACAGCATCATTCCTAGGGTCTTGGTGATCACTCTCAAGTGTTTATGTGACCCGTTGTTAATGTTAAAATATTGATCAGAGCCGCTTTTAGTCAATTAAAGGTTTGCATTTTCTTTATTTTATGGATGTAGAGTAACATTATATCTGACTTAAAACTCTTTGCTTACACATGCTTTAGAAATATGGTTGTTTAAATTTTGGGTGAATACATATTGGCATTTTTTGATTTGTGTTGTAATAATTTAGAGCTGCAACGATCATTCAATTGATTAGTCAACCACAAAACAATTATTGGCAACTATTTTGATAATCGATTGATTGTTTCCGTCATTTTTCGAGTAAAAATGCCAAATGTTTGCTGGCCCCAGCTTCCCAAATGTGAGAATATGATTCTTTATTACATTTTTCTTACATTTTATAGAAAAAACAATCAATTGAGAAACTAATCTGCAGATTAATTGATAATGAAAATGACTGTTTCTTGCAGCCCTAAAATAATTACACAAAATATTTTCATGTATTGTAACCATGCCTTATATTGTATTTACTTGATAGTAGAAATTAGTTAAATATAAATCTCTAAATTATTCATTTTAAATTAATTATTCTGCATATGTTCATGTCTTTTTAGTATAACTCACCAAAATTATCACCAGTTTCAGAGAAAGGTTTGTATAAGCCACACACTGGTAACATAATAAAATTTGTTGTAATTAAGCCGTCATTAATGAGTGACGGCATTCGGCGTGGGACAGTTATCTTTTACATTCTGTTTTATGTGTTGTAACCAGATTTTGAAAAGTTAAAGATGAACAATTAGATTAAAACCCTAAATGGAACATCTGGAACAAGCTGTTTTTTGTAACAATCTATGGAGACACCCCTTTACAGAACTGTGCTGAGCAGCAGGCTGTTAGAATCTGGGTTCAAGTTGCTAAAGTTGATGTGGTAATAAAAAACGTGTGAATATGATGGGAAACATCTCCTCTACAAAGAACAATGGAGGTGGAAGGTGCATAGCAGATCAGCAGACATGCAGTCATAAAGGTTTTTATAGAAGCTAGTTGGCAAGGGGTCAAGGTCACATGCTGAAAATCTCATTGTATCCTCTTTCATTTTTTTATTCTCCCAGTCCTCGTTAGCCAGTGGGACAGTTTCCCAAAAGTGTCTTATCTTCATTTCCTTATTTTACAGCAGAGCAGGAACACAGGGAGATATGGACCTATCACATCGTTATCTGCCATCGGATCACCTAAGATAATGGCCATGACATGACACAAACCTTCACACACCCATCTGCACACCAGGAGCAGAAAGATACTTAACATTTACTGTGGCCTGAATGAAGGACAAGTTGGACAGAGAGAAAAAGATAAAAGCTGATAAAAACGGATAAGAAGAGCTACCATAAGTATGTGACTGTCCCCTTCCTCATACCACAGTACTGATTTACACATACGCAAAGGATGTTACTCTGCACACACCTTAACACTTTATGAGACAGCAACAGGAATGTAAATCACTGCATAAAGCTTTTAAAGGCGTATCTTATGTATCATTTAAAAATCAATACATTAGGGCAAACTTTCATTTGGAGATATTACTGTAGTATAATTACCAGAAACAATGGACAGCCATTGTGAGGATTTGCTGCCTCTGCAGGGTGTGAGCTGTGAATGCTGAGGAAATATTCATTGCTTTGTCCAGGATATCCTTTGTCATGAAAACCCTTGAAGATTTACAGAAGTTTAAAATAAAATGCTATATATACATACATAATTCAGAACATTTTGGAAATTATCCAAAGTCACTCAACTTTAAATAACAACATTAATAACATTAAGGTTGTTTACTGTTTTTGGAAATAAAAATTGCAGGAGTAGTTAAAGGTGTGAAAAAAGACATGCCATGAAACTGAATGTAACTGCTGTGAGACTTTGTCCCATGATTCTCCTTGTTCTCGACACATCAACAACTTGTTGCTGCAGTAAGCACGCTCAGTAAGTGTTTAAGAGAAAAGAACATGTTCAAACTCTTGTTTCCTGGTGCACTGTTGGTGGCACTTCAAATTAGAAGTCCCCCTCCACTCAAAAATGCTAATTGCTTCTTGTTACTTGACTTGGATATTTAACCTTCAGCGTGCAAACTCTGCACGAGTTTGACATTTGTCTGCTGAAGGGGGAAAGTTTCTCAGTGCTCACCTTAAATCTCAGTTCAATGCTTGTATGTACGAGATGATTTTGTGACATGAAAACTAAGTTGGAAGCCAATTGTGGATCAACTAGGTAATCCAACTTTATTTTGGGGGGAAAAAAAAACATTTCATACACAAATTATTATTCCAAGCAGAATATTTCTATGTCTTAATCAGTCAACAAAATGCATTATACACATCAGTGATTCCTTAACCTTTTTTTCTGGTGTGCACCCTTTTGGAGGCTGATAAAAATCTTTACACAAATGTTTCTCTTTAGCTCTCATTGTGCAAATAAATATGCAAGTTCAACTTTGCCCAAAATGCTGTGTTTTTATAAACAAAAGACACACGGTCTCCCTGCTCTGTTCACAATGAACTTGACAATGAACTTGCAACAACACTTCTTGTAGTTCAATGAGTCTTTTCTACCCTTTCTAAACTCTATCATTTTGCATCTTGTTAACCTGGATATTTCTAGCATCAAGCATCAGAGCACTCTTGTTTCTTTATCTTTCCTAAATGAATCAGACTCCCAGATCTTTTACACAGCAGACATGTTGACCTGACATGACTTGTTGGGGTTAGAAGGGTCCAGGTGGAACAAACAACGATGGCTCCTTTGCAGCATTTAAAAAGGTTATCAGTGTAACTGTGTTTGCCGGCACCACACACACAGTTTCAATATCAGTCTAATGACAGTTTGTAATTTGAAAAATGCAGGTAAATCATTTTTAACTCCTCTGGTAACGACTAGACAAACAGATTGTAACCCACCTTGGCCTAATTAGTGCCAAGTTACATAAAATTTAACAGGAAATCTACGGGTTTAAAAATCTTTATCCTTTAGCAGTGTTTATTTTTGAATCAAGTATATAAAATATCTTTAGTTGGTCTTGACTGGTTGTCCTTTAACTCTATAGTTAAGCATTACCCCTTCCTGACGGAGGCAGACACAAACTCTTCAATAGGACCCTGGGAAGGTAAGAACAACTCAATTTTGTAACTTTTGTGTTGGACAGTGGGAAGTGATTACAGAAAGAAATTTAAGAACCGAATGATTTGGATAATCACAGAATCGAATAGTTTTTTCCTGTCCAACAGACTTGTGCAAGCAAAATGTTTAACTCTACTTTGGGCGTCAGCTGTACAGCGTCAGCTGTACAGCGTCAGCTGTAGACCTTTATGCGGCTGAATAAAGAGATTTTTTTATCACGCTTTAACCTTTCCATTGTTTCTACATGTTGGTGTAAAGTGCCTGTAAAACATAATTCACTGCCACTTGGACCTTTTTATGTTCATTGTTTTACAACATTGAATTAGGGTGGATATGATTTTCTAACAATGGAAATCTCTTCTAATGGATCTAAATGAAATGTAGTTTTTACTTATTTGACTTCCATAAAATCTGGACTCAGACTTGCCCATTCCAGGTCATTAGCAGTTTTTCAGTAATATTGATACCTTTTTAATCAGTTTTCATTAAAAAATATTTACTAAAAAGCAAAAAAAAAACCAAAAAAAAAAGCAAATAAGTAGCGGCTGGTAAATCACCTGACCTGGGTAACAGTTATGTAGCATCTTCAGTCTCAGCCCTTGAACCCTGTAACTCTGTGTCCTCTCATACGCATACATTTTTTTATGCATATTTACAGCTGTGGCCTGGTTGACCTTTCTGTACCCTGAGGGGTATTTTATAGGCACCTTGTGCATACAGGGTGTGCCCTGTCTTTGAGAGCAGCAAGCATCTTCCCTCCTTACTGGGATGATGATGCTGCATAGCATAGCTGTCCAATAAAGTATTTTTAAGAGGCCAAAGGGCAATAAAAGTTGCAGCCGTGGTGCAATCACATTTCACATTTCAGAATGATTCTCTTTTTATATGCATGTTCTTCTGAACACTGACCCCATAAAACATTTAGTATTGGTTAATTTTTGATTTTCCCTCCCAATTTTATTTGGCTGTTGCGGGGTAGGCATAAAGAGCAGTGAGCTGGACAGTTCTTCTCACTGTCACCGTCAGATATCGGAGAAGGAGGAACTCGAGTAGTCCTGTGGAATCTAAGAACTACAAGCTCTGGAAAAAAGGAAAAACTCCTCCAGTCTTCCTTTCAAATTGGGAGCCAGTGATTATCGTCGTCTTCTCCCATTACATTGTCCACAATGTCCATATTCAAGGCAATAACTGCAGAGCCTACTGCCTGTGACTCTCTTGCCACAGTCTGTTCAGGCGCAAACTGCCTTGTTCCTCCCAGTAACTTCAATGCAATACTGGGCCTGGTGTTGAGCGTAGTGCTCACCATAATGCTTGCTATGGTCATGTTCTCCATGGGTTGCACCGTAGATGTCGAAAAGCTGTGGGGCCACATCAAGAAACCCTGGGGCATTGTCATTGGCTTCCTCTGCCAGTTTGGCATCATGCCTTTCACAGCCTTTGCCCTGTCACTGGCCTTTGGTGTGCTGCCTGTGCAGGCTGTTGTCATCATCATTATGGGCTGCTGTCCTGGAGGCTCCGGCTCCAACATTATCTGCTATTGGCTGGATGGTGACATGGACCTGAGGTAAGAAACCAGCTGGGCCGACTGGCTGGTTGGCAGGCTCGTTGGATAATCTAATGTTAGTTAACAATGTTTGGATGACTGAACGCTGTCAAGCTATTTGAAAAACCTGTCCATTTGAAACATGGTTTTCTTGTTAATGGGCTGACTGCTGGCAGGAGAAATCTCAGTTGAAAAGGAGTAGGGTGGCATTTCTCTCACTCTATAACAGCACAAAGTACACAACCAGTGTGATATCAGAGTTTTCACTGATCTCAAAGTGTTTTCATTAATATATATTTTAGATTTATGCACTACAAAAACTAGTTGATACATTAAACCACAGACAGCTGCCCAGTAAATGTGTCCTTGTATGCCCAACATGGATTTGTGATAGGATAACATTTAGGTCCCATTTAGGCAACTCGGGTGAAATATTTGTTAAATGGCTCCATAGAGTACCCAAATGTGTGTTCCCATGTGGGAATGTGGGTTGCTAATGAGGCTATCATGGGGTACGATCTCAGGACCCACATTTTCTGTCCTCATAAGGTAGCGTGTACAGTATGGGCCAATGACTTGGCCACAATGGGCCTCCATGATCAAATACCCAAGAGGGATATCTGTTGATCAGTTGCAGACCCACTCCTTATCTTTAAGACACATGTCATTGGAGAGGCTTGTTTGACCAACACACTGTCCATATTCCCCCCTCCTCAGTATCAGTATGACAGCCTGTTCCTCTATCTTGGCGTTGGGGATGATGCCCCTCTGTCTGCTCATTTACACCACCCTCTGGACTTCCACCAGCACCATCCAGATCCCATATGACAGTATCGGTAAGTAGACAACTAATGGTTGATTACTAGCCCATGAAGCTAAAAAAATTCTGTAAAAATTGTAGACAGACTTTCTAAGGCATATGTATAATGTAAATGAATATATGCTGGATGATTTATTTTAAGGGCTTCCATGCCTCTTGTTTTATTGTGTTGTATAATCACTTTGTAGTTTTGTTCCAAAAGCACTATACAGTTTTATTATAATCCTACAATCACGTGATGATATGAAATCTCTGTATCCCTCAGGTATCACTCTAGTGGCCCTTCTTATCCCAATTACTCTGGGAATTTTTGTTAAACGCAAGTGGCCCCACGTGGCAAAAAAGATCCTCAAGGTAAGAATACTCCATGTGGATGTTTTATGCAAAGAGTGACTTCTAAACCTTACTCAGATAATGTTTGTGAATCTGATATTTGATTATGGGATTTGTTGTGACATTTATATTTTGCATGGCTTTATTCAATGACACTTCCTGGACTGGATTTTAATAGTGGGTCTGCTGTGCACAGGTCGGGTCCATTGCAGGTTTTGGTCTCATAATCATCATAGCTGTGGTTGGAGGAATTCTCTACCAGTCCTCCTGGACCATTGCTCCCTCTCTATGGATTATTGGAACTGTCTACCCCTTCATTGGTTTCAGTCTGGGGTTCTGCCTGGCCCGCTTTGCAGGTCAACCCTGGTACAGGTAGGACGACAGCATTGTAGTGATGTGACCCAGAGCTGTGGACTTGAGTCACATGACTTGGACTCGAGTCAGACCCGAGTCACAAATTTGATGACTTTAGACTCGACTTGACAAAATCAAAGACTTGCAACTCGACTTGGACTCTAACACCAATGACTCGTGACCTCACTTGGACTTGATACCTTCCCCCAAACCCAAAGATTAAAAGGTATATGACATTCAAATACAACAAAACAGGACAGAAACATACAAACTTCATTCTGTTGTGGTGTAGTGCTATATGCCAAAGTGCAATATCAGCACTACTTTGTTATGAAGTTCAGTTGCACTTGTTTTAACAAATAAATACAAATTTTAAAAAACATTACTACACCATTACTAGTGTGTTGTTAAAATGGCATTACATTTGGTGAAGACCACATAATGACATGTTTAGGACTAGAAACCTGAAGTTTAGGACCTGGGACTTTATTTCGGACTTGACTTGAGACTTGACTCGGAACTTGCCTGTCTTGACTTGGGACTTGAGTGCCAAGACTTGAGACTTACTTGTGATTTGCAAAACAGTGACTTGGTCTTTGCATCAACTTGGTACTGCATCAGCAAACACATACTCGTAAATTAATACATTTACTTACTTATGAGGTTGTTTATCATTCTCTGCTCTGTTCAGATGTCGAACCATCGCATTGGAGACGGGTTTCCAGAACTCCCAGCTGTGCAGCACCATTGTCCAGCTGTCATTCAGCCCTGAGGAGTTGGAGGTCATGTTTGCATTCCCCCTCATCTACAGCATCTTCCAGCTAGTGGTGGCAGTCGTATCTGTGGGAGGTGAGAGTTTAGCAGGCAGATACGTATGCAGTCAAGGATGGCAATGTTGTCTACATTTTCTGCAGTTTTCAAGCAGTGGTTGTTGGCATGTCCTCTACCACCAAAATAATGCAGGTGAACATATGCATAAAGCTGTCTCACCACTCCATAAGGCTACTAACACAGTTAAACAAAGTCTCAATGAGTTTCAGTAGAGAGTCTTATGGTTAGGTTATACTAGAAAAGAAGTGGTTCGTACGTCACCACATCAGAAATCAAAAATGTTTATACCTGATCCGAATGGCCACACTGGACGGCGAAGTGAAAAGCCATCCGTCATAGAGAGGAGGAAGACGCGATATTGCTTAAATATGGGGATAACGGCTCACATTTTCAGACAGTTTCGCATGGAAGACATTCATAGTGTTGAACATGATTGCTCACATGAAAAATGACGTAGAAATAGTTGTCTCAAGGATGAAAAAAGGGAGCTTGAGTGAGAAGTTCAAACTTTGGCTCCTTTCTCATCTCCACTTCACGCTGGCCAATCGCAGCATGAAGTGGGTGTGTATGTCGGATCGTCAATTCCAGAAAGTTACAGAAATGGCTGGATATAGGCCACACAAGCACCACTCTCGTCAGCCATTTCCTACTGCGATTCTGTTTCTGGTGAGAGGACTATTTTCAGTCATCCACTTGTAAAATGCTTCTTGTCAACAGGCTGTGTGATGGCCTGTTGATTGTTGTCTTGCTCCTCTATCCATAACTATTCTTTGCACTAGGTCAGTGCACGGTTCTGGCACATTTAAGGAATATTTACAGTATCAGATGTGCTCTTTTATCCCTTTGTGAAAAGACTGCTTCACTGATCCCTGCTGTTCACCAGCATTATCAGGTTTCCTTCTGTGTTAAATCATCAAATTGAGCCCAGTGCAGCGAGCTCAAGGACAATGAAAGTTAATGATAATAAAGTATGTGATAAGAAGCTGTATAATTTATACCTTGCGGAAAGCTGTTGCTAGCCCCTGGCCCCAGCTGGTAGCTTATGCTTGCAACCCTGCCCATGCTGTTTCCTGTACGTCCTGCTTTGTGCAAGCCCCCAGGAAGTGCGCCGGGCTTTGAAGACAATTTGACATAATGTAATTACTTTTTTGGCTTCATGTGCCACTGAGCAACTTTCATAGCATCCAACGCTGTATCCAGTTCTCTTTACATGGCTTTTTGCCACAGCATGGAAGTAAATGAGGCTGGATCAATTTACAATCAGAAGTGAATTAATCTGGTCCCCTTCCTCACTGAAATTAATGGGGAACAAATTTTGGTCTAACTGCTCCTTGATATAGTAAAAATGAGATGGTGGCAGTATAACTTCAATAAAAATCCACCTTTTTTTTGCATGGACCACTGCCTTCAATTGTTGCATTGTGCATCATCCCTTTAAAGATTTTCCTGTTTCTAGTTTTCCTGAACAAATAACTGGCAGAACAAGAACAAGACAAGCCGCAGATGACAGAAAAACTGTCCAGAGAAAAAGGCTTATTCACTGAAGCCCAGTTAATTTCAACGCTGTTTTAAAAGATACATGTCAAGATGACTAATCAGTGTTTCTGAATCCATGTTTTTTTCCTCTACAGCCTACCAGGCATATAAAAAGTCATGTCACCGTAGTTCAGCTGATGCAGAACGTGGCGACGGAGACCAAGCAAAAGAGAAGGACTATGCTGTGGAAAATAGTGCCTTTGAGTTTGATGAGAATGGCAACAACGAAGAGAAGGGTAGGGACGTTAACAAGAACACCCAGCTGTGAGATTACACAACATCACAGACTTTGGACTATCAGTATGAAACACCCAGGGCCACAGCACTACTGAAGACAGCAGGCTAACTCAACTGTGAACACACACTGCACTCTGCAGGCCAGAAGCGTGCACTACAGGTCCTGTTCTAATCAACTTTGGAAAACGTTTTGCAAGAACAGAGGTGCCCAAATGCCTCCCCTTGTATGGCCAAATATGTACTGCAGTGACTTTAGTATTATGTTGAATTGTATTGTATTAAGATATGAGGCCCTTCTTTCCCTTAATTTATTCATATATGATTATTTAAAATAACTTTACTCTGTGCATTCTGTCAGAAAGCCTGTTGTGCCCATGTTCCTAGATCAACACATTTACCTTTGTCCTATTTACAATAATTCAAACTGAATATTTAATATTTAATGGTGTTTATGTGGATTAACCATATGTCCATATACAGATATTTAATGTAGTTTGTGCTGAATAGTGGAATACACAACTGAATATTTAGCTGATAAGACAGAGTTGTGTCACATAAGAATTAGTGTGCACTTCTGACAGCCAATGTTTCACAGTTGTCAAACCGACTGACAGAACTTAATGCTTTTATGTTTAAAAAAAAAAAAAGGTTATGTATTTATTATTCTTATTCTCTATCTGGTGTAGCAGATGAAATCAGTGGTTATTACAGACCAGCTCTGGCACTTCGACCCTGATACAAACTTCTGCTGTGAGTTCTCTGCTCTATTACTTGTAGATAAACAGAAGTATAGACATATCTGTCCAAACTGAAGAAACAGGGATGTACAGTAACCGCAGTATATTTATGATACATCCTCACACTTTAACTAATTTATCAGTCCTCTGTATTTTGCTAATGTGAAATGGCATATTTCACAATAAGTGATTCTAATTTACTTTCAGTCTTGATAGCTTGCACTGTCTTGACTTTTCATGCATGTACAGAAACAACATATTTTACAAAACCTGTGCTTTCCCATTCACCACTATGCTTTAGAAATGTGCCTTCTGAAATAATGTATTTTTTATCAGAAATCTTTTGTCTATTTTGTTGTAATAGTGAATATTTTGATATGAATATGAGTACCAGTGTTCAACCCAATAAACATATTAATATTTGTAAACTACGCCTTTATGTTGTATGTGTTTATTTCATCTAGAAGTGATGATTAAGAGGATATATGAGAATATTTAAATTATTCAAATGACATCAACCCTTGTGCCATCATGAAAAAAACGGGCACATGAAGATTTCCATCTTCTAACGTGATGTAGTAAAATGTTAACATTTACAGACCACTTAGTCCCAGTACAAGATCAGAAACCTATTCCAATCATAAAATAATCACATTTAACTCTTACAGTTGTTCAAGGTCCAGCAAAACAGCAAGGTAACAGCAAAAACACGTCCACAGTCACAAGACTACATACAATATAAGTCCGGTCATGTGATAATAAACGTGTTCAACTGTCCCTGACATAACTTAAGTGGTGAGCCACTTCAGAGTGTGCTCAACCAATACCCTTCCTTCCAATGCTCTATTTGCCCCTCCTCCTGTGAGTGCCCTAAAGCTGCCTTCACTTACTGTTGGAAATACTGGGAATTCTCACACTTTCACATGACCATAATTGCAAAAAAGAATACAGTATCTCCCCATTTTCATATAGGACATGAAAAACATATATGGGTTTGTTAGCCACTTTTTTGGTTTAAGAAAATATCAATTGAGTTGTCTCATTATGAATAGAGATCATGCTTTTTGATTTTTTATATCTTATTTCTCTTAATGGCCCCACAGGTGTTTTCACTTATTTGGCCCCATTAGACTCCTCGCTGAGACTGTGCAGGCGTGTTAACACAGTGTTTGATTAAAATCTCTCTGACCCTCCTATTAGTTTTGTTGCAAGTTGGACAAGTTTACCTTTAGCACTCTTATTGGTTGGTGAAGTTTGGTGACCTCATGTAATTCCAGCATAGCTCCGCCCATCTTCATCCTGAGGAGAGGTCTAATCAGCTAGAATAAGAAACACCTGTGTTGGTATGCAGGGCCTTTAACAGCAATATTAAACAATGACTGTATATCTGGTGTCTGCCATGTTGACTCTACATTGAAACTGCCATGCTGCAAAATATAATATTTGGCTTAAAGAATAATTTAGATAGTTTATATCTTCTCATTAATTTATATTGTTTGTTAGTCTCTCACATAACAGCACTTCTAAAATAAATGTTAAACATTTTTAATTAGCTTACTGAATAAAAGTTCAGTCGACAATGAAGATTAGCTTAGCTAACAGGCTTAATTGTGAATTACACAAAATTGAATATAAGTGGGCGTAGGTAGGAACAAGTCTTGATACAGGTACTGTGTATTTAATATTAATACTATCAGGTTATAAGTTGAGCTATTACATAACACGTTGGGTAGTTTATCTTAAAGTGTGGAAGGTATCTAGGTTAACAGCTTCTTACTTAGCTACTTGTTACTCCTATTGCTAATAATGCAAGCCCACTAATCAGTCGCATTTTACTCCTTAGTTGGTTTTCACTGCAAGTTATTGTTTTTAAAGAGTCAGACTCCAATTAGGCTACATTTGTAGCGTTATCTTATCTGAAATACAGACGTAATTCTAAGAACTTCTATCTGGGGGAAAAAAACATCTTAGTATCGATATTTTTTGTATCTTTCCACTTCTGCAATGTTATGTTCAACCAAGCACCTCAACAGGCATCAAGTTATGTTCACGACACACAGTTTACGAGGAGACCTTGAATGCAGCAAAAACCCGTTTACAGAGAGACAACGATCGGGCGAAGAGGAACAGTAAGTAAGTAACAAATAATTATTTACAGCAAGTTTTTCTTTTCATTCATGAAATGCCTGTCGCACTATTTTAGAGTATAACATGATACATAACCGAAACGTGAGCTGTCTTATGTCCTATTTGCATCAAATAACGTTACAATCGACAAAGAAGCGCTAAAAAAGTGCATCTCCTCGTTTCCTCTTTCCTCAACTTTACCGTTATTATACCCTTGTCAAATGTTTAACTTGTCAGAATGAAACACTGGCAACTTTATGTGATTATGAAGTTATAGCCAGGGTTAACTTACTTAATGCTATCATGTAGCTAAACTCCTAAATATAACGTCGTTGGTGTTCCCCTGGAAACTGAGCCGTAAATTAACGGGTTGCATTCCTCCTGAAGTGGTTGTCATGCCGTTTATAAGCCATTGACTAACGTTAGGAACAGCTAATGTTAACGTACGTTACGTTTGCTAACCTAGTTAGAAAGATGCTTAGAAATGTGTCGGAGTAATTTAGCTAATCAAAACTTCAACTCACGTTACCGGTAGTTAATTTAGTTAGCTAACGTTAGTTTCTATAGGAGAAAGTCAGACCTTGGCCTGTCTTAGTCACTATTGATAGATAATGAAAAGGAGCCATTTAACGTAGAGTTAGGGTTAATTTAGTTGAGCTATAAAGTTAACTTAGTAGCATGGTCCCATGTGTGTATCTGGGATAACAACTGGTAACACTGTCTATCCAAAAAAAAAAAGCTCAGCTATAATGTTTCTGAGAAGAAAGGTCATCAGATTTAAAGGGTCACATTATTTGTAAAAGTGTTCTAATATCACAGCAAACACGAAAATACTTTGGATATTTTAGGAATAAAACATTAAAGTAATATCACAGAATTAAGTGTGAATAGAGAAGGCAATTGTTTGTGTACCTTGATGGTATTTCTTTGGCAATGTTATACTTCTCCCACACTACTTCCTCCTGGTGTGGTAAATCGAGACTGACTCTTCATTCACATTATGTCATTGTTGCAACATGTTTGCATCAGTCTTATTTGACTGATCATAATGCCTACCATACACTACAAGACTTTGAAAAGACTTAAGTCTGACACCTTCTCACATCTAAAGACAATGTGTGAGTTTTTAGTCACAGACTGTAAGATTTTGCAAAGACTGGGGATCTTACAGGGTCACTATTTGCAAGACTACAGCTAGATTCCTTTTGAGAATGTTTCCCATTTTTCTCCTGGTGGAAATTTACAAGAAGAAAAACTGTTGGAACAATGGAGCAGAACCGGGGAGGACAAAGAGGCACTCTTGTTCACTCCACAACTCCACCAGTGTCTCCTCCTTATCCACAGTCCAAGAGATCCGAGTCTTGTTCACGTTCTTGCACCTCCTTGGAGTCCCCTCTATGTTTACTATCTCCCCTGTTCGCTGCTTCCTGTTTGGTGCTGGAGAGAGCACATCTATTGGTTGTTGACACATCATTGAACTTCACTATTTGCATGAGCCAAGACTAAAAACTTCCGATAATATTGAACATGTTTGATTTTATCGTAATGTCAAGACGAAAAAATGACTGACTTAGGCTGTATTCAGACCAAATCAGGCACTGCGGTGAAAACGCCAGTCCTCCCATTCATTTAAATGTGGGTAGTGCGTTTAGGCTGCGGTGGTGGGGACTGCAGGGGATGCAGGGGGAAAAAAATGCTGTGGCCCTGCCGCAAAAAGTTGAGACGGAATCAACTTTTGGAGAAACGAACGGCGATCAGACCGGAAGACGCCCAGGTGAAGAAGAACCTTGTTTACAATGTAGCATTGTAGCATTCCGCTGTTTACCGAGTAACTGTGAGGATGGAAGACATACGATCGCCACCGTGATGACTGTACATCAGCTGTTCCACCCTGCCACAAGGGAGTACAAAGACATTAATCGCCGTGCAGTCGCTTGGTGTCGTATTGCTCTTCAAGTTGGGATTGCTGGTTCGTATTTCTACTTGTGCTGCAATAACCATGGCCATGTAGTGACACTCCCACACTGCTGTACAACCCTGTGCTAATTGCCGCAACGCCTGATTTGGTCTGAATACAGCCTTAAGACAGCTCTGACTGAGTTTTATGACCACCTTACACCAAAAGACCGAGATGACAGGAGCGCGCCACAACTCTAGCAAAACTCTCATGATTTTGTTACAATACTGGAAATTGGTCTACGGCAGTGATGTTTGTGCGTGAGGCTGGCCTAAGTATCAACTCAGATTAACATGAAGACACATCATGTTGCAGGCTGTCACCGACACTTAAAACCTTTCTTCATCATTTACAGCATTCAAGAACAGTCAACCATGAACAAGCAGGTAAAAATACAAGTGTAACATCAGTGGAAACAACCCATTCTGTGGCAAGCAAGAGAAGGTTTAATGAGTACTGCAGACAAATTTAAAATCCCAAAGGATTGTGGGGCGGACAGGGCACATGAGTGAATATTTTAATGTTGTAGCTAAATGAAAGTGAAGTCCAAAAGGTAACTTACAAATGAATCTAGCTTTTCTCTACTTCAAAGTACTCAGTTAACCGGCACAAACTTTTATCTAGGTAGCCCTGATATCTAAATGAGGTTTTACATAGAAACACAGCCATTTACTGAAATATATTACAAATACACTGAATGACCAGAAAAATAGATATGTCTTGCAATTCAATAGCTAAGTAATAATTAAGACTTAAGGTAAGAATAAGAAAAAGGTGTTCAGTTTTTGATCCACCTCATTTAGAAGAGCAGAAAAAAAATATTAGACATGGCTTACAATATAATGCAGTCCAATAAAACCAACACCACAAACTACGTCCTAAAAAGTGTTTTGAAAGGTTATATTTGATATTTGATTACAGTGTCAATTCAATTCAATTCAGTTTTATTTATATAGCGCCATATCATAACAAAGTTATCTCAGGGCACTTTAATGTAGAGGGGTTGCTGTTTTTCTGGAGTATTTTAGTGATTTGTTGAATTAATTCATTAGTAAAATGAAACCTTAA
Organism: Macquaria australasica; assembly: GCA_005408345.1. Classification (NCBI taxonomy): domain Eukaryota; kingdom Metazoa; phylum Chordata; class Actinopteri; order Centrarchiformes; family Percichthyidae; genus Macquaria; species Macquaria australasica. The sequence continues at coordinate 402,329 of SEMN01000453.1, read as the reverse complement.
TTCATCCAGATAGTGACTATAAGCCAACAGATTAGTCAAGTGAATTTTATACTAATGTACTTTAACTATAGTTCCTCCTCCATGACTGAGGTCAGTGTATTTTTAATATTCTAGTGATTATTTAGGCCTTTCTTATGTTGCTGATATTTATTTACAATTTTTAGCTATATAGTTAAGTATATAACAGCAGTATATATAAGTATATAGTTATTTCTTTTGTCATACTGACCACATTGCTAAATGACATTCCTATTAGTGAAGTATAACATTTTTTATCTCTAATAACAAACAAATCGGATCACTCTTTATACAAGTAACAATCAGGTGTTTGGACAAGGGAGAGCTAGGTGTGTTACTACAATGTCATGACCTCAGAGCTGTGTGCTCATGTGACACTTTGATAAGATGTAGCAGCCACAATGCTGTCAAGGTGAAGAGAGAGGAGAACTTTGCAGCAGCTTATGGCTGGCGTGTCTATGTGGAAAAGTTCAGTGTACCTCCTCTGTCATAGATTATGCTGTGTAGAAATTTACTGTGTTGATGACCACACACAAAGAGCAAACACATTAAACCTCGCCTAACGTGTGCTGTATCATCATGAATATTGTAAAAGGTTGTTTAGGTGAGTCATCAGTTTTCTTAATGAATGTTTCCATTTCTTTTTCTGACATCTGAGTCAGTCCTTGTAATTGTATCACTTTTTATCACTAGCTGCAGTTACCTTCAACCTGAAAGAAATCATTCTGATTAGAGATTGCAACTTAACTGTTGACATGGACGCTAAATAAAGTGATCTGATAAGATGTGCGTTTACACATAGATATAAAACAGTTTTATATCTATGCGTTTACATGCCCGAAGCATTTAATCAGAATAGAACTTTTTAGACATGCAGAAAGTGGTCCTGCCTGCTGTGAAGCTTCTAATCTGCCAGAAATAGAAGAAGAAGGACACTTGTTTGGGCAACTTGTTGTTTCGAGCCTTTCGACCATCGAGGGGTTCAACAATCCTTAAATCTTTTAAGGTCTCCAACCAAAAAGTTGTATCAGCCACAGAGCAGTTTAGTTTTGCTGCCGCCATGTCTCTGTCCCTCCTGGAAACTCGTTCACATCGCCTAATGTTCCCCCCACGTGGCGCAAACATGCGCGGAAAGAATATGTTTATTCCAACCAGAGAGAACCGATCAGATTAAGCGTTTACATGGTTTTTAGGCGCTAATATTTTCCTAACAGATCATCACAGGTTTAACCCCCCCCCACAACCTGATTGGAAATTCCTTCTGATTGAGGTGGTTACATGAGACATTGTTAATCTGATTGGGCTATTATTCTGATTATTAGTGGAATATTAGGGTCCATGTAAACATAGCTAATGTGTTTTAGTTAGAGTTGGGTAGGTAAGTATTTCTGAGCTGCAACAATTAATCGATCAATCAGAAAATGAACCAGCAACTGTCGTTTAAGTCAACATTTGATGGTTCCAGCTTCTCAGATGTGAGGATCTGCTGCTTGCCCTTGTCTTAACAATATAGTAAACTGAATATCTTTGAGTTTGGGACTGTTGGTCGGCCAGAACAAGACATCTGATGACATCACCAGCATATAGATCAAACAATCAAAAAAAGAATTGGCAAATTAATTGATAATGAAAATAATGGAGCATATTTATCGTGCACATGTGGCGTTATGCACCACTGCGTCCCCGTCAGTGCCAGGGATCATAACATGTCCACAGTCTTTATCTTTGTGTGCAGTGTGTTTCCCTCCGGACACCAGCAGCCGTCAGGTGCTCTGAGAGTCCCAGCTGGAGCCAAGCTCTCCACAACCATAACAACTAACGCCATCCTGCTAACACACAGTGGTTCATCAGGCACTTATGCCAGTTTTGTCATTGTAGGAGGCTGGCATCATTTGGCAGATGCAGAGGATATCAGGTATCATCAGATGTGGAAGGATAACAGGTCATCCTTTTTCTGGAGGCCTTCTATTCCTCTTCTCAGAGCTATAACATCACAAGGCACCTGACCGGCATTTTCTCAGCATGCTTGTGGTTTACAGCGTGCTGAGGCAGGGTTTTCCCCTTGTGATTGTTATTTTTCTTGGTCACACATCCCCACTGAAATATGACTGATAGTGCTAGTGTTTGCTACCACTTTTCCCAACTTTTAAAATTAAAACTCTGCCTTTTGTTTTTTTCTCGACATTGCTGTGATTATTAACCCCAAACTAACGTACAATGTGATTGCTGAATCAGGCAGATTCTGATTTATGTCATCTCACTATCAATTTAGTTAACAATCCACTCACTCCCTTGCATTTTCCCTTTTCTCCCCAATTGGAATGGGCCATGTCTCCCGCAGTGCCATCTTTGTTACTGCTACAGCATCTGCCATGTGCATCCATCGGTGGTCAGAGAGTGTTTTACCCTTCAGTAGTCTTTATATATTCCCCGTGTTGTCATACAACTATGTCAAATATGTCTAGAATAGACAGTCAAACACAGGTGGTGGTGTTCCACCTCTTTCTGATACGGTGGCATCAGAGGCAGCAGATTTGTTGTCGTTGTAGAGTAAGACAGCTGCTTTTTACAGCCTTACAGTCTGTAATTTTGCCATTTCTGGTGGATATCCAAAAATACTTCCACACACTGCTTCTCAGATGCTTTGGTGTTGTGATTATCTGATCAGCACAGCTTTGCTCACTAGTGTCCTCCTCCCTTTCTATTTATTAGCTCAGTTTACTAATAGGTCAATAAGGCATGAAATAGGTCAAGCTGATAGTGATTTTTAACAGCGCCCTCTGCTGGACCACAAGGCAAACTACTTCAAATGCTCTGTTGCACTTGGAGAGTGTGCATTTTGAATTCAAACAGGTCAATACTAGTCTGGCATCACCAGACTATTTCGCAAGGGGTGTTATCAACAGGCGCAGACCAAAATGCCTCTGGACGGAATTGAATAGGCCTACAACCAATCAGAGCAACGAAACATGTGACATAGCGCTGAGCGAATCCTGTTAGAAGTGCAGCAAACACATCTTTCTTATCAACAAAAGCTTTAAGTGCAGTTGTTTGTTCTTCTTTTAGAGAAAATATATCGTCCAGTTTGTTTAATACTGACGCGATAGCAGATTCAGAACATTCCACATCAGCGGCAGCCATCTTGGTTGCTTACAAAATGCCTCAACAGCTCTGTAGTCATTGTATCAAACTCGCTAATTTTTTCCCACGTTCAAATGAAAATTGGTTTTCAAATCAAAAGTGACAGCCCTAAACTCCTTTTAAGACTCACACCACTGCATGATGGAAGTCAAAAAGTAAGACCTACTTGCTAGCAATTAAGTTTATTCATACTTTAAAATGCCAAGAAAATGAGAAATTAAAGCTGTGAGTATTTAAAAGTTTTTCTCAACACTTTGATGTTGCTTCTTTTAGAAAATGGTCCAGTGAGAGCAGACGATGCCAGTGATGAGTCAAAGTAGCCCCTGCCTGTGGACTCTGCTCCCTCAGAGCAGTCGGTCCCCGTGCGACCGCTACAAGCACGCCTGCTGCAGCTACGATGGAAAAGTCTATATCCTGGGAGGAAGAGACAGCAGCTGTTTGAGGGACTTCTGGTGCTACAGTGTAGGTAAGGGCTAGATATACAACTATTATATATAGAGAGAAAACTGCCCTGTATGATATGCTCTCCTAAAAGGCAGAAAAGAAAAGAAAAAGGTGAGCAATGTTTCATAAAGCAGCATGTTGTGGTTTGAAAGAAAAAAAATATGATTGTGTGCAATATCATAGTGTGTAACGAGTGGACAGAGCTGAACTGCACTGGTGAAGCTGCACCAGAAGAACTAGAGGAACATTCTATGGTGGCTCATGAGGTACAAACTCATCTTATTTTCTACTTTAAATGGCATAAAAACATGATTTATCTTCTGCTGCTCCTATCTGTCAGTGTGTCAAGAATATGTTTAACAGCTTTGACCTTTTTCAGGGCTTCCTGTATGTGTTTGGAGGCATGCTGGATTCTGCGTACACCAAGTGGAGACGTTCCCTCTGGGTATTTGACATTGGTGAGTTTCACTGTGGAGGTATATGCATGATACAACTAATATTGGCAGCCATTGTTTAGGCTATTATCAGCAAATGCTCAGGTTTGACAGAAAACACGTGTTGGTGCATGTCGATTCGTGCCTCCCAGCCCCTGTGGAAAATATTCAGTACCATAGTCCAGCTGTGTGTGAAACCTCTGACAGCTTTCATGCATGACTATAAAAAATAAAAGCTGTGCTAAGGAAGAGTTTCGAATATTTATTAGCTAAAATGTCCTGGAGCTGTTACATACTAACAGGACATGCTACCTGCTCTAAAAATACCACAACTTGTTGGTTCCTGTGTCTCTACCTGGTACAACATGGCTTTAGTTCTGTCTCATTCCCTAGCTTCTTGTTTTCTTATCTGTCGGCATATGTCTTGTACTTGACATTGGTGTGTGCAGTTAATATCCACTGTAAATATCCACGGTTAATATCCAATATATATATATATATATATATATATATATATATATATATATATATATAAAAACTGTACAATGTTTAATAACAGGTTAAAATCGTTCCATTTTTAGGTTATTCTCCATGTTTGTGTTAAAAAGATTTTTCCAAGGAGGATGATCCTATTCACCACATTTAAGGTACAGTCTACATGTATGGCTGCAGCTAACGATTATTTTTATTATCAAATAATCTGCAAATTATTTTCACAGTTAATCGTTTAGTCTATAAAATGGTTATAAAATTGAAAAATGCTCATCACAATTTCCCACAGCCCAAAGTGACGTCTTCAAGTTGCTTTTGTCCGACCAACAGTCCAAAACCCAAAGACTCTTCATTTACTGTCAGAAATGACAAAAATAAAACATCAAATCCTCACATTTAAGACATAAATGCTTGAAAAATGACTGAAACTATTAATCAATTATCACAATAGTTTGTAATTTTCACAATAGTAATTTTCTTAATTAATCGACTAATCGTTGCAGCTCTATCTGCATTCAGCTTTTATACTCCAAGCTTTTAGCCATATTTGATCTGTGGTCCAGAACAGTGCTACTGGAGGGCACTGATTCATTGTCATTGTTACAAAATCTGCACATAGGAGACCGTTCAAGACCATGTTTATGTAGCAAATTGTTTTGTGGCTGAAATTCTGCACAGCAATTTAAATTGATGGGAGTCTATAGTTTCATATATTGACACCAAGGGCAGAGGTATGTCAAAAAAATTTTCCCATTTTTCTGGATTTTGTGTGGCCTTTTCGACCTTTATTGTTTTAAATTTTAAACATAAGGCATGCAAACCCTTGGTTTCTTTGACGACTTAGCACATTCCTTTTTTCCATCTATGGGGTAAGGCTGAGAGAAATTGATTATGCTGAAGCGACCTGTCCACACATCTCTATCAGCCGTCTGTATGACGTTAACTCACTCACCAGCGTTATTTAATACATTTATCTCAAGCTCATTATCTAAGCTCTCCTTCATTTTCATTTTCCATTGTTGTGTGTGTTTCAGCAAAGCAGAAGTGGGTGCACTGCCAGGGAAAGATGAGCTCCCCACAGGTACACAGCACCTTTCAAAGCAGAATGATTTGATGCACTAACTGATAATATGAAACCCCTCTGGTCTCCTCTCTGTCAGTGTTCTTACTGACGGCAATTAATAAAGGATTACATCCTGTTTTAAATTGATAATACAGAACATTTTCATGTAGACAATTACGTTTTGAACTTGTAGTCATAAGATGTAACGCCACATTAGTGAATGTACTGTACTGAAGTTAGGTGAAAGAAAACAACACGCTTGCTATCAGGTACAGTAGGTCTTTCTTGAAAATGACCCAGTTTTACGTTCCAGCAGCAGTTTTTTTGGAATCAATAGCAGAACAACTGCCTTGTTAGCATCAGCAGTGATAGCTACCCAGGCTAAAACTCAAAAGTCATCATCATCATCAGAAAGATATGACAGTATTAAACAAAAATCAAGAAACATTAATTTCATCGATTAATGCTTTAATGTTTTTCTTCACAAGAACTTTAAATGCCCAATGAATGACTTAGAAATAACTAACATATATTTTTACAAAGGTATGATCACTGGAGGGCAAATGTATTGGATTAAAAGAGATTTTCACAGATTTATCTGAAGTGTTACATGCTACATTTATAAACACAAAGAGAAACTTGAGCTCTGAGAAAAAAACCCAGAGTCTCTGAAAAGGAATACAAGTTTGGAGGCAATTCAAGTGAATTTCTTTAAAAACATGCAAGTCAGAAACTTCTTGGACACAGCAGGTTTTGTTCAGGTGTGCACCCTGACAGCCCCCGAATCAAGGCGGATTCAGATCAGATGATCACATCTGGAATTCTGTAGGCTCCATGGAACCTAAACAAGACAAATACAGAAACATTAACAGACTGAATAAACAAAGTAACTAGCCTGTACAGAAGTAAATCTGTCGCAGCAGAGTTTAAAATTTTTTTAATTTCTAGCACTGAATTCTTTTGCATTGAAATTATGTATCAGTCACTTTTATTTTTCAATGTTCATAAATTCAGAATCAAAAATTCAAGTTTTAGACAAATCAAATAATATATAATCAAGTTGCTCAAATTCAATAAGCCAATTCAGATCCAAAAATACGAGTTACAAAATTCAGATAAAATATCCGGGATACCAAGGATAATAAGGACATCCAACATCCAGCCAATCAAGTTATGCTCCATTGGTCATGTGATGCTGATGCTTGAAATGACAGGAATTGAATTTGAGCATCTTGAATATATATTATTTGAATATTTTTTTATTTGAATTTTTGATTCTGCATTTGTGAACATGCAAAACATTCAGATACATAATTTCATTGCAGTGCTAGAAATTCACTGGCTTTAAAATTTTTAAATCTGGTGAGACCGATTTACTTTCATAACTCTTCAAGATGTTTGTGTGTATGTATTTGTTTATGTGTGTAGACCCAAATGCCGAGCAACAGAAAAGGACACAGTGCTGTGGTGGTTGGCTCTGCCATGCTGATGTATGGAGGTTTTGTAGACATGAAAGGATCCTCGCAGGACTTTTGGAGTTTGGATTTTGGTTAGTTTAAAATTGCTTTTTCCCCATGTTTAAAAAGTGTGCTTATTCTTGTTATAGCTACTCATGGATGCACACAGTACATTGTTCTTATGTGCATCTATTTTTTTGTATTTGCCTTTGACACACAGCAGGGTCAGATGCATACTCTGTATTGTACACATAATAGATAGACAGACTTTATTAGTGGAGTGGAGGTTGTGCATCATCAAGTGGAAGAGCCTTTTTGGAATTGTCAACGACGTGCGTGTGTGCGGGGAACACCCCACAGCTCCAGCATGTGCATTCACTGTAGATCCTTGCGTGTGTTTATATGCATGACAGATACCATGGCTTGGTCCCTGCTGAATGGCTCCCAGCAGGGCTCATTAGGCCCAGGCCCCAGGCACAGTCACTCAGCCATGGCCTACCAGAGCTGCATGTACCTGTTCGGGGGCTTGAAAGGCTTGCGGGAGCAGAGAGACTTCTGGAGGTGGAATTCCACCAGCCACATGTGGTGTTCCCTCAAGAACAAGTGAGTAGTGATTTCATCTGTCAGTTTGTCCTTTAGAATGTTGCCTTGAGTCCACAGCTGGATACAGGATTGAAATTGCAAAAGAATCCTAAAAGGCTGTTTCTCTAATGCTGGCTAGATGAGGGTTCCTCGAGAACTTCTGTGTCAAGTATAGTGGGAACACCACACCCTGCTCTATCGTCAGGAGTTTTGAAAAGTACTCCTTCAATATGAGAATATTAATGTTTAAAGAGGACAGACAGACCACCATGCTCATCTTATCCAACACATTTAAACCTTTGAGTCCTTTCGATCTCGATGGTTAACTATCCTGACATGAGTTTAAAGTTATTTCCAATCTGTGATGCAGAGCACTAAGGTGCAGTGTTAATGGCGACACATATTGGTAGGGTGTGATAGCATCAAAACACCTGCAACCTTTATTTTCTATGTAAGCCTGTATACTGCAGCGTCTTGACGCATGTCATTGTGGGTCAACACTAGGGCTGAACAGTTAATCTAAATATTATCGAAATCGTAATATGGCCAAGTGCAATATCCAAATAGCAGGAGCTGCAGTGTTAGATAGATACAGGTAAAATGTGTCCCAGCATACCTTTTTATAAATGAAGCATTGTGGTGCTACAGAGATGCCCCGGCCTACAAATCATATTCTCCAGACGTAAGGGAACATGCTGGTTTGGTACAGACCCCAGCAAAAAAAAAAAAAAAAAGTTTAAATGAATTGCAAAACGTACAATTCCCACTAAAATCTTGACTCATATCGAAATATGTCAATACCTGTCAAAATAATTGCAATATAATTTTTTTGTTACATATTGTTCAGCCCTAGTCGACGCGTGCTGATGAGTTGACACATCAAATCTCAAGAAAAGCAGCAATTTTGTCATATTTACTTACTGGATTGTTTGAGAGTAGACTCTACCCAACTTGTGTCACGAACTTTGACACAGAACTGGAGGACTCAAATGCACGGCTCATTAGACAGGGTCAGGAGTTTCCAAAATCTTTTACTGAGGTTTCAATAAACAAAAAACGCTCACGAGGAGGATAAACAAAGTGCAAAACAAAAACTCTCTCAAGGAGGCAATACAAAGTACAAAACAAAACTCTCACTAGGAGGATCAAAACGGAACATAAACTATGACTCAACCTGAAGCAAGGGGGAGTCGCTGGTACGCTTGGCTCAAATCCTTTTACAGACGAAAACAAGACGAACTGGCACAGGACAAGGGGAGACACGGACTATTTATACATGAGGTAGAGGAGAACAGGTGAACACAATCAGGGGCGGGGTAGACAATCACAACGGCGGGAAAATCACACAAAGGGAGGAAGTCAGGGTCTGAAACGAGAGGGAAAGATGAGTACAAAATAAAACAGGAAGTGCAGGACGAGACTAGACATGAGTGACTTCAACTTTAAACATAAAACTCAAACTAGGATCTGACATGAAATAAACTTAACAAAGCCGCCGAGACACAACAACTTGTAAAAACTCCAAAAGTTGTTTTTTTTTTGCAATGTTGCGACACGCTGCTCTGATGAATTCCTACAATGGGAACATACAATGTCATGATCAATCAGTCATAAAGTCACTAGTTCCACGCGACTGAAGTTGTTCTGTTTTAGAAACTGACTCAGTGGAGCCAACAGCAATGTTACATTCGCTTTCAGCCGGGTGTTGCTGCTTTACAGTCACAACTCAAATATGTCACAACACATCACATTACTGTAAACAAACACTGTAGACAAATGTTTATCACATTAAGATTTACACTGGTATTATCATGAATGATATAGCACAGCCATAAGTACATGAAAGTTGCATCCAGGTCAGAATCAGCTGTTCGTGCCAGCAAACTTCACAAGCAGTTTATGGAAGAGCTTGATCAGGCCATGCCAACATCTAACTGGTGGCAAATAACTTGATTCTGTTAGGATAAGACTCGGATGCCTGCTGAACAGGGATCAGTTTTCAAGTGACTGTGCCGTGCTAACACAGGGTGACATGAAGAGACTGTGTCAGGCTGCACAGTGTTGTGCAAACTCTGATGGACCGTTTGGGTAATCATCTTACTCTTCACTAAGGATTTGAGGATTTTCAGTCAGGATTTAGAGTGCATCATAGCACAGAGACAGCACTGGTGAAAGTTACAAATGACCTTCTAATTGCATCCGACAAAGGACTTGTCTCTGTACTTGTCTTATTAGATCTTAGTGCCGCATTCAATACCATTGACCATCACATTCTATTACAGAGACTAGAACATTTAATTGGCATTAAAGGCACCGCACTAAGCTGGTTTAAATCATATTTATCAGATCGATATCAGTTTGTACATGTTAACGATGAATCCTCTATGCACGCCAAAGTTAGTCACGGAGTTCCACAAGGTTCTGTGCTTGGACCAATTCTATTCACCTTATATATGCTTCCTTTAGGCAATATTATTAGGAAGCACTCCATAAATTTTCATTGTTATGCAGATGATAACCAGTTATATTTATCGATCAAGCCAGATGAAACCATTCGAACCACCTTCGAAACACATTATCTAAAGATATAGTTTCTCTAGATGGCATTGCCCTGGCCTCCAGCGACACCGTAAGGAATCTTGGAGTTATCTTTGATCAGGATATGTCCTTTAACTCCCACATAAAACAAACTTCAAGAACTGCCTTTTTCATTTACGTAACATTGCAAAAATCAGGCACATCCTATCTCAAAAAGATGCAGAAAAACTAGTCCATGCATTTGTTACGTCTAGGCTGGACTACTGCAACTCTCTATTATCAGGCTGCCCCAATAAATCCCTTAAGACTCTCCAGCTGATTCAGAATGCTGAGGCACGTTTACTGACAAGAACCAGAAAAAGAGAACATATTTCTCCAATATTAGCTTCTCTACACTGGCTCCCTGTAAAATCCAGAATAGAATTTAAAATCCTTCTCCTCACCTTGAAAGCCCTAAATGGTCAGGCACCATCATATCTTAAAGAGCTCATAGTACCCTATTACCCCACTAGAGCACTGCGCTCCCAGAATGCAGGGTTCCTTGTGGTTCCTAAAGTCTCTAAAAGTAGAATGGGAGCCAGAGCCTTCAGCTATCAAGCTCCTCTCCTGTGGAACCAGATCCCAGTTTGTGTACGGGAGGCGGACAACCTCCTCACATTTAAGAGTAGGCTTAAGACTTTCCTCTTTGATAAAGCTTATAGTAGGACTGACTCAGGTGAGCCCTGAGCCACCCCTTAGTTATGCTGATATAGGCCTAGACTGCCGGGGGACTTCCTATGATGCACTGAGCTCATCTCTCCTCTCTCCTTCTCTTCCTCTCCATCTCTACACCCTCATATCCCATCAGTACTTGTTATTAATTCAACTTCTTCCTGTAGTTGTGTGCTTTCTCTCTCTCTCTCTCTCCCCTTCTGTTGCTTTCTGCAGGTGTTTCTGCCTTCGGAGCTGTAGCTGTTTTCCAAATGATAACATGTCCAGAGCAGATGAGGACATACTGTACATCTGGAGAAGCATCATCATTTCTATGTTACTAATCTGAGCAGAATTAAGGCCTTTACAAACTGGAGGTGTTTTTTTCGTGCAATTAATTCACAAGTCAATATAGTTTTTTTAACTGTTTTTGTCATGAGTACTTTCACAAAGAAAGTGTATATTATGTGGCAAAAAAAGCGACATTTGTTTTTCGGAACAAGATCGATTTTTTTGACAAAGGACACAAAAATTATAGACAATGAACTCAAGGACAACGTGTGGTGCAGCATCGCCTGATGCAGGATAGTGAGTAGATTATGTTGTTTACTTTTGGATGCAGTGGAGTAAATTTTCGCAGGTGAGTATTTCGCATTTTCGTGTCATTTATTCGTTACGTCCCCGGTGTGTAAAGGCCTTTAGCCTGCTTTTTCAGTTCTTTCTTCAACTATAGTATTTGTTGTATGTGTTCAGTAGGATTTGAGGATTTCCACCCAGTCACTGTCACAGCTGGATGTTAAATACATAAAAAGAGAAAAGGCCAGCACAGACAAAAGGCATTGTTTTGTGTGTTCCTTCCTGCTAACACCACCTGTGGTTGTTTTCTTCAGGTCCGGTCCCTCCAGACTCATGGGACACTCAGCTGTGGCCTACAAGGACAGCATGCTTCTTTTCGGAGGGGGTGAGAGCCAGAACTCTCCAAAGAACTGCCTGTGGAGGTATAACTTCACCACTCAGACCTGGGGGCAGGTCGCCGCACTCCCAGGCTCGAACCCCCCAGACAAGATTCACCACTGCTGCACTGGGCTGGGTCCCAGCTACACGTTCCACACCAGCAGCCCCTGCTCCAGCTCTGGACTCCAACCCAGGTTGCTGGATGGGAAACTAAGACCCTTCAAGAACAAGTGCTTCCCTGCCCCACTCACTTTTCTAGGATCAGAGGGAGCTATAGAGCTGGAGACATTCAGCCCGAAAAGGTGCTACGGCAGCCGAACACTCACACAATCATCAGAACTGGACAACAGCAAAGAGGGCTTGATGGGGAAAGATGCACAGCGGATTGGAAACTGTTTGACCTTTGAAAACAAGGCTTTCAGGAAACAGTGCAGCTGCACAGATGAGGACCTGCTCGACGAGGAGAATGGAGACATAACCCAGCACCTGCCTGATCTGCTGCTGGTGCTGGGGGGAAGACCTTGCACCAGACACAACCCCATCTCCATATGGCAAATGACTCTGACTGACTCATGAGGAACAAACTTTGACAATATTTTTCCAACATTATCATTTCACCTTTGTTAAATCTTACATGTTTAAAGAGTTTACTGACATTCTGTGAACAAGAAAATATTTTTATAATATTGTTACATTTGTAAGTTTTGATGTTGTAAATGTTTGCATTTATCACACATTTCCTTTTTGCAGTATTCAAATAAATGATCGGAAAATGGAATTAATAAAAGCTATAAAATGATTACAGTCATTAACAACTATCTAAGTAGTACTGTGACAAAGATACAGCACACACGAACATAAAAACGGAATCACCAATTCAAGCTTTAGACCTACAGTATATGCTCCTTTACCATATATCCCCTTATATTAACTGTACTGCTGTGACAGTAATTTGTACTACAAGGTTACGACATATTTCAGCCCCACAAGCTACCAAATGTGGTTAAGACACATTGCACAATTGCTTTCATTTACCACAAACTGCCAGCATGGGGAGGATAATAATGCCTATAATATACCTAAATTACACATTATGGCGCCAGAGCTCAGCGTTCTGTTGTCTTTCCGTCTAACCTAAAACTGCAGGAATAGGGCTCAGTTATTGGCCTACTGTAGGGGGATATGTGATGCACAGTGCCACATGGGGTTGTGGAAGAACAAGTGAAAAGTGCTATCCCACTACATCAACATTGTTATCATCATTGTTTTCAGATGTGTCTCTGAATAGAAATCTATTCTTTGAACTGGAATAATTACTGTGAGCACAGACACGTGATTTAATTTCAAGCTCTCACTTTTTCATGAAAATGATAAATTCACAATTATGTAATTCAAAAATGATTCTTACTGAGCTCCCTCAATACACCTTTTATTTCACCTTATGTAAAGGATAAGGTTGGCAAGCACTGTTTTTGGGGTGTTTTTACTCACATACACCGTCAGAAATACTATTTATATATAATCCGCAGCTGAAAATAGTCCCCAACAAATGCACTATTTCCTCCTGTTTGAGTAACGTTTGCTGAAAACTACAGTGCCCAGCTGTTTTAGGAAATTACTTTACCTTTTAAAAAGAATTAAACTATCTATTTGTGACCCATTTTAAAGATTTATGTCTTCAGTAGGAACCAATGGGCTTGGGACTGAGAGCCACAGACAGTGTAGGGAAGTCAGAAAGTACTGAAAGACAGACTAGTACATTGTTGGTTGTGGTCTTTTCATTTGTTGACAATAAGACAAATATGTTTGCTGGACTGCTGCTTGTTAAGGGGATAAGGTTGCCTTAAATATGTGCAATTTGTGTCTAAAATCCCCATGGGAAAATATCAATAAGTTATAAATAACTGAGTCATTTCTAAATGAACTCTAACCCCAGTAGCTCATGTTTATTATGCCTCTGCGCCGCCGATAGCCGTGGGTTGTCTGTCCGTCTCGTTCTTGTGAACGCGATATCTCAGGAACTCCTCGAGGGAGTTTCTCCAAATTTGGCACAATGTCTGCTTGGACACGAGGATGAACTGATTAGAATTTGGTTGTCAAAGGTCAAGGTCACTGTGACCTCACAAAACACGTTTTTGGCCATAACTCAAGAACTGATGCAGTAATTATGACAAAATTTCACACAGATGTTTAATTGGATAAAACAATGAAGTGATGACATGTTTTACCCAAAAGGTCAAAGGTCAACTTCACTGAGACATCATAATGTCCTGGAAAAACAGTTTTTTGACCATTATTCAACACCATAAGTCAGGACCAGTAGGGGAGAATGTGACCATATTTCATAGTTGGTCAGATATTGAATAGGTGACACTTTTGACTCAAAGGTCAAAGGTCATTGAGACCTCAAAATAGGTTTTTAGCCATAATTTAAAAATGAATTGGGCGATTCCAGATGAGTAAACAATAACTACTATAACTACAATAACTTTCCTCCATCTCGTCCATTCTGCCTTCCACTTCCTGCCTCATTCTGAATTTCGAGCATCATCAGAATCACGTGACTGCAAACAACGTATTGGAGCACGCCTAGCTAATCGTGATCCTGTGAGTGAGTGAGTTTCACCTACAGCTCATAGAGAAAATGCCAGGAGAAAAAAATAACACCACATTTTGTGTAGCTACACTCTATAAGAATCCATCTTTACATACAAATCAAGCACATGTGTACCTGTTTAGAAAATGGATCTATGATAATCCTTCCTTAATCAGTTCAACAATGCATATTCACTGGAATCATACTATGTATCATCAATATAGTGATAACTTCCATTTAGCCAAATACACTTTAATATATATATAAAAATACACTGCATACAACAGCAGGGTGGTAATTCTAGTTTGACTTTTATTTTCTGAAAACCTAATCTGAGAGTACATGTACTTTGTGAGTCTACCTGTAGGAAAATAATCCTGATTTTTCCTTCTCACATAATTTGATTTGAAGGCTTTTAATAGGTTGAGGAGATAAAAAAAATTTAAATTATTTTACACGAAAAAAAGCGAAAATTATATTGTGTAACAAAACTTATAATGTCTTTTCTTGATCAGAGAGTAATAATAGTGTTTGTTGCAGTCTCCTACTTTCAGCAGTAGATCCTATATTCTCAAGTACTATTACTACTATTATCACAATGGCCTCTGTATCTTTTATGCACTAACGTTAACCTCTTAATGCTATATTTTGCTTTTATTTTTGCATATTATTTGTATTTTTATTTTATTTTTATTGTAATTATCTATCTATCTATCTATCTATCTATCTATCTATCTATCTATCTATCTATGCTGCTGCAGTATGTAATGAGAGGTTTATATCGGTAGATGGCGCTATTTATTTGTTAATCAGCATTATAACCGACCATGAACTCACTTGAATTAAGTTCCAACTTTTATTTATTCGTTCACCCAGATTTAAATCTTATATTTATATTAATTTGAAATATTGTATTTATACACGTCAGAAGTATTCTGTTCATAATTTGTGTTCATTACCTGAATGCATGCCGGATTTAAAGAGGCTGAAATGGTCCTGTGTGGGTTTTAATAATAATTGTCTAGATCATGTTTTACATGGCAATATAAGTTAGATTTTTAAGATCAGCCCAGAAATTGTGACCCAACATCAACCACAGTGACACAGCCTGCTTTTAACAGCCTGGACTGCACACAGTATCCAAACCAAACCTGTGCTTTTATCACCTGAGATCTTAAAGTTGAATGATCAAATTATGTTTCACTCTATAAGTCAAATAACGCAAGCCTTTTTTGGGTGGAGGGGGGTGGGGTTATGCAACTTCTCCAGGCCTGGCGTGTTACCATAATACAACCTTGTTCATCGCTGGAGTCGTGGCTCTGGAGACGTAGTAGTCTAATAATCCCTTGCGTCCAGTTGGTGGAAATCCCCACGTGGTTTCGACTCCTGTATAAAAACTTTGGGTGTGCGGGAGCCCCTGTTATCGTGATTGCAAAGGGAGAAAAGGGTCTCATAGTGAGCAGCATCTTGCAGGACGCACGGAGCTGGCCATCCACAGCCACGCGCACCGGACACGGTACCCAAGCGCATACACAAAAAGACGCGGGACTCAACCGAGCGTTGTTCTCTTTGGGACTGTAGCTGTAGAAGTGGAGTTTGTGCATGCTGTTTGAATGGGAAAGAGCGCACTGAACGCCTTTGGACAAAGGAGGGGTTTTCATTTAGACTCCTCGGCAAAGCAGTGTTTGTTTTGGTAGATTACACGTCTGAACTGAACGTGGTATGACAGAAGCGCGTCAACAATCCAAACTCCTGAGTGCGCCTCGCAATCACAGAGATGAACTTTTATTTTGTGCAGTGAACAGACGCATTGCTGGACAACAAGCTGAATGCACAAAGACCGGAGTTATTTAACTTAGCCTCACAGTTTCAGCGGCACTCTTGTATGTTTGGGAATACAAAGATGCCATTGGCTTCTCTGGATACCTTGAGGCGTCTCACTGTTGGAGCACAAGTGGATGTTCTCCCGGAACTTGCACATTTGTAAATTAAAATTAGCTTTAACCCCAGTGTGTGTATTTATTATATTCACCCTTCTGTTCCATAGCATTTGGAGTGTAATCTTAACTTTAGAAAAATGAGCATATACAGTCTGGCTTTGTCCTGTTTAGTTGCGTGCGTTCTCTCCGTGCGCTGCAGCTCGGTGACCGGGACAGAGACTCAGGGTTCGCCCCAGGAGTCGTGCGCGTCCTGCGGCCTCAGGACGCCGGATCAGTCGGAGCGGGTGAACATAGACTTCTTGGAGGCGGTGAAAAGGCACATACTGAACCGGCTGCAGATGAGAGACAGACCCAACATCACCCATCCCATCCCGAAGGCTGCGATGGTGACGGCGCTGAGGAGGCTGCACGCCGGGAAAGTGCGAGAGGACGGCCGGGTGGAGATCCCCAGCTTTGACGGACAGGCTGCATTCAACAACGAGGTTCAAGCGGAGACCTCTGAGATTATCAGCTTCGCCGAATCAGGTAATAATCAATAATTCATTGCACACATCTAAAACGACCCCTTGATGAGCCCTTGCACCTTTTGACTTTATGTTACAGGCAGCCCAGGGGGCCAGGTGAGTTAATAACGTAAAATCAGTCTCATTCAGAATTTCATTCTGCACAGCTTATCATGGTGATATGACTAAGCAGCAGAGAGAGGATAAATGAGATGGACATAACAGTTGTTTAGAAAAAGCCATAAACTAATTGGATCCAGTGCAGTCATCATTTTCATCATCTTATTACATCACAGTTCACTCCTGCCTAAAGCCAGTGGTTGGTGTTAAAGCCTCCTGTTTTAGCTGAAAATCAAAAAGAAAATGCAACTAAAGAAAGAGTCCTTAAATTACCCTCATGTGTTGTCTAGGGGATAAAAAGAGCCTCTGAATCCAATTTCATCACTAAAGCTGTGCTCACACTCAATACTCCAATGTATAAAGCCCTCTTTTAAATACGGACAAAGTCCCTCAATTGGCCATTTATCCCTTCCTCTAAGAATGTGTATCTAACTAATTCTCAGAAGTCCAAAGAGAACACCCTTTCCTCTCTCTGCCTCTCTCTCTCTTTTTCTCTCTCTCTCTCTCTCTCTCTCTCTCTCTCTCTCTCTCTCACACACACACACACACACTTTCCTACACATACATAGGCTTACACACACACACACACCTAAAATCATCTGCGCTTGACAGAATCCAATAATTGTCAGTTAGCACTGTGAGAACCGCGTATTTGACACAAACTGTTAGTTTAACAAAAAGAAAACATACAATTAAAGACACCAGAATAGGATGTCTTAAACACACGTACACACACACACACACACACCATCCTGTCCTTTTACCATTGGCCCTGCCGGTACAATTAGCCTGAATGGGCTGCTAGGTCCCGCCTTCCAATGGGAATGATCTGAGCAGCCTCATGACAAGGGAACAAAAGCCAGGCAATTATTATAAGAGCACTATGTGTTCCTGCTGAACCCAACATGTCAACGTTAAGCAGAAAAAAAAGCAGAGAAAACAAAAGAAATCAGAATAATGCATGAGACATTTGAGTTCATGCGGGGTTAGATTGGGGGAGTGTGGGAGGAGGGGTATGGTGTTGGTAATGGTGGTGGTGGGGGGTGATATTGTGTGCGTGCCCATATTGCAGTGCTGTAAAGAATGTTTTTTTGTCATTCTAAAGGTTTGCTGGGCTCCTTTGCTTCTTCTTCTTCTTCTACTTCTGTTTTTTTTTTTTAGTTCTATTCTTCCTCACACCTTTGAGCTTTTGTGTGGCATTGTACCATGGAGCTGGCTTGAGTCCCTGCTCCCTAGACCCTGTCTACCTCCTGGCCAGCTGGCTCACGCCCCCCCAGATCCGATGCTGCCAGCCGGGGCATGGCTCAGAGACAAGGTCTCCAGAAAGCTCTGAAGCCAGGGGAGCCTGTCCCCCAAGCATGAGGGAGCCTGAATTGTTGTTGTCACAGTTTAGGACGAGGTGGGTTGGGGGGTGAGGTTGGCATATGTTTAGCCAATAGCGAGCCAGCAAATGGATGTGGATAGGTGTTTATGTGCATTGTGTGTGTGTGGAGCATTGAGATCAGCTCGCATCCTCTGCCTCCCCTCAGCACAGGGTTAACTGCATGCTTGTCAGCCAGGAGCCAGCTTCTTATCTCCGATTGCGGTAGCACAGAGGTAACAGGTCTGCCAAGCGGCCCCGGGCAGGTGAGAGGGACGATGCCAATCTCCCTTCTCCCCTGACATGGTCCCGTGGGTCCTCGCTGAGGGATTTGGTGTCCCGTATCCACGGGAGCGGAGCGGGGAACACAAGCAGGGAAGGAGGGAGGGAGAAAGAGAGAGGGGTCGACGGAGAAGTTTAGATCGATGCTTCTTGATTGCTCACTATAGCCGCTCTGACCTGGTGAACTCGCGGCGAGTGGTCCAAGACACGGAATTAAGACTTCATTATGGGAGGTCATTAACTCCGGCCCGGTTCCTCCAGAGGATCAGGTTGGCAGGTTTACTTCAGGACACGACTCTTTCATGAGGAGCTGTCAGTCATGGCCCTCATGGACCTGGTCCAGACATTTTCCACATTCACTCACAAGTGTGTGTTTCAGCCCTCAATGGGCCTGGCTGCCTCTGTATAGCTTGTGATCCTATAAATGATTTATGCAACGTTATTAAAAATGCCCCTGTAGTAAAGCTTTAGCAACAACAGAGCCAGTGCCGCAGCGGCTTAAACCTCTGGCCATAAGTCCAGACACCCAACCCTATCTCTCCATCCTCTCCACCTTCCTCCCTTACCTCCTCACCCTACGTCGAATTCCTGGAGTGCTGAGACTTAGGCCCGAGGAATGGCTGCTATATGCACGCGCGCATCTGCTCATGTTAGAGCCGTGAATGCTCCGTGCCACGCCCTTGTCCTTCCACGGTGTGTGGTCTTGTCGACAGTGGCTTTGAGTAATGAGCTTTGGAGCTGCCTGCCTGCTTCCACGGCCTCTTCCCTGACTTGGTGGCGCAGGTGGGCACACGCTGGAGCAGCTCTTTATCCACACAAGCCCACCCAGGTGTCCTGCCTGCTGATACTCACTAGCAACTTTTCCACTGTGGGGTCAGGCAAGGCGTGTCAGGGCCAGCTCCAAATTGTTTGTAACTCTGGATGAAAAGAGCAATTTATTCCTTGAAAGGACCTCAATGAAAATAAGTAATGTGGCATGTTGGTATATGCTCTCAGTAATAGGAAGCCATATGATCAAACTTGTATGCAGCAGGAAAAACACGTACTGTAAATGATGATGTGATGCTGAGGGTGACTAACATATCTACTGAGTGATGCTTAGTGCCCTGCTCAGTGACTCCTTCATATACCTCATATCCCCAAGCAGCAGCTTGGTAAAGGGTTGTAGTTTTACATTGATTTAACCATTCATAATACACTTTTCTTAAAGCTGTAGACTAGGTGGACACCTCAAGGTCCATTTGATCACTGTTCTGGAGCTTCATCGGCCTATGGAGATTGCCAGCTGTCATGGGATTGTAGATGTTCGAATTTGGCCACTTTCTACAGTCAGCTTTAATTCATAGCACCATTTGACAGGTTTTTATGACTAACAATCATTTCATTGATTCATTATTATAATAATTGATGAATGTCATTTTCCCAGCAAGACTAGCAATCAACTCGTTCCAGCTTCTTTGTGTCTAAGACTTAATGTCCTAGGGTTTTAAGAGTTTGGAGTTATTGGTTGGACAGAACAAGCAATCTGATGACCCTGCCTTTAGAAAATTGTGATGGGCCTTTTACACTATTTCATGACATTTAAAAGACCAAGCAATTAATAAATAGCAGATTAAGTGTTAGTGACATTAAAATTTAGCTGAAGTCCTTCTACAAATGGTGATCAGTGGTGTTACAGAGACATTAACAGCAATGCCATAACTGTTAATCCTGCATCAGTCATATCCCCCAGCTCTGCACAGGAAAGGTCTGAACTGCACATGATTTGGGTATCCTATCCTGAAGGGTCCTGCAGTTATCTTGAATGGGAACCAAACAACAGCTGAGCTGTTAGATTTATGATCAGTTTTATTTTTAGGCTTCATACCCTGTCTGCTTATGACACTGTCACTGTGTCCTCACTGCTGTGCAATCCCCCTTTTTCTAAGGTTGGAGTTGTCAAGGCAAGTAAGAACGCACAGCGCTGAATGAGGTGAGGTTAGTTGCTTGTAGCCCCGAGGGGCCTTTACGGTAGTCACAGGCAAAAGCTGCTGTTCAGCTGATTCCTTTATGTCGTTCACTTCAGATGGATTTCAGTATGTACTCACTGTGCACTTGATATTTTACCCACAGGCTTTGGTATTGAGAAGGCTGATAGTTGATGTATTGCTTACTGTGGGGTTGGGCGTGTGTGTGTGTGTGCATGGATGGATTCAAATGTGTGTGTGTGAAGTGCTTCAGCTCCCAGATGACATGCTACAGAGTGGAGAGCTGGTCTGAACAGGTTTCTGTGTGAATGTAAAGCCGTTGCTTTACAGGAGGAAGAGGCGTGAGGCGCCTTAAAGAGGGGGCCCGTCTTTGGTGGCCACCTGTTGACACTGACACAGACTAATCAGTCGGCAAACAGAGTAATTTAGCCGCTTTCAAAGGCTCTGCTCTGCTTGAGCACATTGTACCAAATCTCCTGAAATAGAAACCTTTCAAGTTACCTCAGGGTAATTTGGAAGACATCATTAGGCTTAGAAAAAAAAAGAAAAAAAAATTCAGCCAGGGAGAGCCCATCGCCACCTTTAGACTCCCGGGATCTCTTCATTGTGCTTCTGTAGAAAGTGGCCAGTGTCATGTAAATGGCTTTTATTTTTGCCTCATCATGCTTTTTTCTGGAAAGCCATGCGTTTCAATGCCGGGCTGCAGCGCGGCTGTCTCCCAGTGCCTCACAGGGGGCTTTGTGCTGTCGCTCTCAGGGTGCTCACAGTGGAAGGAGGGGGGAAGGGGTGGGGTAGGGTGGGGGTGGGGTTCTGGGGGGGCACTAACAGCGAACTCAATGAACCCCCCAGGAGCCTTGGCCGTGTCCACCACCCTCCCACCTTCTCCACTTGCATCCTTCCTCCTTCCCTTGGTCTTCCTCTTCTCTGTTCTCCTCCCTGTCCCTCTCTCCATCTCTCTTTTTGGCCCTGTCACTTACAAAGCTGGACCTGAGGCCAACTGGGCCTGATCCCAGAACTGGCCTGTCACAGCTGGCCTATCAGAAGCCACCACAGAGGTCACCTGACACAGTGATTGAGGGTGCAAAGAGAAAACAAGGGGAAAACAGACCTTAAAAGACAGAGCTGTGCCTTTTTTGGGAGGCTTTCTGCTTTCTTTGTGGGCACGTGTGTGTGCACGTGTGTGTGTGTACGCACGGGGGTGTGTGTGTTTATATGTGTAAAGAAGGGAAACAGTCTTTAACCCTTTCTCTTGAAATAACATAAATATATTTGACAAAAATTCCACTTACTGGAAATTTTCCAGAGCTTTCAGCATCTCATGGCCTTCAACAGCCAGTCGTCATGGAAATTATTCAGTTATCACATGACCTAAGTATGGTATTTTGGTCACATGATAACAGGTGGTCTTAGGGTGGGCGACGATGATCTCTGGCAACTGGACCATCTCCATGACAACTGAGCAAACTTTATCTGCTGATTAGGGAACACGAGATGTGGCTGAAAGCTCTGGAAGATTTCCAGTAGTGGACCTTGTGCTAAGAATTCTTTGTCAAACTACTATTTCCAAGGGCAATTTTGACACAAACATGAACTGACTGTTATTTATAGATTATCTGCATCCCTGTTTTAACATGCTGAAACATGCTACTTATTCAAATGACCAATGAGTCATGTTTTTCTACATTGAATTGTTAATGTTGTTTAAATGTCAGAATAAACCATCACAACCAGAAATGAGAATAAACCATTCCTGTTTTTACTGTCTCCAACAGATGAGCACACATCCTCCAAGTCTGGTCTGTACTTCCTCATCTCTAACGAGGGCAACCAGAACCTGTACGTGTCCCAGGCGAACCTCTGGCTCTACTTCCGTGTGTTGCCAGCTGGACCTGAGAAGGGCATCCGGAGGAAGGTGACAGTCAAGATCCACTACCAGGAGGCCGGTGCAGCCAGTGGTGCAGAGGGAGGCCCAGGTGGTGGTGGTGGTGGAGGAGGAACAGGCCGCTGGGCCCTGGTGGAGAAGCGGGTGGATCTGAAACGCAGTGGCTGGCATACTTTCCCCCTCTCGGAGGCGGTGCGGGCTGTGTTCGGAAAAGGTAGCCGGCGGCAGGACCTGGAGGTCCACTGTGAGAGCTGTGAGACAGCTGGCGTGGCTCCGGTGCTGGTGGACCCAGGTGACCCATCCCACCGGCCTTTCCTGGTGGTGCATGCACGGCAGGTGGATGGAAAGCACCGCATTCGCAAGCGGGGGCTGGAGTGTGATGGCACTAGTGGGGGCCTTTGCTGCCGGCAGCAGTTTTACATAGACTTCCGCCTTATTGGCTGGAACGACTGGATCATCGCACCAGCTGGTTATTATGGCAACTACTGTGAGGGCAGCTGCCCGGCCTACATGGCTGGTGTGCCGGGCTCGGCTTCATCCTTCCACACTGCAGTAGTTAACCAGTACCGCATGAGAGGGATGAGCCCGGGCTCAGTCAACTCCTGCTGCATCCCCACCAAGCTCAGTACTATGTCCATGCTCTACTTTGATGATGAGTACAACATCGTAAAGAGGGATGTGCCGAACATGATCGTGGAGGAGTGTGGCTGCGCTTGAGTCCACATTCACCCTTCATTGTCTTTGAACTTGAAACAGTCAGAAAGACCTTTTGTACAAACAGGATGTTATTGGACGGTACACATATACAATATATCTATAACTACTGCATGTGCAAGCAACATGCCCACTGGTACAGTCTAGCAAAACGCAAGTATCAGTGTTGTGTCAATGTGTGCATGCGTGCACGTGTTTGTGCGAGTGTGTGTATTTATCAGAGTGACATGTAGCTGTCCGAGTTTTGTCCGCTCGCCAACAGCTGGTCAGCGATGGGATGAGAAGGGAATGATTATCACCAAATGATACTTTGCTCTAGATTGCCATTTCTAGTCAAAAAATAATGGCTCATCATTTCCTCTTGAATGAAGATAACAAGCGCTTAAGGAAAGTGACAGGATCAGCCAATGACACTATTGGCTTCACCCCCACGCTCCCAACCCCGCTCCTCCAACCCTCTTAAGTACTTTAAGCACATGACAGACTTTTGTTTTTATAAAGCACTGACAATTCATCAGCTTATACAATTCAGAACACCAGCACTTCCCTACTATGCCAACAGACACAGTCTGACTGTCCTCTCTGGTGGAATTAGACCGGCAGCGCTTAATGCCTTGCAGGATTATACCCTCTGCAGAAAGGCAAAAGAAAGTCCTCCACAGAGCTGCTGCTCCTGCTGTTGTTGTCATTCTTGTGTTGACTATGGGCCTCAACCTCAACTTCCTGCCTAAGAGTGCTGCAGGCCCTGCTACCATGACAACCAGGTGAAGATAGATCTCAGAAGTGCACTTCACTTGTGCACCAGGAGCGACAGAGAGCGAGAGAACTGCTTCCTCCTGCCCCCCAAGGCTCAGTAGAAGTGGCCTGCGGAGACTCTAGTTTCGGCCCAGTGGGTCGCCACAGTGCAGTGCAGCACTTGCAGAAACTGAAATGCACACCCTGAATAGCACTTGTATAAAGAACTGCCTTCCAAGGGGTACTGAGTGTCCTGTCCTATCGCTAAATAAGTGCCACATGAGCTATGCAATGTATAGTAACCTATACCCATACTCAACATGCTCTATTAGACTGAATAATCTTTCCTTCTTTCTCTCTCTCCTCCTTTCTCTCTTCAGTCCTCGACTCTTTATCAATACTTGAAATGTAATCTTTCGCCTCCTTTCCAAAGCGAATGATTGTTGTGACGTTTGCACTGAAAAGTTGCGGGATTAGTGAAACAAAAACTGCCATTGAAAAGTTATTTTTATAGAAGTAAATTGAATTTTGTTTCAAATGTATTTTACCTAATTATTGGAACCAAAGAGGCCAAGATTTTAGCTATTGTACTGAGATGGCAAGGCCATTGAGTTACTGTGTACAATACTGTTTTTGATCATTTGCAATAGGCCTACCACTGTATCAGGGTACGATATATGATTTCATTTCTTAGCTCTATTTTCATTCTGTTTTGTACAATAAGCAACACGTCATGTTTTTCATCTTTAATTCTATTTTTGTTTCAGTTTTCTATTTAATAAGAAAGTTATTTTTAGTTCCTGTCTAAGAATCATTTAGTCAAATAAATGTCATCTGTACAGTTTATGTAAAATAAAATGTTTTCTTAAATATTTTGTAACTTTAAATTCTTTTCTGTGTCATGTTGTTGAGACTTTGTGTGTTTTTTTCCTGATGAAAAATTGGGTAGGGCCCGTATCTGAATCTGTCCTTTTGGGCTGATACCTCATTAAAAACAAAAAGGTGGGGCTGAAATAGCTGGGAAAAACACACTCACACTGCAGTCTCCGTCCTTACAGTTTAAAACATAAAACATCTCTCTCCTGCAGGACTGAGTGTCTCTCATAAGCAGCAGCTGTAGAACAGTAATTACAACTATGATTAACAGCTTCACTGGCATCCATAGTGGCTGCCAGCATACAGACCTTCACATACTGCTTTTTGGCTGCTGAGCCTGTTGATGAGGGTTTGCATGTGCATGCAGATAATTGTGTATTAGTATCTTGTATTTGTGCAACTTCTCTCAATGTTCCTGTTTCTCATGGTAGGTTTACAGCTGCCATAATGTCAGGAGCAGTGTGTCAACACTTTGTGCAACAGCACGAGGCTTGCCCGACTGAATGTCTGCCCGTGCCAACACCCACCAACGGTTAGATTTCATGCAATGTTTCTGCAAGGCTCTATCAAAACACATCACGTGTCCCTGTAAACTATCTGTCGGATAATTGCTCTAAATGTATCTATTAGGATCTGCCAAGGAGATTTGTTTGCCTGCAGGGCAAATAGCATGTTAGGGAGGGATCAGTGTAAATACTTCTTTACCCATAGCTGGATGGATGAGTCAGCAGGAGCAGGAGCAGCAGCAGAACGTCTCTCTAAAAAAAACCCTCAAAAAATACCCAGAGAAAACAAATCAATATCACGGTGTGTGTGACTGACAAGCAGGTGAACAAGAAGATAAATGATCTGTCAGAAATCTGTCAGATGATCAGAATGTCTTCGGTGAGGCCTGTGCCTCTCCAGACAAACGACAGTCTGTGCTGAGGGCAGGGGGAGAGAGATGCGTAGCTGTCTTGTCATGCTTCCCTATCCATGCCAAAATCTCCACAGCTGGAATGTTAATGACACTGAGCAAGAGCTGAAGGCCATTAAGCATGCTGCTGTTCAGGGCCACACACTCGCTCATGAAAAATCACATCATAGGTGTGTGCATTTGATGACCCATCGCCTAGCATGCTCTCGTGCTGACCTGTGTACATAATCCTGCTCTCTCACATGTGCTCTTTCCCACGTCACACATATGCACTATAAACAAGACACAAAATATGTATGCACACACAAACACACACAACCTCTACAACCCCTAGTTATCAGCTTAAACAAATACTGTCCCTCTGCCCGCCCTCATCTAATACTGCCACAGGTTGAGGTCATGAGAGCTGCCAAGTTGACGGGGGCAAATGGTTTATCACTGCAATAGCATTCATTCTCCCGGATCAGTCTGGTCCACATTCAGTAATGAATTTATGACTATTCATTACTGAATGTGTAATGAATAGTCAGGCATTCCTCTGCTTCACCTCGCTTGTGTTTGGCTCTGTGGCCTGGAGGGAATGCGACGCACGTGTTGATGACGATTTTTCTGATCACTCACGAATCCTCCGCCAATGGAATTCTAGAGATTTATTTTACTTAGTATTAGGATCTGACCCCATCAAAGGTTTTTTCCCCCATCCTATGATCTCAGTCCTTCGTTAACACAATCACTGAGCTAACACAACAGGATTTCTATTACAGGCGATTAAAGCCTGACCCTTTGTTTCAGCATCTAGAGACCATGTAGAGGCACTCTTAGTTTAAGGGCGTGGGCCCCTATGACAGGAGGCTTATTCCACCCCTGTTTTCTTCTCCCTACAACCAAAGCGACATTTTGACCTTTGGAGCAACGTGGACTGTGGTCCCTGCAAGCTCTCTCTCACAGGCGGATTACTGGAGGAGTAAAAAGGCTTTGCAACTTGAAAGCATATTTGTGAGCACTAATGAGCAAAAAACTTCATTAATCCAATCATTCTTAATGACTGCATTCTGTCTGCATTCGATGAATCTTTTCTGCTTTTCTACTTTTTTTTGTCATGTTCTGTTTCGTTGAGAAAAGATGGCAAGAAGAGAAAACCTAAAAAGATATTTGTTGGATTTCACCTGCACAACTTCCGTAATCAGTTTACCAAGATGATGGTGTACCAGGGGCTTTATTATTGACTTTAATAATAATAATAATAATCCTTGTCAGTATGTACAATTTCACTCAAAAGACAGGGAAGAAGTGAACATGTTTTACAAATTATTACTGGAAGTTGAAAGACACATTCAAGTTGACTGACAGCAGCACCAACACTTGGTTTTACAAATGTCCAGCATTGAATAACTAGCATTAACACTGCCTCTAAATGCTGTTACCACATCAGTAATTCTATTTTCTCTCCCCTGAATGTTGTAGCTGCGTATGTGCTGGGGTCAACATGCCACAGTGCATGGTGTGTGTGTGTAGCTTTGTGAGTCCACAATGTGATAATGTCATGCTTGTTCCTCCCCATTTTAGCAAAACAACTGAAGCCTTGTCACCAAACTCAGCCCCCCACCCCAACCCCCAAAACTATGTCTCCCTGTCAGCCCCTAAACCTTCTCACCTCCTCACCCCACCTTCCACTATCCTGACCTCCTGACTCCCAGAGTACTGGAGGCACACTCAGGGGCCACAAAGCCTTCATTTGTGTTGTCTAAGGTAGCTAGTGCTGGCATTATAGGATCACCTCCACTCACCTCCAGTCAGCGAGTGGAACAATGCAATCCTGGGAATGGAAGGAAGCAGTGAAGGTGGTGGCATGGTTGGAGAGTAAGGGTGCAAGCTCACCTTCGGTTTGTGTTCTTTTCTTCAAACCAGAATGTAAAGACTGCATTTCTGCACTGCTGGTTTATTTGGTTAATCAGGGCTTATACACAAAAGTCACATGGACTCAGTGGTTAACTTATCGGACATGGTTTTAAGGTAATCAAAACTAAAATATAAGTATATATTTCTCAATAACTTAATTAAACCATTATGAACTTGTCTTTGGAATAATGTATCTGTTCCGGTGTTCACACAAGAGGTCATGTCAGATTTTGGACCAGACTCGAAACAGAATGTAGAAAACCTCCCCGAACCTGATACAGAAATAAAGTAAACCAGATCTAAAATTGACTCGAGGACTGTCAAACCCAGTCAGAATAGACCCAAGAAAATTAGACCCAATCTCAAAATGCCCTGAATAGACTTGCTCAGTCATGGAGGTAGCTCAGTTGTCATTGTCTTATACACACATTATGACAACTGAGCAAACTCCATCCGATGAGGAAGCCTGGGATATGCAGTTAGATCCGGACAAAAGCCAATAAGTCGACCTTCATTCACATTTCACATCTTCATCTCATTTGCACCCTGAACACCTTGTATTGCATTTCCTACACTTGGTTCTTCCGTTAGGTAAAACAGGGCTGGAACGAACGCAGTGGTGGAAGAACTACTCAGATACGGCACTTAAGTAAAAATATTTAATTATTGTCAAAATACTCGATTACAAGTAAAAGTCCTGCATTCAAAACTTACGTAAAGTTTACTTAAGTAAAAGTGCAGACCACCGCCAGCACTTCTGCACATTATTCATGCCTTTGGACATCTTGCTGTTGTTCCCCCCCTGGACCTGTTGACCAGCTAAATTAAGCTCACTGATGGTATTTTGGACTGATGAGGGAATTTTTTTGACAACCTTTAAAAGGGAAAGGAATCCTGGTGACTAATGTCCCAGCATGTGCTCTTGGGAGTTAAATGTAGAACCAGTATGTAAACAGTCTGGCTTTTGTTTCCGGGGAGCATAGTGTATGTGATAGTCAGCTAACTGATAGGCTGGCAGGGATGTGGCAGCATGTGTCAGTGAACCTACTCACACACTCGAAAGGACAAACAAGCACTAATGCTCCTTTGTGGCAAACACGACACAAGGAAAAAATAAAGGCTCTGAATATTTCTCTCCAACGTTGTTTCCTTGTGCAGGGCCAGTGTGTGCACCTTGTGTATGTGTGTGTGCTTGTAAGTGAGCATGACTGCTTTGTGTGTGTGTGTGTGTGTGTGTGTGTGTGTGTGTGTGTGTGTGTGTGTGTGTGTGTGTGTGTGTGTGTGTGTGTGTGTGTGTGTGAGTGTGTGTGTGTGTGTCAGAGGGGAAATTCCAGCCAAGGGGGATATAAGGTGTGGCTGAGGATCATCTCTGACCACTTTAAAGCGGGGCCATCATCAGCGTTCCTGTATGACTCTCTGCCCCAGCTGCATTTCTCTCTGAGGGCTCATTATTCTGGCAGGTGCCCTATTGTCCCATCTTTGCGGGCCTTTTCATGAGCATACCAAAAACACAACACCAAAATATGCAGGGAGCAGGAGGGGAGGGAGCGGGGGTGGTGGTGGTAGTGGTGGTGGTGGTGGTGGTGGTGTCCTGAGTCAAAGTGAAGAAGATTCAGAAAAACAGTGGCATCAAAAGAAGAGAAGAGGCTTTGTTCAGAGAGACAGCATATCTGAAGAAGAATAGGAGCCGTTTAGATGTTTGGTGGTTAGAGCGGTGGATGTGGTGATAGTGGCCAATATAAAGGAGAAAAATTCAGAGACACTGATGTGAGGATGATTGTTTTTTGGTGAATGAAAACACGATGGGACAAATTACACTAGTTCATGTAGCTGAAGCGTCCCCCAGTTGACTCTTTTTGTTCTCTTTCTGGGTCATTTCTGACGAATTTCACCTTGTATTGTCAGAGGGTTGTGGTTGCAGAAATAACTAACATCCCCTGCTGCGTGAGAGACTGTGCGTGTCTTTGTATGACCTCATGGGAAAGTCCTTTTGGTCTGGAATAAATACAACAAAGGAGCTGTTGACAGATGTTTCAATAATAGAAAAACAACTGATGCTCTTGTGTTTTAATCTGGCAATGCATGAGTGTTTGTGAGTCTTACTTATGTCTAGCCAGCATCTTAAAGATATATACACACACTGTGTGTGGCACACGTTTTGGAATATGCACCAGTGGAAGTGACCCCAGTTTGCTTTGATCAAAATATTAGGGCCACTGAGAATAAAGTTTTGAGAAAAAGAGTAGTCATGTTATGAAGGTAAAGTTGTAATTTTGAGAAAAGTCTTAATATTATGAGAAAATAAGTTAAAAGTTTTAAGAATTAAGTTGTAATCGAGAAGAAAGTCATAATATCATAAATAAGTCATAATTTTGAATAAAGAATACATTTTGAGCATGAAGTCATAATATTAGTTGTAATGCAATGAGAATAAAGTCAGAATTTGGAGGGAAAAAGTCACAATATTTTAGGAAAAGAAGTTAAAAGTTTTAAGAATTAAGTTGTAATATTTTGATGTCATAATGTTATGATAGGAAAGTCGTAACTTCAAGAAAACTACTTATAAAAAGTCATGATAATATGACACTGAAGACATAGTATTACGAGAAAAAGATTGCTCTTGAAATATTACCACTTTTTTATTTCAATCTTCTGTAAAATTGTAACTTTAATCTCAAAGTACGACTTTATTCTCAAAACATTATGTTCTTATTTTATAATTATCTTTTTTATTGCAATTTTTTCTCATAATATTTCTTATAAGCTTTATTCTCAGATTAGGTTTGAACGTGAGTCCTCAAAAGTATGCAAAACAAATACGTTTGTGTGGGTGTGGGTGTGTGTACGCCACCTACATACATAACACTGAAAGACTTCAGGTTTAAACTGCCTCCCTGACAGTGTGAAGGAAAACAATGCTGCACTCTTCCAAACACACGCCTGGCGCCAGCTGCCAAGGGAGATAAAAACAAGAGGTGAGGAAGAAACATAAACGAAAAAAAACAAATACCTCGTATCTCCGGGTGATGAACAGTGACAGAGAAATGTTTGCTTTTGCTCGCTATCAGATGGGACAAGTTCACATAGCTTCACAGGCGTAGCGCATTAGAGAGACAGTTTGATGTATTGGTATTCCTGTAGATTTGGCCGCCATGTGAGTGAGCCACTGCAGAGGGCACAGAGTCAAAAACATCAGAGGCAAAGGGACTTGGATGGCTTGGGGTGTGGAGGTCCTCTGTGGGCGTGGACACATGGCTTGGGCTTGTGGATATCGCTTAGATCAAAATTAATTTTGCGGCGCCTTGGCTCAGGGTCAGGGTGAGTGAGTGTGCCACACACAGTCTTTGATTGTCTCTGATGGCTCAGATGATGCAGAAGAGGAGATACCATCTAAAGTTACCCACCCTCTAAAGTCTTTTTTCCCCTACATTTCTTTTTTTTTTTTATCTCAGATTACAGCGGTGGAATAGGATCCTACCCATGCTGTACCTCTGTGGTGAGCTGAGAGTACACACAACAAAGGCATCTGTTGTACTAGGCAGTCATTGTGTGCAATTTAATGTCTTCTAAATACTTTTATTGTTGACTTTTTCAGGTGCATTCTGAACATTCCTTGTGGCCGTGCCAGGAAGCTCCACAGGTTACTGCTAAAGAAAAAACAGCTTATTGCTTTTGAGGATATAACAAGACGAGACAAGGACTCAAAAAGAAACTAACTCTGCCTACTACATCTCCCCAAACAAATCTGCAACTTTTCTCAGCTTTTAGGAAAACTATGTGTGAAGTCACTTTACAAATTGACAGACTCTGTGCTTGAACAAGAGCAGGCATGGCCTTTAATTACACGCAAACCTAACCAAACTCATAATGAGAAATTATGACTCATGGTGTTTTCTCCTACCACAGCAGACGTAATGACGATGAACCAGGGCCTGGTGCCTAAAATAGGTACCACCTCCAGGGTGTGTTTTTTTATTTTTTATTTTTTTACAGTCACCACAACAGCCGCTTGTAGGCCTGCAGACTGAGGTAATGCCCTGTGAGAGATTCCTGATGCCTTACCTCATGCCTGTCTGACTGAGAAACGCCTCAGTTATCTCAGCCACTTCCTTCTCTTGACCACATGCATATCAGCTGAGGTAAGGATGGAGTGGCCTGGTCCTGGAGCAGCAAGCTGGCTGTAGTGACCTGATTAGATTGGGCCTCTAGAGTCAGGTGGCACATGGGGTAAAGTGGATCACATGTACAGAGTCAACATTCTATTTTAATAAGAATATGCTCATTTGGTCCTTATCTCGAAGACCTTATGTAAAATTGGAAAGGTTAAGACAAGCAGTGTAATCATGTCATATCTGTCCCTGTGTTTTTGTATGGGGAGAACAGGTTGAGTACCCTGCTATTGCTTTTGGCTAATATTGCATGCCTGTATCTAATCTTTCTTTTTAACAACACGTATCTCCTCCTCACCTCTTCATGATTTATTCATCACAAAGTTAAAATAACTCAAAGTAGGGGCGGGCAATCTAGCCAAAATCTTCTATCACAGTATATGTAATTTCACGGTAACGGTATATATCACGATAGAGTAATTGTTCTGTAAATTCAATTAAGAAATGGTTTAAAACAACCATACAGTACTTCATGCTCTGTTATAATTTCATTCTCCTCCTCCGTGTTTTCTTGCCACTCTCTTCTGGGCGATTAATGGACGACCCACTCAGGAGGTAGGCGGTTTGATCCCCAATCGATGCCCCCCTAAGTTGCCAGCACCTTGCATTGCCATCCTCAGACACACAAATCCTTGGTGTGTGAATGTGTGTGTGAATGGTGAATGAGACCAATCTGTAAAAGCGCTTTGGGAACCATTAGGATTGAAAAGCGCTACATAAGTGAAGTCCATTTACCATCTTCTGTGTTCAACTGTTGCTCTTATGTCACGTGGTAAGCACTTCTGCCCAAATCGCGTTACCTTGCAAGGCAGCTGGATTCGGGAGATCACACAAGAACCGAGAGATCACACGAGAATCCAGCTACATAGCCTGCCCCGAATATATCAGAGACACTAAGGGATATTGGAAACGATATTACCAAATCTCTACCGATGGACACATTTTTACCGTTGCACGATGCCATCATATCGCCCAAACCTAACTCCAAGTAAACTTTCTTCTTGACTCTGAAATCACAGAACCAACATTCAGAGAAGGCTAAGTAATCCATCTTATCAGACCTCACCTCACCTCCTTTCCTTTTTACTTTTTCTTTATCCCTTCCGTCTTTTATCTGCTCTCCTTTTCCCTCACCTTTTGCCCTTTCTGGCCTTCCCTTTCTGCCTCCCTCCTTATGTCCTCCAGTGTCCTTTCCTGTCATGTTCCCTCTTTTCCTCTCATTTCCTCCCTTCTGTCTTCTGGGTGTGTTTTATCTGAATGTTCCGTATAGGACCAGCAGGATTATCCACCATGAGTAATAGGGCTCTCGACGGGACAGACCCAGATGCTTTGCATGCTTTCCCAACACCAGCGGGATCAGTGGTAACTGTAGCTCTATCTGGGTTGGCTTTATTGAGAATCCCTTGCAATAACAGGGAAGGGTTGTGTTTAAGTCTAACCAAGCAGTAGTAAAGCCATGGGGATTTAACAGAAAATCCACCCAAGGGGTATCATCAACATATTAAGCAGCAGCAGTAAGTTAACACCCTCTCCCCTGCAAATCACATAGTGGACCTGCTTGGAATGTGCCATCTTTGTAGTGAGGGTTTCCTATGAGTCCCAGTGGAACACCAGTGTCCAGTCCACTGTTTAAGTGAGGCCTTGCATATGGTCTATCTTGCTGTCAATTAACATATCAATTTCCCTGGTTCTTCAAAGCAAAATTAGTTATTATGGCCATCCAATCGACATGTGAGGATCAAACTTTGGGTATGTGCCATTCTCTCTAATGGGAAATTAGGCTGTATAAAGTCACTAAATAGTTGTCTGTGTTATTTTTTGGTTATGATGCTTTAATGAACTATTCACATTCTAGGTGTTAACCCTTGACCCCATGAAATCAGAAAAGTTAGTGACAAAGTTTGATGTGAGTAAAACCTGAGTAAATCTTTGTTGTTTTACTTTATCGATTTTTGCCAATTTTATATATTGGTTATGAGGCTGTTGTAAGCCCATAGATCCTGTCAGTTTCACCAAAAACCTCAAAGATTACACTAGTAATCACTAACCACTTCTGTATTGAGCTGTCATATTTGTTACCTTCAGAATTCTAATAAAATCCATATTTTAAAACCAATTTCAATACGCATATATAATCCATCATAAATATTGAATGCAACTATTCACATCAAATACATCTTCAGTTTCAAACAGTCCTGGTTATTCTGAAAAATAAATTGTGCAATACATCCATATTTGAAGCTAATAAGAGACTGATAAATGGAAGAAGTACAAGAACAACAGTTTGTTTTTGTTTTTTTGCGTGCTCAGGGGGGGCCACATCTTCCAAACATTTTCATTCACAAGTTAGCACTATAATACAGAGCTGTTTTAAAGAATTTAAGGCAGTTCCAAGTCAAGTCTCATGTTGTCTGACCAAGTCTCAAATCAAGTAATGGAGGGCAAGTCCAAGTAAAGTCCCATGTCATTCAGGCTTGAAGTCATCCCAGTGATGTCAAGTCTCAAGTGACTAACAAGTCATTCAAGTCATGTCTGAAATAATTTCACACAATTTCAAGTCTTCAAGTCTCAAGTCTGTCAAAGTTTCAATTCTGAAGTCCTTGGTGCAAGTCCAACTGAAGTCCATCCAAGTCAATTCTTAAGTCATTTGAGTTGCAGTAATCCAAGACGAGCAAAGTCTCAAGTCATCTGAGTCACAAGTAACCAAGTCTCAAGTCATCTGAGACAAAACCAAGATGAGTCATGTGTGTCTGACCTGATCAAGTCAAGTATTAAGTCTGTTAGACCATGTCTTAAGTTAAGTCCTTGTTTTTGAGCTGTAAGTCATCCAACTCATGTCTGCTATTATTCAAGAGAAGTTCCAGTCAAGTCTCAAGTATGCCAACTCAAATCATTTCAAGTCAAGTCCAGATCAAGTCATATGAGCTTAAGGTCATCCAAGTCACGTCAAGTACTAGGTCTCTGAGGGCATGGCCAAATTACGTCCCAACGTCTTCAAAAGCAAATCGCAAGTCATGATGCAAGTCTTTGAGATCTCTGAATACTGACCATGAACATTATATGACATTTGAACATTTTCCTGTCAAAGCTGTGTTAATAGTGATTTTTACGCAGCTGAGACCAAGTCCCTTCAATGTATAGGATAATTATATATTCAAGACCTGCTTATCACTGTCTTGTTGATTTTTTATCGTTCCTAGATTTTAATTCACAAGTGACACGTGAGGTTATTAATGCAGGCTGACAGCGAGAGGGTATCCTTAGGGTTGTCTCCAACAGAATGTAAAAGGGATTTAATTATTTTGATGAACGTCTCAAACGCATGGTGTGACTCAGATGATTCGAAGAAGACAGCCAGTTGTAATCCCAAGGCCAGACAATCTAAAATGTGTGTATATATGTGTAAATCCTTGTGTGTGTGTGTGAATGAGTAAGTCAGTGTGCAGGTGCTCCACCTCAACTCTGGGAGCAGCTGGCTGAGGCAAGGCCTCAGACATTTGTCTGGCTGCACACACACACCCACACACACAGAGAGAGAGCAGATGAGGTTGCAATGTGGAAACTACTTACTTACTTGAGCAAAAGGTAAGGAGAGGGGAAAGGGAGGGGTCTGAAACAATTAAGCCCATGCTGACAACTCACAGACAGTCATTTCATAACTCATCCGTGCAGGAGGTCGGCTGGACCTTGTGTCTCATAACGGCAAGGCTACAAGGGAAACAGCCCTTTTAAGGTTATACTATGAAACACACACAGGAACTGACACACGCCTGGCACAAGACACAGGTGTTCCCCATTTGTCATTAGCTGAATGTTCTTAACCCAGACAGCTGTGGCTTAATCACACCTGTAGGACATACTGGTAATAGCATCATCAATGGATTTTCATTGCAATGACTGTATTGACTGTAACATTATTATTAAGAGCTGCAAGGAAAACTTATCTTCTTATTCACAGAGTCACACTTAGCAACCAACAATCTATTGAAAGTCATTGATTACCAAGAGGAAAGAGGCTAAAGAACTACTTTAATCATGTTGAACTTTTATAGGAATTAGTATTTTGCTCTCAACTAAATCCTTTACTTAGTGAAGTTTCAATTGTGCAGTGTCAATTTGTGCCAGTGTTACCTTGGTAAATCAACACCTTTTTGAGATTCAGACTGACAACACAGGTAGATTTTTACATAAAGATGTACCTAGTATTAGGATATAGTAGCTTAGTCACCACACCTTCACTAAGTTTAAAACTGTTTAAAATAAAAATGTTGACAGTTAATTTAATCTTACATTTTCATGTTGAATTTAGTTGTTTCTTGGTTTAGAACTTGCTCGATGGAGTGACCATCTAGTCTTGTATGCCTTCCCTCCAAATGGAGACTATTCCGCCAGAACTTAGCTACATGCTACATGTAACACCTTGTGAACAGCTCAAGAAAAAGGAGAAAAAGCAGAGCAGTAATGCAACATGAAAGTGAAAATGATCTTCTGTGAAACAATACATGATGAAAAAAATCTAGCCCTCTACACTCTCAGCATCTGTCTTTACATGACTTCTAATGATACAGTATGCATGCAATGCACAAGTGGCGTTCCATTTCATAGGAATAATTACACCCATACCCCTCTTCGCTTTTGTTCGAAAGACCACTCAAACCAAGTCTGGCTCCAAAACAAGAAGAGATAACTAAGTTCTGTGTTTGTATGCAATTGGAATGCATGTAAGTAGCAGGGCTTGTATGTGCCTTCACAGTGGGGTGCACCAAAAAGCCTACAAGTTTTAGAAGGGTGGCATTATGTTTCCTCAGGAGCTGTGTTTTCCTAGCCTCTCATGTATTAGCCAGGGAGGTCAGCAATCAGCCCTGGGAATAAGCCGGTGTGTGTACCAGCCACCTGAAGATTATCTTAACATTCTTGTTGCTGCAGGGGGAGGACTGGCCTCCTACCTCGTTCATACTACTCTACACAGATGTAGCAACTAGGTAGGGGAGGAGGGAGGAGGTGAAGAATGGATTGAGGGAGGGATGGTAGGAGGCATGAAAGAGACAGAGAGGTGGAGGGTGGCGGAGCACTGGAACTAGCTGCTACATGTTGCAGCACGTCCATCATGGGCACATTACACACAACCTCTGCCATTTAGAGGTGGAGGGCCCCCGTGCAGCCTGCTAATC
Source organism: Macquaria australasica (assembly GCA_005408345.1). NCBI lineage: Eukaryota > Metazoa > Chordata > Actinopteri > Centrarchiformes > Percichthyidae > Macquaria > Macquaria australasica. The sequence goes on along the minus strand of SEMN01000453.1, from coordinate 365,386 downwards.
CACTGGTATGAGTGACTTTTCAGTCAAGGAGGCAATGGGGGCCAGACTGTACAGCGCATTATCAGTAAGGGGCTTATACAAACCCGTGGTGGTGGGAATGGGAATGTCGTCGTAAGACTTACAATAACCCCCTTCCATTCTATGATCCCCCTCCAGCTTGTTTTAATGTGCATTTTTAAAACTTCCTGTAAGTCACTCTCTAAAGCCAGGCACTTAGGAGACCTTTTAGATAAGGTTGTCAAGGTCCGCTCCTCAGAAAAGCAGACTGCCACACTAAGTTAGCAGAGAGAGTAATATGTCCTGACACCCGTGGCTTTAAAAGAGCTGGTGGAGAATCTGGTGAATGCCAAGTCTGCGTTGTGTCCTTAAAGAGAGTGTGCTTTAGGTTTCCTGGCCAGAATCTTCCTCATAGTTTCTGGGATTAAGATTGCCAAGCACGATGTCTCGGCCTGGATCTTGTTGTCCTTTCACACTGACACGTCACTCTGGCTGTCATATATAATGCTTTACTATAATACCTAAAAAAACATTTAACTGCAAGTTTTTTAACATAATTTGTGTAGAGTTCATAAAGATAATGTCTGGTTCAATCAAAACCTGTTGCATAATCTAAAAGATACTGTATGTACATCTCAGTGAAAACACAAGTATAGGGTTGTTGTTTTTTTATCAGTTATGATCTTTGAAAAATCTACAATTTTTCCTATATTTCTGCTTACATCTCTGATGTTTTCAGGGATTCAAATAATGAAGTTAAACGAAATGGCAGAAGGACCTATGAGTTCATTTACAAATCAGTCAAAACACTTCAAGTTTCATGTTGAACTGTGACTAACTTAAAATCATTGGTCTTAGCAGTTGTCACTTTCACCAGGACAATTTATCTCAGCTCTCCTTCTTTGAACTGGAGCTTTTGGACTTTGACAATCAGTAAAATTGATTCTTGGGGCCATGGTGCAGCTGAGAAAGACCTGAAGCTCAAGGTGTGAATCTCCTGGAATAAGCTCAAACAGACAAATCCAAAGCCGTGTGACCTGAGCAAGACTGGCTGCCACAGAAGAACCTGAAACAATTAAAGGTGTGGCTGGTCAGAAGAAGCCAGCCAGCGAAAGTCAGTGGACCGTGACTGGGACATGTGTTAAGGCTTGGTTCTTGCTGACACAAACCTGCTCCTGCCTCACACCACACCACACCACTGATGTCACCTAAGACACAAAAGGTTTTTTTTAAATCTACATGAAAAAACCTACATACAATAGGTTCCTAACAGTACTGACCAAACAGTAGGAGCCGTGATTGGGACATTGGTGGCCCATTTAAACTGAACTTTTTACCTCTATTGATGATGATGTATTTTTGGCATTAGTCAACAGGCTTCATAAGGGTTTCCTAAATGTGTATGAAGTTTGTATTTTGACCATACCAAACCAAGGAAGTCACATACTGAATCGAATGTCCTGTACCAAACAGTTTGGAATGAATACACATACTGTTACACCCTTTGCTCTACAGCATCTTTAGCATCTTTTAGATTATTGTTTTGGTTTCACGGCTGGCAAAATCTGTTCTCAACCTTTTCACAGAAAAAGGTCTGATAAACCCACTGTACGCTTCCTGTAAAGGACCACATTGATGACAAAGTTAGTGCCAGATATTCTCTCTGGAGTTGGGGAGACCAAAACAAAGCCAAAAAAATCAATCAATGCAGCTTTAAAGTTAGGTCATGGTTATTGACATGGTTTAAGGGAAGCAAGGGAAAGATCGTGGTTTGGGTTTAGGGAACCTTCGTGGTCATGGTTAAAAGAAGAACTACTTGGATAAGATTAGGGAAAGATTATGGTCATGCTTAAAAGTTGACTGTCAATAGGAAATGGACAGAGGCCTCCCATGACAGTCTTACACTTTGCTGAACCAACCATCTAACCTAACCTCCTTTGCAGCATTACAACAATCATGTCTCTTCCACCTTTGCTTCTGTGACACAAAAGCCATAATTAACATTGCCATGAATGACTGAAAGGTAAACATAAGTCATTTGACCAAGCAAATTCCAATTCTGGCCATCTTCGTGTGAGAACAGTCTCCACTACTGTAGACCTTGTTATTAAATTAACTTGTACTCAAGTAATGTTGTCTTGACTACAACAGTGGTTAATACAGTCAAAGACAGCTATCATGGCTTTGTTATGTAATATACTTGTTCCTTGAAATGTGAGTTTAGCGTACGGGGCCCTTACTGCTGCATCACACTAGAAAGTTTACTGGCAGTGTGTGTATGTGTGTGTGTGTTTGTGTGTGGTCATCTGGACATAAAGAACAGCTCTATTGTCTACATTCAAAGGTGAGGGGGACGGGGACCTGAAAAGCACCTCTCATCCAAGCCCTTCCTTCTAATGGCTACACTTGACATGCAGGGGACAATTCCCTAGGCAAAGAGTGAAAAGGTGCTGGCCAGCTGAGCGGGACACTCAGCAAAAAGGAAGGAAAGACAGAGAGAGAGGCCTGAGAGAGGAAGGATGAAAGAGAGAAGGGACGAGAGGGATATATGGAGAAGGTGGAGGTGGGGTGTGATTAAAACGTATATACAAATAATCTGGGAGGAATTTTGTTATTTTGGTGGCTACATTATTTCTGTGAATAAACTCACCTTCCGCTTGGAGGTGAAAGATAAAGAAATTAAGTTCAAGGCGTGTGTTTGTTAAAAAGTGTGGGTTGGAGAGATGAGTGGGGCCATTAGGAGGGCCTGGGATCTTTAAAAGCATATCCTCTAGAGTCCGGGGCATGCTATGAGAGGAATACCAAGCTCTGGGAACAATGAGGAGAGGGCCGAGTCACCCCTGCCCACCAGCCTTTCACCACAGTGGCTACTCAAAGGGCAACTACCAACACTGCACTGCAAGCTAGCCGAGGCAGAGCTGTCTCTCAGTCTTTCTCACTCTGCGGAACCAACCGTTCATATCCTCAGTGAAAGGCACAATCTGCAACTTTTGTCACATTGAGAAAAGAGTTAAACCTGCATTCATCTATATTTTTGATATTGACATTGAATGAACAGTTGTCTAAATGGTAAATGGACTACAATTATATTGCGCTTTTCAACCTTAACGATTCCCAAAGCATTTTACAGAGCTTTTTACAACTAAAAAGGTCTGATAAACATACTGCATTCTACCTGTCCAGCAATAGCAGACAAAGCTAGCAGATAGCTAAAAAAGGAAGTCATTTAGCAGCCAAAGAGCCAGGTATTTTTCTCTGGGGTTGGTGGAGACCAAAACCGAGAGAAAAAGAGAGTGAATATTGGACTTGAAATAGAAATAGAGCTTCACATGAATGCTATTGTTTGTCAGTGTCTGCTGGATGTAGCAGTAGGCAACAATTTGCTAACACATTAAAGCTGGGGTAGGCAGTTTTCTTTTGGCGTCCTTGGGCAAAAATGCCATATTAACCGTGCAGCATATTGTAATTCAAGTGGTCGGTAGACTTTAGCCAATCACAGGTTATTTCAGAGAGACGGTGTGTTCGTATTGGCTAAGCTACAATAGCAGATGTGTGTACACGTCCCTTCAGACGGTGAAAACCTGATTCAGTGGAGGAAAATCCTGCCGAAAATCCTGAAACTTGTGATAAATTTCCAACCTCCTTTGCCTACAGCGGTGTATAGTACAAAACAACACGTCCCGGCTCCACACAGAGCTTCAGACTCATTACATTCAATGCCATGGCGCTCATAACGACGAGTGGCAAAGAGGCATGATGACAAACAGTGGGGAATAACTTTTGACGGGGGACAGTGGTGTGTGTGTGTACGGTGTACTAGCCTCTCTTCCCGCCTAGGTTGCACAGATTCTGCCAGCTTTAAGCATGATCACTTTATAAGCCAGTGATACATGTGCTCAGTGCTGCCACCTTTTTTCAGTAGAAAATAGCCAGAACTAGAAGTTGCTACATGGCATCATGCACTCATTTTCATTTTTATGACATCATTATGCAGTGATTTTCATAGCAATTTGTGTGTGATATATATTTATAGATAGACACAGAGATATTCCAGTATTTTGAATATATAAAATCATTTTATATATTCAAAATACTGGAATATTCCTGATTTTATTAAAATCAAACATTTAGTGAACTTTTATACATTCAGAACAAGTCAATATTACAACACAATCTTACATTCAAACAATTAGACATATTAGCTGCTTAGTGTCAGGTAAAGGTCAGCTAATATGTCACATTGTTTGAATGTAAGATCATGGTGTGCTGTCACAAAGGATGCAAGTCATACAAACAAACTATGTTTCTACAAAATAATAATTTGAAAGACAACAGGTTTTTAAAATGAGTGACAGGGATAAAAGAACACTGAAATGTTGCATATTGACATGACTGCAGAGCATTCTGAAAGGCTTTTCTCAGAGTCTCAAACTGTTTATTTACATTTGCAATGAGAGTGTAGATGGAAGTCATTCAGGCTATTCCAAAATGATTGCTATCAAGCACTTGCATGTTTTTTTCTTGTTTTTTTCTTTCATCCTCTCCTATTTAGCTGAGTGGTATTACTTTTCTCCCACTGTCACTTCTGTTTATTAAAATCTCTCTCCCGCTTACTTGTTCATTATCATTTTCTTTCTCCTTCCTCCTTTCCCATCATTCTAAACCAAAGACACCATCTCTTTAAATTTCATTAATCCCATGCTGCTTGGAACGATAAGAGACACTGCAGACGAGCTCTCTGCACTGCACAAGTACAAAGGGCTCATATTTACATACAGCCCTCTTTATCTCAGCTATGGGCTTGTTTTTTTTGATTTGTGGTTAACTCCTCAAAGCCTCCGTCAAGATCCAAGGATTGCACGGCTTGTACTTAATGACTGTAATTTCCAACATTAAAAGCTTATGGGTTGCCACTGCAATAATAAAAAGCGTGCTTTGTCAGTCAAGCCTTTTGATCTTGACACTTTTAAAAACCAGTCCCCTAGGATGTTGACAATGAAGCCAATTGACAGGTCTGTTTGTAGGCTGCAGAGAAAAGAAGATTATTGCTCTTCGTAGGCCTGACCCCATTCGTCTTTTCGGGAGGTTTGAGCCGTCTTAGAGGAATTTGGGGATGTAATGTTCTACCTCTACCCATGTTTTAGATGAAAATGAACAAGCATTTAAGAGGGAGTAAAGCCGCACAAAACAACGTGGTTTCTTTCTTCTGATGTAATAAAAATGAGGGTCTCTAAACACAAGAATCAAAGTGGAAACAAAGCAAAAATGCCCTACATTTCACAAGCAGAAGAAAGAATCTTAACACATTTGAACTACATTTTCTACATTTATTGAGTTAACAAAGTGTACACAATTTGGAATTGTTTTTAACATGCAAGAGTCGACACATCTCTGGCACTAATCGTCATGAGAAGATGAGCAGCATTTCTGAAGCCTGCAGCACGGAATTTCTGGACTAAGCAGCTGTCATTTTGCTCACTGACATTATGCATGCTCGATATTTGCCATGCTGTTTTTCCCCTCTCCACGGGGGTAATTTGGGGCACAATAAAGCACTCTAGTGGGTAACAGAGCTCTCTTTGTAGCACGGGCCCCTGGGGGCCGCTAATCTCTGCCAAGGAAAACAATGGCTCACTGCTGCACCAGGGCCCGCTCCTGTCAGTAATGCATCAGGTTCAAACACACGCATACACGGACATACACACACATACGCAGCTGATATGGTTGCCGCCCATCCTTGTCTCGACAACCACAAAAAGTAAGCACCTGGCTTACAACAGGACTGTTTGGCTGATAATCAAGACATTGTTAAAAAAAAAAGCAACAGATATGACAACATGCTCACCCTAACTACCTCCTACCATGTACAGACAGAGGGTGTTTCCCCTGTCAGAGCAAATTAATTATCATGATGTTACCTAAGCCAAATTCCATTGTTGACAACAATTAATATTTCATCGATAAATCCATCAGACAATGCAGAAAATCCAGTTCACAATGCCAAAACTCAAAGTCAACAAAAATATAGTTGTTGCATTGTTTTCTGAACTGGGACCTAAATAAATATCTGTTTGAAACCATTTTCCAAGACTGTTTGTTAATATGACTTTTTGCCATGCAATAATGTGTCATTCATTTTAAATGGGGAAAATCATTCACCAACCTTTTCACATTCAAGCCTATAAAAAGTCTCCGCTATTAGTCTCCCAAGCGTGACTGAGCACGTGTTTAAAATCATCAATCATCCAGACAACTATTACGAATTATTTAGAATAGAGAGCTAGTATCAATCAAAGCAGCAGCTGAGTCATGACTGCAGACGCCTTTTCAGATTCAGAGAGTGTTTCCTCATTCGTTATCAGTAGACAGTTATCATTTTACGGCTTTTTGCCTGCAACCAGCAAAATCAAGGTTCCTCTGAGCTTTTATAATGGACTGCACTTATATAGCTCTTCTTTGCCTTAGGGGACAAAGCGCTTTTCAATTAGCCTCTCAGTTACCCATTTACACACACTCACACTGGTCTACCCATTGGGAGGAATTTGGGGTTCAGTGTCTTTCTCAAGGACACTTTGGCATGTGGATAGGAGGAGCCTGGGACCTTACCGCCAGCCCTGTGATAAGTGGATGACCCGCTTTACCTCCTTACAGCTGTTTTGTACCTTCTCCATCATTGCCACATTCATTCTGGAACATTTAAATCAAACCTTCCTACAACCCAGACCTCTGCATTGATTTTTTTGAGCGATTCAAATAGGTCTGGTGTTTTGCTCAATGACAGCCAGAGCCAAAAAAAATAGCACCAGAAATTAGCCATGAAAATACAAACAAGCTTGGACGACTCGAAATTGCTTCCGAGGTAACTTAAAATGATCACTCTCTACTAATTGGTTTGGGCAGGGCATAATAACAACCCTTCCAAGCATAATACAGCAAATATGACTGAAAAATCAAAGCCGAGGACTGGCCTGTGTCAGCACAGGTAAATAAACACTATCACATTGTTCCCACTTTGAGATGAAAACATAATGCCATGGTTGCTTTTAGCAGCAGGTAATTGTTCATAATGGAGACAGACATGTACGGAAGATTTTTATTTGGTCAGAGCTATTAAAGTCAAGTCCCTTGACAAATATAGCACTTCTGAAGTAAAGTGGGGGAAATGGAAGGAATCCCCCAAAACAAGGTCACTAGGACTGATATCAGACAGGTGAATTGGATTCCCTACCCTCTCTTACAAATGTGTGTCGCATTGCCCAGGATTGATACTATGGGATCACTGTTGTTCCTGTCCTAGCTAGAGAAAGGTATTGTAATGGTGAACACAATGATGCAGTGCACTCATGGATTCACATACAAGAGGACCTTAACAACACAAAGGCTTCTCTTTTAAGGTCAAGATGTCAGTGAAGTGTTTAGCCATCAAATATGACAGAACAAGGCGAGGCTCCTCTAATTAGTGGAATTCCATTGGTTTACGTAACTGTAAGAAGGTCAACCCTGAATAGTTTTCACTGCTAGTGAAGAAAAACAGCACCTGGAAGATGTGGTGTCATTTCAGGTTGTAGCCGCATAGTGTTTTAGTCTAGCTTCTCTTCTCCTCTGTGTTCTATTTTCCTCTATTTATTACAACTTGAGTCATATTGTTGTACTTTTGGTGGTAATTTCCATTAGTTTTGATAACCCACCAAAAAAACTGATTAGATCTGGGAACATGGCAACATTACTAGAATGAAGAAATACAGACAGTCGGACAATCATGCAGCATAGAAACAAGCCAACAGTTTAGCCAGATTATCTAAACCCCTTTATTCGAAGGTAAAACTAAAAGTAAAAGCACTCAGTGTCACTAATGGCTGTGATGCGATTTTGGCGTAGTGGCCAAAAAAATTGCATGACATGTGACACACACTGGCCCAAAAAGACATTTTTTCCATATGCAATCATTACAAAAGGAAGGCAGTAAAATGATGAATACATTTTTCCGAGCATCACAAACACCTCAAAATGAGTTTTGTTTATCAGAATTTGACCAAGTAGCTCCAGTAAAAGTCTCAAACACCTGTCTGATCATCTGGCATTTTTGTTGCCTCATCTGACGTCTTTTAGCAATGTTGCTGCATTCCCAGATCTCAGCACTAGACCTTTTTCAAAGCAGAAACTTTGACTTGTCATAGCAAGACAAACACAGGTTAACGAGCCAATGTTAACGATGGCTCAGTTCCAATAAGTGTCCCAGTAAGCTATTCCAGAGAACCAGCACGCACAATATCAGGACCTCCCCTAAGTGGAATACAGCCATCATTAATGTTATTAAATACATCTGTGCTTTTCCTGCTATGACATGTCAAAATGTCTGCTGTGAAAAAGGTCTATTAACTGAAACTATCCTTACTTTCTTGCTGCACTTGCTGTATTCCATGAGAAAACACACTTAGCCCCTGCTACTGGGAACACGAAGCATGACAGAAATCCTATTTAAAAACCTCTGAGGTACAATAATGACAAGTTGAAAAATATAACTGTCCTTTGGAGTCAGCCAATGACAATGTAGTGAGTTGAATTAAAACAGGAACCACAGCCTGTAATCTACCAACATGTCCTCTTTGCATCAAACCTAGATCTGTTCTTTATTGGTTAACCGCATGTGCTACAATGGCCAAACCACATGTGAGGGATTGTATCAATAAGAACAGGTCATCAATCAAGCTTGAACTCTCAGCATCGTGTTTGCTGAGGTTTCCCTGTCTTCAAATGAAAGGCAGGATCACTTCATGTCACTGCCAGTGACAGCTTGAAAATCATCTGAGCTTTTTTACAAGCCTGAAAGGGGTGGAAGAGCAGCCAACTGTGACGTGCTACACCAAACCATACAACTAATATTTAGGCGGAAATAAATCTTCCGAGCTGAAAACCATATTAGGTGCACTTGTATTTCAATGAAAGCACTCTTTTCATATCTGTTGAAATCTAAGTTGACAGATATGACAAGACATATGGAATTCCATATTCACAGTGAATCTAAAGAGAGGACAGCTGTGAAAGGTAAAGGGAGTGAGACCGTGAGAAATGCCCAGGGTGGCACCATAGACTATATAAAGATGGATGACATGACAGCTCCCCAAAAGTGAAGCCAAAACATCTTAATCGCCCCCTGGTGGCTGGCTGCAGTATAGGTCATAAACCCCGCCCCCTCCATGTTAGCGGGACAAACTGAAAAAGTACACGTCACATAAAATTTTCCCAAAGATGGTTTCTGTCATTTTAGGTAGTTCTTATCACGCTAATGTTTGTTAAAATGTTAATTTTTCCAATAAGGTTGGTTTTAATTGGTTATTTGATGCTATAGAAAGGGGATGTAACGTCAAGATGGGCAACTTGTGGTGTGCTCACGATTGGTTTGGGCGGGTGTATGGGCATGACCTCAATACCGCAGCTCCACCGTGGATCACTACTGCGTAGACTCTGGCTCCAAATGACTTCACTTGCGCAAGATTGCAGCACCCATATCTGGGATATTTTGACTTCATTTTTATACAGTGGGAGGAAGTGGAGACATCTTTATATACTGTCTATGGGTGGCATGGGCCCCCTTAAATCTTATTGGCCCCCTTGGAGTCTGAAGGTGATAGGTTGTTGGCTTATTAGTATCATGGATAGATTACTGAACAGACCTACCAGTATGGTTACCATATCTTGGAGAAAGTTAATAAAATGACTGCAAAGAAAGGCAAAATGACCACAAATACAAGCGAAACAACCACAGAGACGCAAAACAATCACAAAGAGATGAAAAATGACCACAAAGAGATGCAAAAACAACTGTAAAGAGACACAAAATGACCACAAAGAGAGGCAAAGCAACCACAGACCGCGTTTGTAGCCTGGGTGTCTTGCTCATATGTGGGAAGGGTGGGGGGCCTTTTACATGTTTGTGACCATCATCTGTCCATGGCTGTAGGCTGCTTGGAGTTAAAGATAGCAGCTACTCATTGATATTCTTTCATATTAAAATATTTAAAGCTGTTGGCATTCATATACTGAATAAACAATGTCACTATATGTACAGCATATTATTGCAGAGAACCAAGGCTTTAAATGTGAGTCTCAACACATTTTTAATTAATTTTACTATGTGTTCCCCTCCTTTAAAACTGTGCCCTAGTCTGGCAGTCAAGTTTCTAAAGTTGCCCCTGCTAGTCACACATTTGTCAGTGGAAAATATGTGTTAAATGTGTTTTTTATGGATAATCTTTACAATTTTACAGTACAATTTTTATGAATGTCTCCAATGAGAATTTAACCTCGAACACCATGCCCCATCGACTGAGCTACACAAGTCTTTCATACCTGTATCCTCTCCATCCTTTGCTATTCTGATCCTAACAGAGCACTCTGAAGTCCATGGACAATGTTTGCATATGAAGAGCTACCCAGGTTGGGGGAAAAAATAAAAACCTACCCTCATTACCCACATCTAACACACACTTTAGACCCTCATATTCGTTGTCAGCGACCATTGAATGGAAGGGATTAAACTCCTCTTTCATCCCCTTCTTACTGGTTTTGTGTTGATTCCTCGGGTCATCAGATCCAGCTGGGAGTCTTCACTTTGCCCAGAACGCCTCCCTGTGTTGTGACACAGGCAAAGTACACACTGAGGAATCAAACTGTTGAGCTACTTTGAAGATCAGCAGCTATTATTCCTCAAGTACCCCCTTTGTTCTACGCTTGAATTAGTGCACCTGAATCCACTAATCGATGGTTGTTAGTTCTGTGTGCACATGAATGGCATGAGGCCATTCATGCGGGATGTTAAGTGATATTTGAGTGTTTCACAAGGAACGGCTCCCTGTGGTTCAGTGTTCCAAGATTCCTGTCTGAGTTTGCGAATCCATCATGAGCTATTTTGCAAACGTCCCTTCTAACTCTTTTCTTCATCTCTTGACTAAGCAATGTCCAAAACTGTCCAGTATAGGAGAAACTTAAGAAAATTTTCTGGATGTTCTGGATGTTTGAAAAAAGTGGAGGTCATATTATATTCGAGGACAACGTATTGTTCTTAAATGGAATTTGAATTAGTTTAAGAATGAAGAATATCTGCTGTGTTTGAGAACATAAATGTGGGATTTATGGTCTGATTTAATTCAAGAATTTAATGTGAAACTGTTATGATAGACTAGAGATGAGGCCTTTCTTATCCTTGGAATACTTTATCTTGGTCCATTCAGAAAGGTCCACATTCAGAAAGTATTTTTCCAAAAACAAGTAAAAGGCAGGATCGTCTTATGTTCAGGCCAGCCCAGCTCACTCAAAGATGCCTTCAAACAACTGCAAAACTGCCACATGTCACATCTTCTGTATTTAACACATCTAGAAATAGAAACAAGACATTGTGGTTTAGCAAGCAGCGAGTCTGTGGTTAAAAGATATTTACTGACCTTCAAAAGCTAGCTTAGTGACTTGGTGACTCCTGAAGTCACGTCCTCACAGTGAAGCTGTGGGGTTCCTTCAAGTTTGAGCAAAAATAAGCTGATGAATTTCAAATTGCAATCCTTTACATTACTCATTACTGAAAAAAACACATTGTAACACATTGCCATCTTTATGGTTATAGTCAAGTTTAGGCAGCTAAAACTACTTCAGGTTATTAAAACATTATCTTCATGGTTAATAGAAACCAATGTTGATTGTTGGTACAAGATTCAAGATGTGAATTGCAGTCTCTATCAAAGTCACCACACTTTGCTAACCCACAATTTATCACTTTAAATATTTAAATATACACAACCACACGTCTGTACTGGCAACCAGCTCACACGCAGTAAATCATCCACTTTCAGGCTTATATATGGCTGAAATCAAATCAGCATGTCTAACATATGCTTCTTGCATGTTACATTAAATACATAATTTGAGGTTTAAATTGTTACTTTGTCTAATAGCAAAATCTTGTAATATAGAATTAAATTTTGTCAGTAGTTTTACCTTTATTTGATAGTTGTAAGTTGTACATATTTGTGTTATTTCCGTATTTTTATGATGATTATTTTATATTCCTCATTTTTTACTAAGCTACACGGTATCCATGGTAACAATGCAGTTATAAAGTCCATCACCGGGGGAACAAGTCAGAGCTTGTATCCCCCAGGTAAGTGGTTGACTGTTAAATGAAAACCTGTAAATATTAATGTATAGTCTATCAGAGAGAGAGACAGTAACTAAATTGACCTAAAGAGTAATTATCTATGTGTACTAATTTATCTGTATTGGTAGTGTCTTTGTGTAATGTGTAATTTTTAAGAAGTCTTGGACCGTTGGCTCTATAATTTGTCAGTTAATGTTTATTTAGATTGGCTACAGAAATCATTCATTAGTATTGTAAGTTTCCTTTGTTTATGATTTTCTTTTATACTGAATAGTTTTACTGAGACTGATTGTATCCCCCAGATCCCGAAGTGCTTGTAAGCAATAAATCGACATCGGAGCTGTTTGTGTCTCAGCGTTGGAGTTAACTACTGTAGCTGTCAGCCGTTAGTCCATCAACATCACAAAACACAACGCAGAGACTAATGGCTGTTATCACTATCAGCGATATAAGAAATGTATTTGCTGTTTTATAAACTGTAATCAAGAGTAGATAGACCCTGGTTACATTTGGTGCCTTAAACCCGGTACACTTTCAGCAAAGCTGCCCACTGAGAGAGCTGCTACTCCAATGGAGACTGAACTCCGACTGCCCAGCTGAGTTATTTTGGTCGCTAAGCAACAAGTGTAAGCTAGCGCAAGAAAAGTAGCCTGCTAACGTTTTTAACGTAACTACTAACTAGCTTTATTTTATCACTGTAAATAATGGTAACTGTGCTAATTGTTTGTACCTTTCATGATTTATGGGTAGTGTGTTTATGTAAGCCATGTCTTCTAAAGATGTAATTCCTAAACGGGAGGGGAGAGAAATGAGCCTTCCTCGCTTGGAGCGCTCTGTCAGTGTTGGTGTACAAGCAGTGACGTCACGCTCAAGAGAGAGGGGCTTGTGCCAGCAGGGCTTGCAGCAGCAAATCAAAACAATGTAAATAATGGGCCTAGAGAAGGTCATGCATATGATAATGTATATTCTCAGAGTGGTTACAATGTAAACCCTGGTAATGTGAATGATAGAATGGGGCAGAACACTTATAATGCGAGTCAAAGTACTGCACATGGGGAACAACTGTCTCAGTTAATTCTGCAATTAGGGCAGCAAATTGGGGCATCTATTGCTTCTCAGTTGATTGCTAATGGCTCCGATCAGCAAGTGAATAACTCCCCTCATAATAAAGCCCCCCCAACTCCCTCCTGTGGGTTCAGTAATGGCACAACCAGTTCCAATGCACTTGATCTGTCCAAAGTGAATCTGGTAGTGAAACCAGATATCAAAGAGCCCCCCACATTTAGAGATCACACTGACAAATGCACAGTAAATGAGTGGATAGAAGTGATGACAGCCTATCTACGCAAGAGACACGTCGAAACAGAGCAATGTTTTGGGGAAATAATGGAAAGACTTGCAGGCAAAGCTAAGGAAATAGTCAAAGTGTCAGTGAGAAACAGCCCCTACAACCTTGAGTATAACCCAGATGCAATATTCAGTGTTCTCAAACAGCACTTTGGTGAAGCCATCTCCTCATCAACTCCCCTGTTCGACTTCTACTCCACCTTGCCAAGCAGTGGTGAGAGTGGGTTTGATTATTGGCTCCGGCTTAATGAAACTATGGAGCACGTTGTTGACTGTCTACATTGGCGGGGTCGCTCAGTTGATGACCCTGGACTTGAAATATCAATGCAGTTCATCCGTCATTTATGATCACATAGACACATTCTTCAGAAGCAAGCCTTTGGAAAAATGGTCTGTGACGGAGGTGCAGGACATGCTTAAGAGCCGCCAGCGAGAGCTCAGAATTGCAAGTAGAAGAAAGAACACAATCCCACAGCATTGCATGTCAGAGCCAGAACATACTGTGAATACACAGTCTGTCGTGGAGGCAAGGCCTAGCCCTCGATGTGTTGAGCCCACCCAGCCTCTTGTCCCACAACCAGTCCCTCTGTCCAGCAACCCTGATGCCACATCACTGTCTTACTTGATAGAGATGCTCTCCAAGCTCCTCCATGATCAGCAGGCTCAGAGCAACAGACCCAGTCAATCCTTTAACCCTCAATTCCAACACCACAGGCCCCATAACATGTGTCATGTCTGTGACAGCAGAAGTCATAGCACAAAAACACACTGTGTTCGTGACCACCTGTGCTTCTCATGCTTTTCAAGAGACCATGGCATCAAAGACTGCCCCAGACGCCACATCCACATTCAGAGGGGGAGAGTGTGGGCACTGATTTTGCCCCCAACACTTCAAATGCAGATGATCTTCAGTCAGTGTATAGTTACCTTTGTGAACAAGAAGGAGATGATAAAGTGATATTTCAAAGAACACAGCATTTAATGGACAGTGACAGTCTTTTTTACACAACAGTTGAAACAGCAGGCAGACAGTTCTGTGGACTTTTAGACAGCGGCTCCATGGCCTGCACTATAAATGTGGAGACAGAGCGCATACTCCTTGAGTGTGGTGGGTCAGACATTCCTAGTAGCAGAAACACAGATGCAATTGTCGTGGGCTGTGGAGGTGTTAAAGTGAAACCTAAGTGCATCTATGACTTGAAAATTACTGTGTATGGCATTCAGATGATTGCTCCTGTACTTGTGATACCTGGCCAAGTTGATGCTTTCATCATAGGCACCAATTGTCATGATCCCACATGGACACTGTGTGTGTCTGGTCTTGTGTTCGGTTTTATTTTGCATTCCCAGGTCTTGTCTCTTGCGTGATGTTTGTTTTCGTGTTTTATTTTGAAATCCTTTCTGTCTGGTCTGTCTTGTTCCTGTCCTCGTGTCTCATTTCCTACACCTGTGCTCCCTTGCTCACCTGTCCCTGATTGCCTCGTTTGCCTTCCCTATTTATACCGGTCCTCTTCCTTTGTTTCCTTGTCGGTTCATCCTTGTCGTGTGCCTGGTGTTTCATCCTGGTGTTCCCCCGTGTTGTTCTTGCCTTCCTGCCTGCATTTCCTTGTGTTGTCTCCTGCCTGTGTTCCTGGCCATATTTCTGTGTTTCTGCTCTGCTCCAGTGTTCCTGTGTTAGCCGTTATGTTCCCAGTGCCTCCTTGGACTTACTCTGCACTTCCGTTTTTGAGCGTAAGCTACTTTTGTTAATAAATCATTCATCTGCACCAGTCTGCCTGTCCCGTCTGCATTTGGGTCCTTCCCCTGCTGCCTAGATGGCTAACCCTGACACCAATGTCATAAAACACCTCCTGCACTGCATGAAAAATGACATGGCTTACTGGAAACTTCTGAAAGAACCTGACACTGGAAGTGTGGGAGAAGGTGCTAAATTTCTGGGGATGATGGCAAACCTTGAGCGTTGGAGAGGCCACCATATTCCTGACAAGATAGGCACAGTGAAGCTAAAAACGTCTGTAACACTACAGCCTCACACAGAGCACATACTATGGGGTAAACTCCCTATGAGGTCCGACCTCTCCATTGGGAGTGCAGTTATTGTGGATCCTCCAACATCAAGAACCCTCAACCGAAATGTGATAGTTGGCAGGGTTGTGGCGCCTCTTTGGGGTGATGGCTGGATTCCAGTCAAGGTCCTGAATCCCTTGGATGAACCACTTACCTTGTGACGTAACTCAAAGTTGGCAGATGTGTCCACCTGTATCGCCCTGGAAGACCTTGATCTATCAACCCATGCTGGTAGCATTCCTCAGGACACCCAACAGGAAGTCTGTGGTGACATTAGAGAGAACCATCAGTCTGTGGAGGACATTGGTCCCATGCTCCAGGAGCTTGAACAGGCTGGGCTGGATCTTGACTCATGTGAAGTGAGTGAGTCATGGAAAGCTAAGGTTAGGGCTCTGGTAGCCAAATACAGTGGATTGTTTTCCAGGAATAAGCTTGACTGTGGAGAAGCAAAGGATTTCGTTCATCATATCCATCTCAAGGATGAGCGGCCCTTCCGTCTCCCCTACAGAGGACTCTCTAGAGCAGACTACCACAAGCTCAAGATGGTTCCTGACGAGATGGAGGAAAAGGGTATCATCAGGAAGTCCTGCAGTGAGTGGGTGTCTCCCCTGGTGTTAGTCTGGAAGAAGAATGGAGACCTTCAAGTGTGCACTGATTTTAGGGAGCTAAACAGACGTACCTTCAAGGATGCTTTCCCTCTACCTCACCAGTCTGATGCCCTGGCTGCTCTTGGAGGTAATGCTTTCTTTAGCTCCATGGATCTGACCTCCGGCTTCTACAATGTCCCCCTTCATAAAGATGACAAAAAGTTCACCGCGTGTACAACCCCTGTTGGCCTCTACGAGTATAATAGACTGCCACAGGGCCTCTGCAACAGTCCAGGCTCCTTCATAAGGCTCACGACATCCATCTTTAGTGACCAGAACTACACCAGTCTCCTTTGCTACCTTGATGACCTCCTCGTCTTTGCACCATCTGAAGAGCTAGCCCTTGAGAGACTTGAGATAGTGTTCAGCCGCCTGCAGAACCATGGCCTCAAACTTGCTCCAAAGAAATGTCACTTTTTGAGAAAGAAGCTCAAATTCCTGGGCCATATAATCACTGAGAATGGGGTGTCTACAGATCCAGAGAAGGTTGAGGACATAGCAAACCTTACAGAGAAGGACCTCATGATGGAGGATGGATGTACTCCCTCTCCCTGGAAACTGAGATCAGTGCTGGGCATGTTCAACTACTACAACCACTTCATTGAAGGCTTCTCTACCCTAGCGAGACCACTATACAAGCTGACATCTGAGCCCAAGCCCAAGCCTTGTTCCCAGTGCCCAAAATAGCATAAGTTGTCTCCTGCCGACTGGACTACAGAATGCCAAGAAGCCTTCCAGTCTCTGAAGCAGGCTCTCTTGGATACTGTGGTGTTGGCTCACCCAGATTTCCACAAGCCCTTCATTTTGTCAGTTGATGCTTCTACCTATGGTCTAGGTGCATGTCTAAGCCAAATAGCAGTGGGTGAGCAGAAAGCGAGACCTGTAGCCTTTGCTAGCAAGTCCTTAAACCAAGCCCAGTCCAGATATCCTGCGCACCGCCTTGAATTTCTGGCCTTAAAGTGGGCTGTTTGCCACAAATTCAGTCACTGGTTGAAAGGAAAGCCATTCACGGTGTGGACTGATAATAACCCACTCACCTACATCCTCACCAAGCCTAAGCTGGATGCTAGTGAACAATGGTGGGTGTCCAAATTGGCCCCTTTTGACTTTGATATCAAGTATGTCCCAGGTGTGCAGAATGTCATCCCTGATCGCCTCAGCAGAATCCCTTTCATTAAGGGCAGTGTCACCAGGCGAATTATCCAAGAGCCCTATCAGTCTCTTGTCAACGAGGCAAAGGAGGTTCAGCCCGATGATGTCCAGGATGCATTCCACCTGACTGTGAACACTCTGGTCCTGCCGTCAGAGCATGAGACCCCAAAGGAGAAATCTGGTAATGTCACCACTAACACTGTTGCAGCCCTCCTTTCTGCTCATAGTGTATGGGAGTCCTATTCACAAGACCGAGTGGCTACTATAGAGGCAGTTGGCAATATCTACTCCCTGCATTCTCAGAGAACACTCCCTGCCCTCTCGCATGCTGAACTCCAACGGAAGCAGGAAGAAGACACCACCATATCCAGAGCCATGTACTATGTTCAGCAAAAGAGGTGCCCGTCTAGGCGTGAGAGGAGCCATGAAAACGCTCAGGTCCTGAGACTTCTGAGGCAATGGGAAAAGCTGAAGTTGGTAAATGGTCTTCTGTACAGGGTAACCAAAGACCTGTCCTCACGCCATAAGGTCCACCAGTTTGTTGTCCCACCAGAACTGAGGCCAACAGTGCTCAAGGGCATCCATGATGATGCAGGGCATCAAGGCCAGTGCCGCACCCTTCAGTTGGCATGTCAGCGGTTTTACTGGATTAGCCAAGAGCAGGAAGTGAAGGAGTATGTGACAAGGTGTAAATGGTGTGTCGTGAGCAAATCCCCAGAACCTGAAGCCAGAGCCCCTCTTGAGTCTATCCAAACTCATGCTCCACTTGAGTTGGTGTGCATAGACTTTTGGAGTGCTGAGAACTCAAACAACAGCTCTGTGGATGTCCTTGTGGTTACAGATCATTTCACATGCCTTGCTCATGCATTCCCTTGTGCGAACCAAACAGCAAAACAGGTGGCCAAGCGGTTGTGGAATGATTTCTTTTGTGTGTATGGCTTCCCAGAGAGAATCCATTCAGACCGTGGCTCCAACATTGAGTCTCAGCTCATCTGTGACCTCCTTGACATAGCCCACATTCACAAATCCCACACCACAGCCTACCATCCCGCTGGATATGGAAGGGTGGAGCGCTTCAACCGCACCCTTGGCAGCTTTGCCCCCTTGTGAGAACCTACCTGAGAACTACCTGACATTCTCATATAATTGTACCAGCCATGAGACAACAGGTTATGTCTCTTTCTATCTCATGTTTGCCAGTGGATGTCATGTTTGAGTCTGCTCTGAGAGATGAGACAGTGGTCAACTATGATGCCTATGTCACTAAGCTGAAACATGACCTGAGGGAGTCAATGGAACTTGCCCAACAACACACATCCAGACAGCAATCACGTCAAAAACAGCAGTTTGACAAAAAGGTCAAAGGTTCGTCTGTGTCTGTTGGCGACCGCGTACTCCTGGCCAATAAGGTAGAACGAGGGAAAAAGAAACTCGCTGACCGATGGGAATCTGACCCCTATGAGGTCACTTAGAAGGATCCCAAGCTCCCTGTGTACCGCATTAAGAAGAGACGAGGAGAAAATGGTTCACCGAAACCTCATCATACCTGCCAACTTCCTGCCTCTGGATGTGGAACAAGAGGATGTGGAGGATGTTGTGTCTTCTGGTGGATCATCTGATGACCAAGCACCTCCAAGCAATATTCTGCAACCAGGAGATGTGGAATCTCGTACAAGGGAATGGATAATGCAAAATAGTGACATAGCATCTACGGATACACCAGAAGCAGTTCCAAACCAAGATGGAGGAGTTGAAGTGGAGGAGGAGGGTGAAAATATTCAGAGGGAGGAGAGAGATAGCGGAGACCCACAGAACTCAAACTCTTATGAGCCCAGCCAAGGCGATAGGGAAATCCATTCTCCTACTCTTAGAGCCAGAGCACCAGAACGTGTTGACCCTCAAACATGCCCAAACCCTGTAGGTTCTGAGGCCCAAGTTGAACCAAGTGGTTTCCACACCAGAGCTGGCCGCATGGTAAAGGCAGTTGATAGATTTATGTGTGGTCATTGAGTCCTTCTTTCCATCTAAATGTGTAAACCCCCCCTCCCCTCCCAAAAAAATAAATAAATTAAAAACCCTTATGTTTTAACAAGGTTTTGGTTCAGCCTATCACTATGTGTGTTTGAATATTATCAAAGGTGCATTTGAGGATGTAAAAATGTGCATACGGGCACATTATATGAATGTTGGGTAGAGTTACCTGGCCAGTTTCTCCTACTCCTCTATTTGTTTAAGAAGTATCTTGATAAGTAATGTTAGTTACTCACACCTTTTTACTAAGTCTCCTTGAGGTTTCATGTACAAAGCAAACTTTTTTAGTTTTATGCATTTGTTTATTATTTTCATGTGATGCTTGAATTTAGTGGGGGTGAGATGTAACATATGCTTCTTGCATGTTACATTAAATACATAATTTGAGGTTTAAATTGTTACTTTGTCTAATAGCAAAATCTTGTAATATAGAATTTAATTTTGTCAGTAGATTTACCTAAGCTACACGGTATCCATGGTAACAATGCAGTTATAAAGTCCATCACCGGGGGAACAAGTCAGACTGGGCTTGTATCCCCCAGGTAAGTGGTTGACTGTTAAATGAAAACCTGTAAATATTAATATATAGCCTATCAGAGAGAGAGACAGTAACTAAATTGAGAATTTATTTAGATTGGCTACAGAAATCATTCATTAGTATTGTAAGTTTCCTTTGTTTATGATTTTCTTTTATACTGAATAGTTTTACTTAGACCGAGCTTGTATCCCCCAGATCCCGAAGTGCTTGTAAGCAATAAATCATCTGTGAATCGACATCGGAGCTGTTTGTGTCTCAGCGTTGGAGTTAACTACTGTAGCTGTCAGCCGTTAGTCCATCAACATCACAAAACACAACGCAGAGACTATTGGCTGTTATCACTATCAGCGATATAAGAAATGTATTTGCTGTTTTATAAACTGTAATCAAGAGTAGACAGACCGTGGTTACACATGATAGGATAGAAATGACACATTTCCTTGAGCTATTGATGAATATTGTGACAGCTGTCCCCATGAAGCAACATACAGAGGTGTCTGCAGCTAAACGGTGGGCAGCGGCCAGTAAAGGCTTTACAGGGATCAGCAAGCAGGACCCCATGGTCTCGCTGAGTAATGGACAGTTACAAATCTGTTCCAAGGGGATCTGGTGAGGGAGACAGACATAGGTTGTGGGAAGCATGGAGGATTGACGTGTATGCCCTGAGACCAGGAGATTGGTTGCACACCTGCACCAGGGCTGGAGTGGGGTTAAGTGAGAGGGCCACATTTGTGCGATCCCTCCTGAGGGGACGATGAATAAATCCCAGCTATGGTACGACACACTGTCCATGGCGGGTCCCGGTGGGAGGTCTGTAGCAGTGGCATAAGTGATTAACTGTGTCATGCTATTATACAATGACACGGGGAGTAATGAGGTGTCAGCAGTGCAGCGTGAGAAAGGTCAACAAGCTAAGAAACAAGCTTAGTTTCTGGGTATTTCTTATCAATCTACTTTCACATTTACTGTAAATGATACTCTTTAGTGCATTAATACATTATTTTCATCTAAGTATGTTTTGCTTTTGCTGATTCACCTTATTGCACATTTCAAGCAGCAGCAACAGATTTTTTTTAGCAGTTTGTTGAATTTTGGAGGTAGTATGCACATGATGAATACCATATATGTAAGGTTGTATGGACCTCTTAAATAAATGGGCAAATTAATCATTCCTTTAATGGAATAGTTTGACATTTTTGGATGTATGCCTTTGTTTTCGTTCCAAAAGTGAGATGAGAAGATCCAAAACAAATCTCTTGTCTGTGTTTATGTGGGTATGGAGGTGGTGTCAAAACATGTTTAGCCTATCTTGGCATAGAGGTTGTACAGTAGATAGGAGGAAACAGTGAATAAAGAGCGCCAAAGTCCGCGTATGGATTAAGTTACGTACATAAGTTAAGTTATGTAACTAACTTAGTTATTTTAACCCAAACCACGATCTTTTCCTAAACCTAACTAAGTAGTTTTGGTGCCTAAACTTAACAAAACTGCGACCATTTCACACCACGTGTTGTTGTTGTTGTTGCCACGCCTATATGTCGTTTTGGGAGTCATTCACAAGCAACCTGTTCTGTTGTTGGTTGGAGAACTTGTTGAAAAAAATATGCCCAATACAATCTACTGGATCTTGTCTGTTTACTCGGTACATGAACAAAATTGTAAAAAGTTCTTTGAAGTTATGTTGGAACCATTTTTTGACGAGGTTCTGTATCTCTGGTCATCGCAGGTTGCCAGATACGACTGGTGAGCACAGGCAACCACACTGTAATGAAAAGACTTTTGTAAGCTAAGCACAGTCACTATTCCCAACTTGTTCGCCAAGATATAGTTTCAACACGTAACTTCCACTAAAACCACAAATTGACAATTTTACGTTTCTGTTTATGTAACAAACAAGATAAGTGTTAGTCAATGAGCTTTAGAGGTGCTAGTACTCCTTATTTTTTCACTTTGGACAAAGGAGGGCTAGCTGTTTCCACCTATCTACAGTCTGTATGCTAAGCTAGGCTAAACACGTCCTGACTCCAACTCCACACTTAATGCACACACATGAGATTGATATAGATCTTCTCATCTCACTCCTGGGCCGAAAGCAAATAGCATATTTACCAAAATGTTGAACTATTTCTTTATGATTCATTAAAATCAGACTTAGTTAATTCATCAGACCAATTATTGTGATTTGTGTAAAGGCTGAAGGGTCACTAAGTCAGAGATATACTGTCTTTAAGTAATTTGGCCAGTCACATCAAAACTCAAGAGTGCATCATACCTCTATAATTTGTCCAAATCAGAGCAATGTTGTCTGAGCTATCACAATGGACAATAATAGATCAACTGACAAACCCCAGTGCCCCACCCCCATCTGATGGTATTGTGTAGCAGACAAAAAAATTAGGGGCTTAAAGATGATTAGTCAAAGAGTGCCAGTTTAATCAATAAAGTGTGAATGTGACACATTTCTGTGGTGTGTGTGTGTGTGTGTGTGTGTGTGTGTGTGTGTGTGTGTGTGTGTGTGTGTGTGTGTGTGTGTGTGTCTGTGAAATCAGTGTCTCCTCCAGACAAGATGACAACTCATTGTTTTCTAACTTTTCAAACACCCACACACCCTGACACTAAATTGACAAATAACAAATAAGCTTGCTCCTAAATTAACTACACATACTGTTTGGTCATTTAAAATAATGAAATAAGTCATTTCATTGAGTCAAAATTTTTCCAGTCTGGTAATGACATGTTGTAAATGAGCTCATGTTTAGGACACCCCACACACACACACACACACACACACACCCAAAGGAAACCTGAGACACAATCATGTCTTTTCTGAATACAGCTGTCTTGATTTTGTCTGACAAAAACCATTGTGATCTACCTGCTTGACTTCAACTAAGCAGCCAGAAGAGTTAAAGCAAGATAAAAGAATAGATTGTTTATTCATTTCTTGTTTGATGGCGTAGCACAGTGAGATCTGTGTGTCAGGCTCCTTGAAAGGGTAATCTCATGAAATAACATTTAGGGATTAGCTTTAATTTGAGGTTGTGCCCAGCACACAGCAGTGTCTGTCATCAGTGGCTTGTCTAGAACTGGTCTGAAAGCAGCTTCTCATCGTCTACACTGTCATTAGATGACGATAGCATGTCTGATTTTAGATACTCCTAAACTGACCATGACTCTTTAATATAATACTTGTCAGATTAGAGTGTTTTCATTCGAGTTGTTTTAATATACCATCTATTTTCATATCTCACCTGCACATACTTAATGTTTTCTTCTTTCTGGATGTTTTCCCAGTCTTTTAACTTTTCTTCTGTGCTACATTTCAGTTTAAGATCCATGAAACTGCAAAACAGACTGTTCAAGGACATGTTCATTCCAATCTGTGCCTCTCTCTGTCAGCATATGACAAAGCGGCAACCAATATTTGGATTACTTTTCAACAAAAAGCTAAATCTTGTAAAAGGACACCTCAAACATAGCTCTAGTCAACAGTTTAAACTAGTGCGATGGCTATTTCCTGTTTGCTGTTTGTTGTAAAAGATAAGGTTGATGATATTTTTTTTTCTCTTATTGTCAAAGAAATCTCATGAAAAGACCAAAACTAACAAGATCCTGCAAAAAATTATTGCATGTGCCCCCCTTGCTGTAACATAATTGATTTACTGGCTCAGATATTTAGTAAAACGTGTTAGTACGAAAAAGTATTTTTAAAAATGAGGATACAGCATCTACATTTTGCAGAATTACATTTGACTTTTTTGTACTTTTTGTACTTTTTTGGGACTGGAATGTGAACACCCAGAAATGCAGTTCTCTGTGTGGGATGGTGTCATGGTAAAAATCTGTCCTGGGAGTGGAACATATTTCTGTCTGGTTTGTTAAAGTCCATTGTTTGAGCAAAATCAATTTCACAGCACATATATTTCCAGGTGAAATATGAGAATAACTGTGACACTTTGCTGTATGCAACAGAGGAAAATCCCCAAATGAAACACAACTCTTTGTCCAAAGATGTATAATGTAATAAAGCAACAGCAACAGTAATTTACAATCTCAACCAAAACACTTGAAATACTTGAACTGTTGAATGTATAGATAAGTGTGTACACTGTTCCATCCAGCTAAAGGGCAGTGTGTGAGGTGTGTTCAACTTGTTCTCACTGTCTGTGTGCCAACCCCAAAGCTATGTAAACAGCCATTACAAAATTACAATCTCTAACCCAAACATGAGGGTCTGTGATTTAAACAGAGAAATCAACTGGAACACACTCACGCTTTCTCTTGTGATGATGTGACGTATCGACCAATGGCTGAGAGTGGGGATTTTTTTCCCTATAAATTATAAACATTGTTGTTATAGTAGTAGTTGTTATATAGTAATGTCTCAATAGAAAAAAAACAATAGCTTGTGTGTCCTCCAAGGCCCATGGGAAATGTCAAGTGTTAACATTTGACACCCAAACTTACACAAGGCAGTAAAAATTGGATGAGTTCAACAATGACTCTACAGACTCTATTCTAGCTAAAAAGGGTTATGGAAATCACAGATGGAAATGTACATCATCTACAGTATCATTTTCCAAATGGCTTACTGTGTAAACCATTTTGTCATCAAGTTTATCACACATAAAATTTCATTAAATTCTGTTTGTGTCATGACAAAACACAATGAAGCTGGCACAAAGACAAAGCAGACCATTCTTCTCCTTTCACTTTAAACTATAACAACTCATTTAAACATCTTTACAGTCTAATTATGATCAAACGAGACAGGATGCTAAAATGTGAGCTACATTAAAGAGTGTCACATTCCAGAACCCAATTATGGCCTGTGGTGGGGCTCCTTTGTTTTCTGTAAACATACATAAATATCTTTTATTTGATTTGAATCCCGGCATCATCAGGAGATTGCATGCTAAGAGCGTTTCCTCTGCTTTAGTATTCAGCATTAAATTTGCAGAGGGACTGCTGAGCAAGGCGAATGGAAGCCGCGGAAATGAGGAGTTAAACAAACTTTTAATTAACAGTTTGATGGCTGCCCCCCCCCCACACACACACACACAACCATCTCATACCAAACCATCCTACAACTCTACCCGTTGCCTTAAACGTAACCCCTCACACACACATTCACACACATCTGCAAAGGTTATGACATGGAACGCACTGTAATCTACTGTATGGTGGTGTAGTAAGACAGGTCATGTACACTCAAAAACATCAAAATGAGGACATGCTCATACATGCATTTGACAGTACATTAGCTTCAAAAGTATTTATGCAGTATTTTCTTGCTATTTTACTTTATAAAGATATTTTAATGATACTTTTTTTATTTTACTTAACTTGGGCTGTAATTCTATGGTAATTTATTGTAGAATAATATATTGTATTTTACTGGAATTTAATGGTAACACAATTTTTGCTGCTAGACTTTTTACTGTTTTTGTTTTATGATTTTCTTTTACAGAGTTAAGACTGTAGGTGTTTAAGGTGAATACGAACAGTAAATGTCGCTCCCTAAATTCAATAATTTGTGGTGGGCATCCGGATAATCAGACTAAATAGCCATTTTGTTTTTACTTAAAGTGGCTATAATATATATTTTTATACTAACAATGTATCAAATGACAATGTGAAAATAATGTGGCAATGTGAATGCATTGAACCTACAGAAAATTATCAGCTGAAGCTGCTGCTCCTTTTGGCTTTACAGAGCTTTATAGTGAGTTTCAGTTTATTGTTTATCTGTCCAGGTGCAACTTTACTGTTTTAGTTCATTCTCACCGCTCTCATAGCACTGTTTTTGGCTGCAGCAGGCAGCTGTTTTTAGTAAAAAAAGAGCCCTAAAAAGCCACCGTACAATACCTGCTCAGAACCAAACAGCAGACAGACACAGTTAGAGAACAGTTGGTGAAGCATTTAGCAGCTAAAGAGACCCTCAGGAGTTGGTAGAGACCCAAAACAGAGCTAAAAGAGAGTGAATACTGGACTCACATTCATCAGATGGACACAAACATGACTCCAAATGAACAATAATGTTGTTCCGTAACTTCTGGATGTGTAAATAAGAAACTGTTTGCTAACAAGTTGAGCATATCAACTGCAAAGGTCCGCTGCCAAACAGTGGCCAAAAAAAAAAAAAAAAGAATTATGGCAGGTTTAATTTTCAGCATCTTAATAAAAAAGTTGTAGATATATATTTTTCTTTTCAATAGGGAGTATTTGTGTGTTGTATATAATACCAGTGCTTGTGGAAAGATAGGACTTTTATTTTGATTTTATTTAATAATTTATTAGCAAAATGTGTCATCATTTACTTTTGCAATGTGACTGTTGTTGATGAACTTGCAGAAGGCTGCAGAAGGTTTTTCTGTCACGTGGGAACACAACTCCAGAGGTGTTTCAGAGAAGTTTCCCTGAATCAAAATCGCCCAAGAGGACACAAATCAGTCTTCGCCCTGATGGAAGAGAGACAAGTTCAATCCAGCCACACACATACAGTAGCTAATTAGCAAAGGGGAGGTCTACAGTCAACATAAGGTAACACTATCATTAATCCTTTCGCCCCTAGGCCCTTATTTCCCTAATGACCCTGTTTCATTAAGGTCTGGTGATGTGGTTTTAGTTATTTTTGATAATATAGACCCAGATGTGATACTATAGGGGTTTCTCTAAAGTTGGTTTTTAGTGTAGGGCTGTATTCTAATTGCACAGCAATTATATGAACTTTGATTGACTTCTTTTCTGTCTCTTTCTCAGTTGTACATGGAGGAACAATTTCTGTCTTTCTCCTCCACCTCTTGCAATTTTCACACTTGACTACAGGGTTCGGAGGAGTTGCTGCAGCTGCTTTGAAAAATTTGTTCAACATTGTTATCTAAGTTAACATTGTTCAGCATTAACAGTATTATGACATCATTATATACAAGAACTTTCTCTCAGCACCCCCAACTGTGATTGCCTTCCTGGTATGCCTGTTTACAATTTAGGTGTTTTGTGATAATTCATTACTAATACCTTTTTGTACTGCCACATTACAAGGAAACAGCATCCAATTTGGGGAATAAACAACATCTTTATTTGCATCCCTACATGCAAGATATCATGGCATAGCGTCAGTAAATACCTTTAAGCAACTACTGGATTATGCTAAAGCTCGGTGGCTGGTCAGAACCCATTTGAAACTCATTGTTTTGCCAGAAGTTTGAATTTCTAAGCTTTCAGCACTCCCTAAGTGCAGTACTTTCAGCACTGTTATGAGCATAGTGGGGTGTTTTTTCTGCTGTAAACACTGAGCAAAAGAAAAGCAGTCGTGAGAGATTCAGAGCGGACACTCAGCCTGAGGGATTCCCTCGTTTGGCAGGACCAGCGCTGCCTGGGAGATTGTCCACAGGGAAACATAAACCACACTGAGGAGAACAAAGGTCACGACTCAGAGACCAAGGTCTAAGCCCCCCACACTATTCAGCCATGGTCATCGTCTTGCTTCACTCTTTGGCACCCACTGATCCCAACAAGCTCCCAGCTACAAGGTCGACAAGCTAGAAACTGCACTCTGTCCCGTTGTGCTGTTCCTGCCTGCCTGCGTAACTAAAAACTCCCAACATAGGCTACGCCCTTCACATGCCTTCACTGACTGGTCCCTGAGTGGTGTAACAATGCCAAATGTATGCCAAATGTTCGTCTTTAATAGTGGGTAATTTATAGACACTGGCAGGAGCAAATTTGGACTTGTGGCCAGAGGTGTTGATTACCCTTTTTATCTGGCCGTTTGTTTAGGAGCATGATCAAAGCCATCACCCGTTAGCCATCATGTGCTTTCCTTCCCCCCTCTGCGCCCTGCTAAAAACTTTGGCATACAGCCATGCATCGGCCTACTTTTCTTTGTTTTATTACTTCAAAAGGTTGCGCCTCACCCCATTCATCACAGAACACTGCTCCCGTCAAAGCTGTAACAGAGTCAAATTGTTCAGGCATTTGGGCATCCAACAAAGCACGGTGAGCATCTCCAAATCTGATGTAATTCAATGAGGGATAATTCAACACTCTCAGAGTCATCTTTGATCTGTGATCTGTACCATATCTGCACCCACACTCACCCAATGGCTCATTTTAACATGCTTTCTTACGCTTTTGATATTTCATCTCACCCAGTCCATTTGAACATATCACCACAAATTAGCATTGTGATGTGGAATATCCCTCGATAGTGCCTATGCTCTTCATTCTGTCTGAGAAGTAACTTTGATCTGGGCACATATTTGCTGACTGTTTATGCTCCTCTCTGTTTTGAAGAGCTCATATTATCACAGAAAGACAAAGAATGGAAAATATACAGAAGGGCTCAGGGCAGGGTGGAGAGTTCAGTTTTAATATGTTTGTAGTGTAAAATAACAGCTGGTTTGAAATATCATTAAGCAGTTCTTTCAAGAAACTTTGTGGATGGATTTGAGCTTATTTATCTTCCTGCTTTGTGCTGTGAAGGAAAGGCACATGAGGCAGAGGAAGCCACACCGGCTCTTTCTGAGGAACCCTGCCCCTATCTTGAAGCCTAATCCGATGAGCTCACACTCAGCATGTTCCTCTCGTGAGTTCTGCATGACTTGCGCTGCCCCCAGAGATAAAGGACGGATGGGGTGCTGCTGTCCTCAAGGAGAGGCGGGTGGAGTGGGTGGGGAGGGGAGGGGGGCTGTTACAAGGAGGTGGGAGGGAACGGGTGGAGAGTTGGGGTATGGTTATGGGGAAAGGGGCGGAGAGGGGACATACTAAGGCCTCTGTGTGCATGTGTGGGGGAGTCTCATCATCCACCACCTCTCCCGCCCTCGGACACTGACCTCTTTGTAGGATTCATATTAAAAACTCTGGCCCTGTGAAGATGACCCCACCAAGACTAATCCTGCGACCTCCAGCGTATTAAAGTGACCGATAGTGGACATGGCAAGGGCAGTCTGTCATTTCGGACTCCAAGTGGAAGGATGGTGGTGTGTGCGTGTGGTCAATGTTTGTATGTGAGCAAGTGCAAGGTGGGGTGCGGGGTCTGTTTGTTATAGAAGTGGGGTATTGCATGCAGCATAGGGCCCAAAGATAAATGTGGGTGAAGCCTGGTGTTTGAGTCAAGGGGAAGGTTTTGGACATGTGTCAGATTGTTTTTATCCTCATCTCTGCTCTTTCCAATTTGTCCACTTTGTCAGTCATTTTGTGCTCTTTGATTGCTTACACGTCTTTCACAAAAGCATTTGTGATACATGAAATAACAGAAATGATTCTACAAACTTCAAAGAGAACTATGGGTGCACTTAAATGTTGCAACTCAGTTCATTAAAAACTCTTGAAAAGTTTCCTAGGTTTTAAGAACTTCCTGCAACAATCTGAACAAACATGACTTTATATTTCAAGCATGCAGGATCAGCCATGGAAAAACACAGTATCTGGAGAAGGCTACATTCTTAGTAGATTGCTTACAGGCTTTTCAAAAAGTGCTCAGAAACTGAGGGAATCCTTTGTAGCTTCCGAAGTCTGTAACCAGTTGGCCATTTGGTCGGTAATGTTCAATGACAGCTCAAAGCACCGACTTGTTGTCTCTGGGACCTGTGGACATCTTCTGAAGCTCTTGGAGGCGACTTTATGTGGTGATAAAAAAAAGGGTGCAATAAAGCCTTCTCACCAGCGGCAGATCCTCCCAGCGCAGCAGTCCTTGTTAATCATAGTAAACAGTTGGAGATCCTTTCAAAGGGGATTATATCAGGGTCAGGAGCATTTGGACCTTAATTACCCTTGACATAATGTTTGACCATTCTGTTACCACCGGGGAGGGCAACACTTATTAAGGGGACATGGGCCTAGGGGTCACCAGGGTTACCCAGGTCAAAGGTGCAAGCACAGCCCACCCCAACCCCTCAGCCAACTTCCAGTTCAGATCTCTGAGCCTACCTACAACAACAGCGATGAGCCCAGAGAAGGAATCCGGTCTGTTTAAGAGCTGAGGGATTTGGGCAGTGATGTTGATTGCTGTCATCACATTGAAGACCATCAGCTGGGACAGGCTCATCATCCATCCAGGCTTCGGACAGCAGGGCTGAGCCATGACGTGCAGACACATGATTTGGGGGCAACTGCAGCCAAAGGGTTAGAGGTCACTGGGTCTAATCTTCAAACTAGCAGAATAAATCTGCACTTGAGAGCAATGCATCTTCATTGTATTTGCTTGAACACAAGGAACCCAATCTTTAATGTCACTTCAACGTTCAGACAAACTTGTGTTTCTCCATTTGCAATTGGAGAATCACCTTCTCAGGTCACACATTTGCCTCTTTTTACATGTACAGCAGATTTAATGTACTGATAGTATTAAGTGTATCTGCTGTTGGTGCAATGTTAGAGGAAAGTATCCAGGGACCTCTCAAATTCCACTTCACTGTCACCTAAAATCATCTTCCATGTAGATGTGCATCAGTGCAACATCATTTATTAGGAGGCATGAGAATCATTGCAATCAGAATAATTTACTATTAACATTTAACATATTTAATGGTCAGAAAAAAAGATATTTATGGACCTGAAATTCTGATGTATTTCTCTTTAAAAAGAAGTGGCAGAACTGATCATAACTGAGGAGCACCACTATAAAATCACTATGAAAAGTACTTAAATGTCAAAGCAAGACAGAAAATTTGAACTCACTAATGGCAAATTTATACTTTCTGTGTCCACATGGCAGCGAAGGTCTGCAGGTTGTAATTTCTGTCCACTGCTGATGTCTGTGGCTGCCCAAAATTGTCCCAAAATGTCTGCTGGACTGTAAGAACTCTACGCACCAATAAGCGTGCCAACCGTTAATTGGCTCTTTCCTGTGCAGGAAGTCAAACAATGAGAACATTTCCATCAGTAATCAATGAGAGATTTTTTTATGTTTATTTATATATATGTGTTCCGTGCACTGCATTTATGCACAGGACAGAATGAGAAGTGGACAAAGTGGAATGCAAACAACAGATGGGGATGAGGTCGACCGGTGGAAAGCATTAGCCCCCTCCACACCCAGAAAACATGTTTCCTCTCTTATCACTGTTCTTTATACGACACCTTCATTTTGGCAAACATCTGAAAGAGCCTCTGTTCTGAGTGTCCTCATATCTTTCCTTACAAACTCTCAGAAGTCTGTAAAACTATGTCTAGGTCTAATCCCTCTACAATGACGCAAAAGACCAGCTCCCAGCCTATTATCTCCTGACACACAACAGATAACACAAAAAACACAGAATTAAGCTAATACAAATGCAAGCTTGTATCTCTCAGGGTGTGAGTATACAGCATGTACACATGGGTAGATGCAGCCAAAATGTGGAGCTGATAATATACAACAAGAGGATACATGCAGTCAAAACATCCAACTGCTGGTTGGCTACTAACTGTATACATTCTATCAAGGTCGTCTACAGAACAGAGCACGTTCTCATGTAAACACACAGTGCCGTGCTGTGTATCATGGGACTTTTTCTAGCTGTTCTGTTGCAGTTTTTAGAAAAAAGTAAATGTCTGTTGTCCACCGAAATGAAACAAAAATCTTTGACTTTGGTGTTCCTACTTTCCTGCTACACTCAATACGGCATTACTCCTAATCAAAACTAATCTACTCTGTACCTATTTGCACTATAAGCCACCTGCATTCAACACCCTGAAGAGATAACATACACGAATAGAGGATATAAAACTATATGCTTAAGATGTCCTTCCATTTGCCTCCCAAGGTAGAGTGTCTGCAGTGATGATCTTATGGGGCCAAATAGCATTTGCACATGCTCAATAATTTACCCAGGGTAAAACAGTCTTTTGTTCAGCGTCATGCTTGACTAGGCAAGCTCAATAACTCCATCAACACATGCACACAATACAAAATCCCCAGCACCACAAAATGTTTTCCTCTTGTCAACGTCATACACTCTTCTGTCAAACTAAAAGTGTATGACAATGTGTATCTTTGAATACAAAATAACCCCCCCCCACCCCCCACCCCCGCCTTAGTTGACATGAGTTTGAGAACATAATTGGAGGAGTTACTGTAGCTGTAGGGGAGGATTGAGAAAGGATTATGGAAAGGTAGGGAGGGTTGGGAGGAGGAGAAGGCAGGGAGGGGGAAATCTGTAATTAGTTTGTAATCTTAGATGGTTCAAAATTCAAATTGCCATTATGCTATGATCCATGACTGACAGAAGACATGAAGCAACTTTGTGAGATATGGTTTTCACATAATCATGGAAAAAAAACATGACACATGATTTAAGACCCATAATTTTACAACTGCTTTTGTCTCTACAATTAATAAAATGATTGCATGGTTGCTTTTTATTTTATCTGTTACATTATATACCTACTTATTTTCATTATAACTAGTTAAATGTTCTCAATGTCAAACTTACAATCACAAAGCTTTAACATAGTCAAAAAACAAAAGCAATACTTGGTAATACCAATGAAAAAAGTTTTTTAAAAAGTAATTGTGTAAACTATGTAATATTATTTACATCTACAGGGTTGGTCTTATTCCAACAAGTCCTCCAAATTAAATGACAAATTACATTGTTTCTTGTTTCCTTCAGAAATGAACTATTTGAGTGTTGTAGGGAACAATAGTGGTCACGGGAACACATAATAG
This sequence comes from Macquaria australasica, assembly GCA_005408345.1. NCBI lineage: Eukaryota > Metazoa > Chordata > Actinopteri > Centrarchiformes > Percichthyidae > Macquaria > Macquaria australasica. The sequence goes on along the minus strand of SEMN01000453.1, from coordinate 332,804 downwards.
TCTGACCCATACAGGACTTTTGGGGCCGATACTGACATCGATATTTGGGAGTTCGGCCTGGCCGATTTAGCCGTCTAGCTAAGCAACAAAAACAAAACGTCAGGTAATAGTAGTTTAAGATTATCTACAGTATTTTATTTGAAGGTAAAAGCAAAAGTGAGTGCATCCATTATTTCACTGATAATCCCTGTAAATGAAAACTGTATGTATTTGCACTACACATCAGAGACTGTCCTCCCGAAAAGAAGACAGCATCAGCCATTTCAGCAAGTGCCCCCACTACATATATTAAGTTCAAGTGACAACGACCTCTCACGGCCGTATTAATTATGACGGGAGCAGAGGAGGAAGTCAGGCGGCGTTATGGAGCAACATATAGTGCGCATAGGGAGAAGGTCAGGGTGGATGGATGGGTCAACAAAACACTGGATTTTAGCAGCACATTAGCAGAGCAGCAGCAGCTTCAGAGATAGAAAATAAAATAAAATAAAATAGACTTGAAATGCGAGCCATTATGCAGCCTGTGGAGACGGCTGGACTAATTAAAACAGAAGATGATCTGTTCTGTCAGACAAACATGGCCGAAATGCCTTCTGTGTAACCAATATGGACCAAAACACTAGAATGGGCTGATCCACTAGACCTCCTCCCTATGAAGTTTTGTGGCTCTATAGCAACGTCATGCTACTTCCACCTTTGCTCCTGACAGACGATAGTCACAATTCACAGGGCTGCTAGAGGTCCTTGTCAGTCAAACGTAAACAGAGCTCATACTTCAGCATTTGACAAATGACTGATGCTGTCATTTTTCTTGGGAACAGTCTCCCACATGTTCTCACTAGAAGGTATTCCTTAAACCTGGATTATACTCCCCTTGAAGGATGCGTTCCACACATGTGCAGTAGATCGGTGTTTACAGGAAACTCTGGGCAATTTCCCTCCACGAATTTGTTGCACATTTGATTGTCTTTATATTGTTTAAAGATGAATTGTAGAGATGCAGATAGCGACGGATCTCTTCACACAGCCCCTCTTCAAATACTGCGACCATTTTGGTTTTCCAGCGCATGCAACTGGTGCCCTTGTAGCGTAGTGGCCGCGCGGACTGGTACACGCAGTCACAAAAAACTGGAGGTTTACATCACGCAGATCCTTGCGCACTCACGCGGAAAGTATAAATTGGGCTTTAGTGTGACATCTTAATCCATACATGAACAAGCTGCCCTTAATGCTACCTTCGTAAAGTCTGTCCTTTTCCTACAAAGAGAGGTTTTCAAAATGATAATCATGACCTTATGATATGATGATTTATGATAATGATTCTTGTGGCGCAGTAACAAGTTTGTAACTCTACACTGTATTCACAACACGCTTATTTATTGATAGTGCCAAATTTGACCTTAAGTGACGCAGTGTACGTCCAGTCTGGTTCGTTCCTAAGCACAAGACAGCCTGCATCTAAGATTAATATGTTTAAATGAGTGCTGTATCATACTGCAAACAGCGCACTTCAGTATGACAGATAGCTCACTGTAGTTTAAGAAGCTAGAATAGTTGCATGAGGTTGGAATGCCCTTTCAGACATATGTCGGGGAATCAAAATGAATAAACGTTTGTATTAACCGAGCAATCAGGGACGGAAAAACACTTGTAACTTTTATGACAGTGCCACAGGGGACATCGACAACATACTAGGCATTCATCTGAGTCTCAGGAGCAGTTGCTGAAAAACATTTTCCCCTAATGAAAATGACAAAAGTGCTAAATGTGTACAGTGAGGTGCTGTTTTAGAAGCTGCTTTATGGCCTCCCTTGAGTTTTACATGAGACATGGTGGCTACAGTGCACAATGAAATAATGAACAGATACTGGGGCTGCATTTAAACTGAAGCCTTTTTTTCCACACTCTGCCAAGACAAGAAGAGTGGAGCTTTGACTCTTGTCCTCATAAACCTATCAATGGATCTCTTAAGTGATCCTAAAACAGGCATGGGGGTTTTGTTTGTTTTTTGGTGTGCTTTACAATAGTTGATGATGCTTGCAACTGAGAGCAAGGTAAATTAAGGATTTTATGGACTCTGGTCTGCATGGTTTTATTGCAACAGTGGAAATACGCATGCTAATGTTTCCAGTGCCATATTCTTAACAGGTTCACAATGGAACAAACCACATTACAAACATTAATATGTGTATTAATGAATTCCTAATGGTTTTTGGGAGAGCCAAAAAGGCAAGGACAAAATCCCGATTTGTCATCAAGTTTTCCTTGTAAGTTCACGGGCCAAGAAAAATGAAGTTTGTGAGGGAGAATGAACACATTGTCTGCCTGCTTGGCACCGGCAGCAACTAAATAGTTGTTGGGGAAAATCCCTCTTATGGTAAAATTCAGCACTTGTTGTAAGTCAAACACTGAAAGGCTGATCCAAGGTAGATGTACTGGATACTATACAGGCAGTACTTTGTAGGTAACAAAGGCCTGAGCATAATGCAATTCTGCAAGATCACATCATCATATTATCCTGCTATTGTACTGTACAGAGCCAGGTATTGTACCTGACATACTTTCATCTGGTCTTTATTTATATGCAGAGTTAAAAGAACAATAATGGCTCTTTCATGCATGCACACGCAAGCACACACGTGTCCAAGCCTCTTACAAAATACAGTATATTAAAAGGCATTTTAGTGAATACCATATATGTATATGTTTCTCTGTGTTCAATATATGCTGATAATTCAACTGCTTAATAATTTTGAGGACTTTTATGTATTTTTACATATGGATCAGAACCTTATTGCAATATGTTTATACACATTAATACACGTTTTTGTTAAATATATTGTATAATTTAACAATTCATCATAAATATGTTTCCACAGCAAGGAACCCACATAGACTTTTTATTGCTCTCACAGTGAAAAAAAAAACCCAAACAGCAAGGTTCCAAGGACATTACTTTGGGTTTCCACAGTTCATTCACAATCTGTCTTGAAAGCAGTGTGCAGCTTCTGTTTGGGCTTTTCATGTTTTTTGGGATGTTGTCCAGAACCTGTTGGTACAGACTGGGATGTGCATGTCTTCAGTAAACCACGTCTGTGGGCTGTGGTTCTTGCCTGTTATTTACTGTTGTTACTGACAACATCTGGGATCTCACAAACATCAAAAGCTCATTCACTGCCATGCTAAAAATAAACCCAGCAAAAACAGCACAAGCATTCAGTAACAGAAGGTACACGAGTTACATTCATGCAAGTGATGAGACAGTTGCTTGTGTTGTTTTGTCAAACTGTTTGTGACTCCTGTTGAGTCAATTCAAAAGGTACATTTTGTATTTATAGAGACCCAAGACCCATGGCAAGAAAAAAAGATCCAACCAAGATCTGTGGTAGATCTGGACTCAGGAGCTGATTTAACTGAAGCTGAAGCTTTGTGAACAAAGACTGCTACTGCTTTGGCCCAGCAACCAGTGCTTCTGTTCATGGCAGCGACTACAATTAGATGTCTCATAAATTCTGATTACATCCACAGCCAAAGGGCTTTAATTCTGCAGTAACACAATCACAATTACAAAAAAACGCTACAAAGTTGGACATTTATGAGCAAAAAAAAAAGAGGTCTGGCAACATTTGAGTTTTGAGCAAAATGACACAGAGTTAGATAGAAACTGCAGGTGCATCTTTGTAAAAAGTCCACTTTCTTAATATGTCAAAGGAAATGATGGCAATACCTGCCAAAGCATACATTCAGACCAAAAAAAGCTCTGTCAGGTCTGCATCAGGGGGTACGTGCTGTGAGACATCCAGGAGGTCCAGTCTGAGTAACAGATCCATGAGTTTGAAGGCATATCAGACACCAAATGACTGTACAGCAGTGTATCTAATGTTATGATACAGGATTTTACAACTCTGTAAAAAAAAGTTATCATGCTGACAAGCAATGTACCATCTTTGTCGAAGATCACAAGCTAAACCGAATTTACATTACATTACAAAGTAACTTTTGTTGAGCCAGGTCCAACTATTTTGGCAGTTGCTGGGGTCCTCTGCAATGGCAACCTTGCTGTGCCCATGCAGTGGCTCATTGAAATGAATGAGGGGGCTGCGTTTTGAGATCTGTTTGCATCAACAAAGAGGAACAGCTGTCACAAGTTGAAACTGACCAGCAAGGATAGGGTTGTCAATGACAATTGTCACACCACCCATATGATCCATACAGAGTGTTTGTAAATGTGATTTAGTTCCTTCAATGTTAATGACCTTCCACATAATATACTTTGTACATGCTTTATATTTATTTCCCATTCATTACCATCTGGAATGCACTTCTATCTTTATACCCTAGATCTCGAAGAAGCCTCTACATCATTAACAACATGTACTGTGTCATCATAAAATGGCTGTTGATACAGTAGCCGACTTCTGACTGTACTGTTTCAAATACTGCACCATCTTGCTGTTTCCAACTGACAACCCCAGGAGAGACCACTCAGGTCCTGACATCCCACTGTTTGACACAGTCTTCAACATGTCACATCAGGCACAGGTGAGCCACGAAACAAAAGGCCAGGGAGGAATTTAGAATTGGAAAGTGAGCAGGAAAGAGGGAGAGATTGAGAGAAAGCCCCATTTTTCTCTCTATGGTTTTCATAAAGGCGAGCTCTCTGATTGCCAGTGTCAAAGTGACAGGGTCTTTTATGAGCACTTGGCGGGTCCCCGCCCTGGTTTGTGTAGCCAGGCAGTGATAGCAGTGCCCATTGTTGGGCTACGGGGAGAGGAACGGCCCTGTGCTATTGAGAGGGGAGGGGCCCGGACCTGCTTGCCCGCCCTGTGCAGTGTGTTGGCTGAATAGGCAGCTAAGGTGTCCATGCCCCCCAGTGCCCTTCAGTGTGGGAAAGCTAGTGCAGAAAGCACCTGCAACATCTTGACAGCGGCTGACACAGGATCGCGTGCTAGCTTTGGACGCACAGGTCACCGTGAGGTGATACCCCACGTTGACAGGTACAGTAGGAGTGTCACATTCCCCTGCTGTGTTAACATCTCCTGTCAGAGATCAAACAGATCAAGTTCCCATGCATCGTAACGTACAGTACATGCTGCATTGTGCATGCTCACGCTGTGCACATAGAGATATGATATAAAGCACGCTGACATAATGTAATGTAATATGATGCACTGTACAGTACAATAAGTAATCGCCACACATGCACTTACACAATGATCAGTGCACACGTATACATGTTATACAACAACTAATTACAGCACATAATGCAACACGCCTCTGATGCTTTGGGAAACTAATACACACACAAATCAGATAAGATGCTACCTGTTTCAAAAGCTCTTGGGAACAATATACAGTACATTTATGCTACATAAAGACTGAAAACAGCACGTTTCAGCATTTATTATCTTTAATTTTACCAATGTAATCTATAGTGATTTTGTCAGCATGTAAACCTTATTCCAGGGTCAGGGTCAGCAACTGGATAAAATGCCATCAACACTCTTTAATATTGACTTTGGTGGATCAATCAGTCTCTCATTTATTGCCTGGCATGTCCCATGTGATGTGTCTGTGTTGCAACGCTGCCATTCCTGGCATTCCTTCCTGGAATGCACAAATAGGACCCCACAGAATGGGATCAAGACAGCAAAACAAGACAACATTCCTGAGGCAAGTTTTAACAAAAAATACTGTCCTGCTTTATATGTTGTAAGTAGCACATGGATGGAAGACACAGTATACATAAACTATGCAGTTTAGGATTACAGATTATAATGTTCATAAACGTATTTTGCTCCTGTTATGGATGCATTTTGATTTGTATAGGAGGAACAAAATCGCCTTTTCTCTCTTTTTGCTAATCTTTTTACAAGCAGCAAGCAAGCAGTCTTATTTTTCTCACATTGCATTGAATCTTCTATAGTGTACTGCACTTATTAAACACAGGGCTGAGCATGGAGTGTAACACCTTTTCCAACAGGTGTGGGCCAAAAAAAACAACAAAAAACAAAACATAAATATTTCAGTTGACATTTACAAATGTCTCAGTTTCTCAGGTAAGATTAACATCTGTCCGTCATCCTGCTGAAATGACTCACTTCATTAGCACTGATTGGTCGCTGCTGTTTCCTGGGACAACAAGTGAGCGGCAAAGCCACTCGACAAATGACAAGCAGCTTGAACTAACTTGTTTTCTGAGGGGGGAGCTCAACTGGGTTCACCACAGTGTGGCTGTTGTTCCAGCGCCCAAGGATTACAATTAACCAGCCACTCCTGTTGGGGCTTAATGACTGAACACTGCAAAAGCCAGCAGCGGGGACACTTCCTGAACAGTGCCGGGTTAGCCCTAATTGGTTCTGGCACAGCAACCCTTACTGCTTATCTCATGGCCAGCTGAGAAAAATCACCAGTGAAGTGTGAATCAAAACATGTTGATTGCAGGAAATTCAGATAGAGCAGCCCACCTGATGAAAAGACTTCTTTTTATGCTATCATACTCAGTTGCAGTTCCTTGACATTGTATTGTCCTGTTCTTCATAAGGTCAAAATACTTCATTATTGGTGTGATTATATGTGAGATTCAAGATTATATTAACATAAAGTCAAATCCAGTCTTCCTGGATCCTTTGTTTTAATACTAGTTTTGTCCTACATGAGGCTTTGGAAATAAACAAATAAAAGGGAATCATGGAATCTCCTTTTTTATAATAGTACCCTGCCAACACATGTCAGGGCCAGCTCAGAGTCAAATGGGGCAGGGGGGGTTTGGATGGGAGGTCCAGAGGATTTGGGTAAACCATCTGTTGACCAAAGCTTTTGGGAAAGAGCACTAATATGGATTTAGGATATTATTCTCTCTGCAGGTGGGATGGTCAAAACCCCTGTGGATTTTTCTGTGAGGAGGGGGCAAGCCTTCGGAATGAAAAAAAAAAAATAATTCAAAAGAGGGACAGGGCAAAATAGACTGAACAAAGATGCTGCATTATTGAGCTTTTGCCTAATCTCCACAGCTCATTCGTAACTCAGCGGTGTCAGGTATGAGGGTTTAACAATGGGACAGAACAGAAAAGGAAAAACTCATCAGAGGATCAATACCATTTTTCATCGCAAATATCCATATATATTTGAGGTGGCATTTCCTTCCTCCTACATTCCTAGCACAGTTAGAACAGCAACAACAAGAGCTGTAGGACCTGGGTGGCTCTCCACATGAATCCGGACACCATGCAGGGTGGACTTGGGTAAGCCCAGACACTGACCCTTGTGTTGGGTAGAAAAAGAGGGACTCAGGAAGTAAGAGCGCACTTTGGTTCTCTAGCCGCCAGGGGTTATTCCAGCAGCAGCCGTCTGCTGGGCTTAATAGTGATTTCCCCCCTTTTGCTTACTTGTTTGTTTATCAGGATTGTACAACAGAGCTTTAAGCAGCCAGGTGCTTTCATTATATGACTGGGGGAAGATGAACAGCTGCTCGCATCTGCATCAAGAACAGTGAGAGGACTATACTCTCTGTGGCCACAAATAGGCAGGATGGCTGTTACACATTTTTAATAAAATTGTAATGTGCTTAAACTCCCTTACTAGAGAAAACTGACTTCCTTGTGACTATCTAAATACTAGTTCAATCTGGTACCTACAGCATGTATGCCAAAACAAAGCATTAAAGGTATTTGCCAAAACTGTTTGGCCCAGGACTCAGATTTTACAAACCCCAATATAAGCCTTTAGAGAATAGTGCATTTCTTATGAGGCAGATATTCAGTCTCTCAGGTCACATGATGCCCAGCAACTGCCCAACAAAAGCAACTGGACTTTGTGTGTAGTCATTTGAGGAGTGTCCAGACTAAAAGGCTTTTTTTTTTTTTTATCCTGAGACAGATGTCGAGCAACTGTGAATGCATAAAGACCAATAAAACTGTTACGTGCCTTCAAAGTACTGTACGTTAACTGCAAAATACAGAATTTCGACAAATTCAAAATGAGAAGAAAAATAAGAAAAGTACCAAGGTGGCCTGATGGTGATAACCTGAGAAAGAGGTGGTGATGATGCGAAGCTCTTTCCCAGCTCCCAGTCAGTAAATTACAGCTTCCCTCTAATCCGGCTCTACTCCATCCAGTAGATGTTGAGATATTTCACTAGATAAGTGAAAACTTTGACCTGCTGGTGGCGTGAGAGGAAAAGTCAGGGGATCTCCAAAGTCAGTAGGATTGCCATCCCTTTGAGCAATACCGCAGCTTGGCTAAAAATACAGAAATTCAAAAATTAAAGCAGTGGCCCAATGTGGGTTACATTCAGAATTGGAGAAAGAAAGCTCTTACACGGATTAATTGCTCAATCATTAAGCCATTAAACATCCATGTCAGTCAGGTTATTTGTGGGGGGTCCTTGGAATTAATTCATGGTCAATAAAGATGACTTAAAGCCCGATTAGTCAACTTTGCCCCTATTAGATACAGGATCTGGCTGGGGTGATCCTATGCGTAAGGATATGTGAATCTGGCCACTTAAGGGGCTCTGTGGTTTTGGGTTGATTAGTTTCGCGGATGTCCTTCCTGATGCTGTTGGGATATCCTGCTGCTTTCCGGTAAACTACACATCTCTGGTCATATGCTGCAAGGGAAAAAAAACCTTTCCCAGCAAGCAATTTAATCAGAACTGTATATGATTTAACAACTTAGATTAACACAGGATGAAATAACCTCTAAATAGGATTTCTGTAATCTCTTAGTCTACCACATTGTAGACTGTATTGCACAGTAGTTTCATTTGGATCTTTGGCAAATGACCAGATTGAATGTTAGCCATTAAGGAAGTAAGAACATGTCAAAGTAGAATGTGAGTTTGATTAACCAAGAGAGGCGTGTTGATCAGGGACACATGGGACGCGAGTCCTACCGAGCATGCAGCTCTCAATGAAACAAGACAAGGAAATACAATCTCTCAAACTGTAATTCAGAATAATAGGCTAGCTTCCTCCAGGAATGGCTCTTTTTGATTGCTTAATTGTTTCCAGACATGTGGGTGAACTAACTGGAATCTGGTTAGATTTTTCTCCCGGGGATTAATGAGGAGCACGTTGAGAAGAAACCCAAGAAGAGTTTTACAATCTGGACAGAGGAACAGCTTCTCATTGCAACAGAAACATGATTGACATCTTGTTGAACTGAAGAATACAGGCACTATATTGGTGACTAATGGACTGATATAATTTTTTCCACTCTTAATAATCAAAAGATCCATTAATACTTCAGATCGGTCAGTATGCATCATATAATGCAACAGATTAAATTGTTAATGATTTATCATTGTTTCATGATATCGTTGCTATTTTGAATTGCACGTACCAGACCTTATTTGGCACATTCTCTAAATATTCAGTAAAATCTATGATAATTGAAAGTAGTAGGTCAGAGGGAACTGGACCTGTTGGGAGTTCCACACATTTAAAAGCAGACTGCGTAATTTATGAAAGAAGAAATGACACATTCTTCCTCTTACAAATGAAAAGTTGAATACAAAAGCATTAAAATGCAAAGCCCAAATTTTTCACACAAGTTGAAACATTTTCAACTTGCATGGACACAGTTCATGACGTTTAGAGGGCTCACTCGTGACTTTACATTGACTTTGTATGCATCTAAAATTGACTTTCCTTTCTGTCTGAACAGACCTTGAGTCTAATTGCCTCATGAGGATGTATTTAAAGTAGCTGACTCAAGAAAATCTTAAGGGAACATTACATTACATTATTATGTAATTGACACTTGTTGTCACTGTTAAGCCAAAGTTACGTAGTCTCATTTTAAATCTCCTCTGTCATTTACAACGTGGTAATTAAGGTCCAAGTCATCAGAGTCACCTGATTTAAGGTGTGAATTTAAATGGCCCAGTAAGGGATGCCAGGATGGCAAAGTAATTACCTGCTAAATGGTGTCACAAGCCGATGTTCTTCTATGTGTTTTAAACATGCTGCCATTAGTGTTTTGCAAACAGAAAAGAAACACTTCCTGGATACCAGACACATTTTTAATCCTAAAGATATCTTCCCACTGCCATTTAGAACAGCAAACATAAAAGCTTTTATGAAATGAGAACAGGCTGAACCACTACTGTGTTACAGCGATGAAAAAGTAGTAGTAGTAGTAGTGGCATTGGAATATAATGAAACAAAATGTCAGTGATTATTACTTGAAACTGATGTTTGATCGCTAGCCTTGAATTGGACTCTGTGACTGACATTGCAGCTGTGTTCAGCTACAGCCACTCGTTTTTAATCGATCTACGCTCCTCTTGGATCTCCTCCTGGTCTTGGAGCTAATTCAGATCATGGAAAATCCCTGCAGAGTGACATCAGGGTGGCGATTCAGCTCGGGGCCGGCATCTCTACAGCACCTGTGATGAGGCTACCCTCCTCCGAGCCATAAAGAAAACACCTGGACTGCCTCTGCCCTGAATAACATCACACTGTAAATGTTGTCATGTGACTGCATCAGGTCAACATAGACATAAAACATCATGGTTAACATACAAAAAGCAGTGGGACTTTTTGTGGTTAAGAATGTAAAACCATAACTAAGGACCTGACCCTAACCACAGCCAAATTAACTTCACCTTACAACATAAAAGTGAATCCACACTGATAAAGAAATAGTGTGGTGTCTTCACTGTAGACAAAAACACAAATGCATTGTATTTTATGCATGCATTGGCCTTCATATTCCTTACTGTGATACAAACATTAGTGGTTTTCATTGAACACTAATCACAAACATTTTCGTGCATATAGTGAAACATTGCTCATTGTTTTAATTATTATTTTTGCTTTGTCACAGGGACATCCATCACATGGACTTGAGTGAGTCATGTGTTTGGACATCACCTGGGATCTCACTGTTCTCTGACAGGACGTGTTCACACATGTCAGCTATCCCCAGAGTTTTGGTTACGCCCATACAGCTCTATCTGGAAGTGGTTTCTTGCTTTGAGCTCTCTGGGAGTAAACAGCCAAATGTACAGTTTGTGAAGAAAAAGAGAGGTCACCAAAACACAGTGCTGGGAGCTTATTTAGTCATATGATGAAAATGAGAGAACTCAGCCCTGAGGCCCCACATTCTGGCCGGAAAAATATTCCAAAACAGTAAATGTTGCTGCTTGACTACAGACAACTACACTCCCAAATAGAACTTGCTTCCACCCAGCAACACTGAAAGATAAGCATTTTGCTATGCACAAGGTATTTTGTGTATGTGTACATTTTCTGGACTTAAACTGACTGAAATGGTAAGGCCTGAGGCAGCAAATATTTTTTTACAATGCTGTTTCAATACTTTCTCTCATCACATGCTACCACAGCACACACAATTGAATAACTCATTATATTATATAAGTAGTCACACTAAATATCAGTAACACATCCCAAAGTGTTGCTGGCTGCAGCTTCTGTATGTCAGTGCCCCTGCTTACTTGAGAAGCTGTGGTGTGACATTGGATACAAAGAGGAATATGAATGGTGAAGACTCCTGCCAGCTACACAGTGTCCAGGACCATTTTCATGTCAAAGGTTCTTCCATCAGTTTATGGGCCACCATTCAGAAAATTGTCAGACCCTGGCTGTCGCTTTTTTTGCTCCTGTAGCTCAGTATCAGACTCAGTATCCAACTGTCTTTGCTGAGCAGTTTAGGTTGTAAGTGGGATAAGGCTTACAATATTCTATACCTTTCCTACTGTTGACAAACCCTGTGAAAAGACCCAAAACAATAGTGAATTGATCCTTTTAACAAGTATTGTGTGTGTATCCAAAGCCTGATAGATCTTCTTCCTCTTTGCCATAGAGCTCCATTGTTGTCCAATAACTATTAAAAACACATCAATGATTCACACTGTCGCACCGGGTTCCTTCATCACCATGAACACACACACTGTAGTTTATATTGACTCAATCCCACATACACTATCTTGCTGCTGTAAATACTCACTAGAGCACCAAATGTGTGATAATCCGCAGCTGAAAATAGTCCCCAACAAATGCACTATTTCCTCCTATTTAAGTAACATTTGCTGAAAAACTACAGTGCCCAGCTGTTTTAGGAAATTACTTTTTTAAAGATCAAGCTATATATTTTTTGGGCCATTGAAAAGATTTACGTATTTAGTAGTAACTAATGGGCTTGGGGCTGAGTGCCGCAGACAGGGTAGGGAAATTGGAAACAATCGAGAGATGGACTAACACATTGTTGGATTTGGTCTTTTCATGTCATTTGTTGACAATAAGAAAAAACGCAAAGTAACACCAAGCTTATCATTTAAGAACACACAAAGAAATAGTTTAATATGAGCATCAAGCATAATTTGAGAATGCTATTTTTTGGGGGGGTTGCCCGTTTGCTCGTGCTCTAGTGGATGTTCAGATGTGTCCCTTTATTCACATTCTGGGCTTGTTCACTGTAGATAGATTAGATTATATTTTGACCAATAAGGTTGGTGTTATTCTTCTTGTAAACAAATCCCATGAAAAGATTAGAACCAACAATTAGTTGACCCAACTAGCAAGTGTAGTCTGTGTAGCCAAAGCCTGATATACAGTAGCTTATTCCTCTGTGCCAAAGAGAAACTAAAAACACACTTGGTATAAACAGCAGTCTACAAACATAATCTCTAGCTATTTTTTTCACGCTCATAAACATGTACAGACTAACAAAACACTATTTTCTAGTGTGTCTTGTTGCCACCTGAGCAGATTATCTCACATTATCCTCCCTGATCTTGGGATTTCATACAGCTCATACCTGGATATACTGTTTCATTATTAGCAGTCAAGAACACAGAACATATTTCTGTTAAAAGCCAACAGATGACGTTATCATTTCTAATTATTATGTCACATTGAAGTAGCGCAGAGTAGGGTGGAATACTAGGAATTATGACCTCGGGAATTCTCACCAAATCTACACCCTTTTCCTGGGAAATATATCAGCATGTGTGTGCTTGTGTGTCTGGATCAACATTTCACCTGAAGCTGATTTTTCTAATTACTTTTCATGCTAAGATGGTAAAATACTAGAATAGAATAGAATTCTGTGTCAACAAAGCGTAGTGCAATCTGTAAACACAATCCATGCAGGCGGTTCAAAAAGTGATTTGGATGGAGGACTGCATGTTTGGTTAAACCAAAGTAGAGAGCATCAAGTGTGTAAGACAGCCCTGATGTTTCATAATGCTACCGTGCCTCAAACGCCCAAAACGACACGTTAAAATGGCTACAGTGGAGGGAATGTCCTTTCCTGCCATTGCACATTACCTGAGGTAAGCTCTAAAAACATGTCATTCACTCCCCTATAACCACTCAGACATGTTAAAACAGATAAGAGGATATTCTATAAAACACAGTATCAAATGAGTCTGGTGTGGTTTGCATTGCCCCACCCGGAGATAGACAGTGTATTTTTAAGAGAAAATGTTGTTCTACTAAAAAGGTATTCACATAATCTAATGTATATGAATGAATAATAAACACCATTTCATGATTAGTTATCTGCAGTTCTGTGTTTAAAGTCGAGCTTCATTTATGGCTAATTAGCACTAACTAGTTTTGCAAGTATTTGGTCATAAATTGGACAAATTACAATTTTGACCTGATGATGACGCTAAATTAAAGGTTAAGGAATCACCATTACAATTCATCCTATGGGGAGCATGAATGTCTGTACCAAATTTAATGGCAATCCATCTAATAGTTGTTGAGTCATTTCACTCAAAACCTCAAATGTCAACTTCGTGGTGGTGCTAGACGAAAAGTCAGGTGATCACCAAAGTCATTAAGCTGCAATTATGCTTCTTCAGAAGTTCTTGTCGGATGGTGGAATATCTTCAGAACCCCCCCCCCCACACACACACACACACACACACACACACACACTTTTCTGACGTTGGATGGGGGGCTGTGTCCAATAATTTATGTAACTTTCCCACGATCCGATGTTCCGATGTTTAGCGCCACCAGCTGCTTACCTCAATGTGCCTAACTCCTAATATTCACATAACAGTGGTGAATGGAAAGGCGCCTTCATTTGCATTTCCTTTTTCCGATTTTCTGCAAATTCGGTTCAAATTTGCACTAAATTTGGATGGAAACTTAGCTAATGTGATGAGGTTAGTTTTCTTAATCACTTAGTTTATTGTTGTTTTTTGAATAAATTGGATTTTGTACACTATGTATGACTTTGGAAGCTATTACTGTACATGTACAGTGCTGCGACATCTCTTCTTGGCAACTCTGAGAGAGGTCACAAGGTCACCACGTGCTGTCACTTTGGCAAATACTTTCAGCACAGGCAACAGTCCAGAAGACGCACGAGTAAGGCACTTTTTTGCATTCCCAAACTGAAACCGCTTAGTTTTTTTAAAGGCAAACTCATAAACAAAAGCCAGCTCATAACTCATAAGCATACATGGCTCGGCTGCTGTTATGCTCACTCAAAGCTTACATTTATGATTATGCAATTAATTTCCTCAGGGCAGATTTTCCTTCTGCTTTGAAGTGGGAAACAATATAATTTTTTGTACATTCTTAATACCATCACTTCTAGTTTGGTGACTTTACATAAAAGGCGTTTGAGTAAACAGCGCTGTGCGGCAGGAGGCCCTTTTTTACGGTGGAATAAAACAGATTTGGCCTTCATGTTTTTTTACAGCTGAGGAGGCTGATCCTGAACCCCTGTGTTTCAAAGCTTCTTGAGCCCTTCACAATCCTCTACCCAGCAAAACCCCCACCCCCGCTCCTCTGCAGAGCTGCTTACAATAGGCCCTCATTCACCCTATCTTCTTTTAAACACCAATAAAATCTTTTACATTTCCTCAGCAGGCAGTTAAAATTCAGCTGACTACTGTGCATTTCCCCTGTACTCTGCAGAATCTCTTCATGTCAAGTTTTTGTTTTGTTGTTCTGCTGTTGTACTGCTGCTTTCATGTACCATTACGCTTGCTTTAACTCTACTGTAGCTAACCTTGAGGAGATAACACAAGATAAGAAGATGCTTATTTTACAACCAGAGCTTTGGGGGCCTTGTTTGTTTTCTCGGGTCACCTTTTGGCACAAGGAAGATTCTTTTTGACATATGAGAAGGGTGCCAGGCCTTAAATATTTCACAGCTCAGCTGCCATTTGTAAAAGCTGTTACAAACACACTTTCCTGACTGCCTGAAAATGTGCTGATCTCGTGCTTCCCCTCTCCCAGCCTCGATTCCTTTCGTCGTTCTTTTTTCTTCCTCCTTTGTCATGCCCATTTCCCCCCTCTGCCCACTCCGCCTCACCCTCTTTCCTTCACGCTTTCCACTCTCGCTTGTCTCTTTGTTGTCCCATCTGCCTTGTTTCCTTTCTCCAATGCCTTCCCCGCTTCTCTCCTTTTACCTTTTTTGTTTCCTTGCCTCCATCCTATTCACCCTTCCCAAATTTTCTTCTCCCTGTCTCTCCCTTCCTGCATTTTCCTATACTTTCCTTCATTCCTAATTTAATTCTCTTCCTTGGTTCTGTCCTCTTATTTCAGAGACACATAGTCATATGTCCCAGTGGTCTCTTTTCCTCCCTTCCCTGTCTTCCTACCTCCTTCCTTTCCTCATTCCCTTCATTCTTCCTTCCTCTCCCTCCCTGCCTCTCTTCCTTTCCTTATTCCCTCTCTACATTCATTGGATATGTTCAATCTTAACCTCCACCCCTTAGTACACTATTCCCTTATTTCCGTACATTCCCTTATGTATATCCCATTTCCACTGCAGGAACTCTTCCATGGAACTCTTTTTAGAATCTCAGGAACCTTATAGCTGCACTTTGACCAGAGGAACCAAGGTCTAAATTGAGTTCCTCATAGATCCTGGCCCCCAAAAAGTCCCTCCTGTGTGGGTAGTACATGTACCATAGGTTCCATTAGCCCTGGAACTATTGGGGTAGAGTTTGCTAAATGTTTTATTGTGGTTACATACCAAAGCAAGAATAAATAAATGACTGTAAAACAGCTGCTGTTCTGGCATTTTCAGTGTTCATTTTCTCTTTTGCAACATCCACGTAACAGTAAACTACATAAAACGACACCATAACCTTGCATTGTTATTTAGTCACCAGTGGAAATTGTTATGTTTTATAATTTGTTATCTGACTAATTTTCTTAATATTCATGGCTCTTCATAAATGGAACTTTTAGTTCCTACGTTTAGCTCCTGGTGCTTCTTAGTTCCTGGAACTGTAGGTTACATTGTAACCATTGTTCTCTGAGTGAAGAGACTATCTGTCCACCCAGCTACATATTCCATATGTATGGGGCATGTCCCTACCTGACAGATGACGTGGATAATTATTTAAGACACACCAGTAGTACTGGCACGCACGGGTGTATAAGGCACAGGTGTGCGTGATTGCTCCGGTTTTCCTTGATCGACACCTGATTCTAAGCGACCTCAAGGTGGAGAGAGTCTCTTCACTCAGAGAACAACGGTTACAATGTAACCTACAGTTCTCTATCGCATGGAGACTATCTCTCCACCCAGCTACATATTCCATATGTATGGGGACTCTGTAAGACACCTCCCGAGGAAGCAGACCAGTCTCATAATCCCAAACCCATCACCAGTGCTCTAACCATATACACAACCTGATGGCCCCAAGCCCGTGCTACAAATGAACTATGTACAAATGTACAATATTTACCCCCTGAGCCGGCAGGACAGCCAGACACTGTCTGCTGCCGCTGTATGCTGTAGGTGCCAGACGCTACCTAAAACCTCACTGACCCCACAAGATGCCAAGGCCAGTGACCACAGGGGTGAAAGGGCCGCTCAAGCTAGCCTGCCAGATGCAAGGCCAACTGACAGGATCATGTGGCACCCCCACACAGGACACCGACATCCCGGCCACCTAATAGGGAACCATAATAACCACAACACCTACCAGCTCCCCAAAGGGAGTGGATGCAGCCACATTCAGACGGGCAAATGGATGGAGCTCACCAAGTAGCTGCCATACAGATCTCTGCTAGAGATGCCCCTTTCCACAGTGCCCAGGATGTCGTAACTCCACGGGTACAGTGTACCCGTATGCCAGGCGCCACTGGTACTCCCGCCCCCGTGAACCAGTGGGACAGCCTAGCCTTGTACAGTGGTCTACCCAGACACTCCTGTTTAAAGGTCCGTCACCCTGTGGGCCCGTGTGGCCCTGATGTATAACTCCAGTGCCCTAACAGGGCAGAGAGGGGACTGTCTCTGCCTCTGTTCCCCATCCGCTTGCAGGCAAAAGAAAGGATAGAGCTCAATCACCTGATTGAGTTGCAAATCCGAGAGCACCTTGGGGAGAAAGGCTGGGTTGGGACGCAGCACTACTCCCCCATCATCCGGCCTAAATCGGCAAAGCCCCTCGTGGATTGATAGGGCTTGCATCTCCCCCACTCTCCTTGCAGATGTCACTGCCAACAGAAACGCTGTCTTGAGTGACAGCCATTTCAGGCTCACCGACTCCAGGGGTTTAAAGTGGGTGCGCTGCAGAGCCTCCAGGACCAACTCCAGGTTGGCGGAACTGCAGGGGTTCTAACACAAGCTCTGAGTCTCCGTGCACCCTTCAAAAAGTGTGCAATGAGGATACTACAGTCCTCCGAAAGCCTACACTCCCCCACACGGGCTGCTTTGATGGCAGCCACCATACCTTTTAGGGTTAAGAAAGCTTTCCCCCTGTCCAACTGATGCTGCAGAAAAAGCAGGATCTCCTGAGACCCACATGTGAGAGGGTCTGCCTGGTGTGCCCCACACCACAACTCAAACACCTTCCAACGGTACGAGTATGCTGCCCTCATAGATGGAGCCCGTGCCCCCTGAAGGGTCTGCACCACAGTGTGTGGCAGACCCATCGTTAAGAGGCTGGTCCTTTTCAGGGGCCAAGCCCAAAGCCAAAGCCCCTGGGGAAAGGGGTGAAACAGAGACCCTTGGGCCTGTGAAAGCAGATCCCTCCGGACTGGGAGCTCCCATGGTGCTCCACATTGGGATGTCTGAAAACCAGAACATGTGAGGCCAGTTTGGGGCTATCAGGACCAGCTGCACTCCCTCTATCCGAATCCTCTGCAGGAGGGGAGGAAGGAGACCAAAGGAGGGAAAGGCATACAGAAGGCCTTGGGGCCACTGATGAGCCATGGCGTCTGTACCCAAGGGAGGGTTGTCCCTCCCCAGGGAGAAGAACAGGGAGCAGTGGGTTGACTCCCTGGAGGCGTACAGATCTGCAACTGTCCCAGAGCGATGCCAGATCTCTGCCACCACCTCTGGGTGGTGCCTCCATTCTCCTGGATTTGGGCCTCCTCTGGACAGGCAGTCCGCTGCCTGATTCTCCAGTCCTGGCACCTGTACTGCTTTGAGGGATAGAAGGCGTGAAGATGCGCACATATCAGCCAATCGTCCAGAATTCTGAGTCCTTCTCGCCGCAGAGGCCCAAGAACTGCGTCCATGCACCTGGTGAAGGTGCGAGGGGCCACTCACGGGTCCGCGCCCAGGGTTGCCCAGACCATGTGACGGGCTGAGGCAATGCAGGAGGAGGCTGGGTTCTTCCTGTCGTCAGGAAGAAGGTGGCGGCTGCCGGGAACCTCGGTCATGTGCCCTGCCACCACGCCGACATGCATGCCGTCGACTGCCCCGCTTAGAGGCCTCCAAATAGGACCTCAGATCCTCAGGGGGTTGCCGAGGGCTTTCAGCCTGAGTGGTGGACAGTCTACGCCCACCCCGGCTGCGGCCAAAGGTAGCGGACACCTCCCAAGCACAATGATGGGCCTCCTGAGCTCATTGCAGCAAATCACTGGCCTCTTGGCTGAACATGGCTGATGGCTCTACAGGCAGCTTCATTAGACAGGCTCGGTCCTCCTGCCGTAGCCTGGACTGAGACAACTACAAATCGCACCTGACCAACCACAGTGCAGCCATAGCCCTGCCAGCCGCCTCTGCCTGCTCTTTTATCAGCCTAGGGAGCATGAAAGTAACTTGCCTCAGCTCCTCAATAAGCTGAGGGCTGTGATCCTCCCCTAAGTCCTGTGTAAGCTGCCACTGATATAGTGAGAGGATATCCCCCGTGTTAGCTAGCTGTGCCTGGACAGCCATGGCTCTGTGCATCTTAGCCAACAAGGCATCCATCATACATACAGTTCCTACTGGGTGTGCCTGCCATGCCCGGGACAGATTTTGGGGGTTAAATAAAAGCTTGATCCACTGGGTGAAATAAAAGCCTGATCCACTGGGGGCAACTGGCCACAGCAGATGCTCTCTCTATTCTCTGTGGGAGAATCTCGGGAGAGGCGGGTGGCCTGGGAAGGATTTTCAAGCTGTCCCTGAACCACCCTTTCAAAATCAGGGAGCAGGGGAATGGAAAAGGGGGCTGGCCTAGCCCCCCCAACCTCATCAAAGAGGGAAGGGGCAGAGTCAGCCCCTGCCGAGGGGGTGATACTGAGGGCCCTCAAAGCCCTTTCCACCAGAACCCTAGTGAGGTGGCTCAATTGCATGCTACGTTCACCACCTTCCTCCTCTTGATCTGCCTGTGGCTGACCGGAGGGGAGGATCTCCTCATCTGTATCTGGGAACAATGATTCAACATCGACATCGTCCTCCTCTTCCTCTACATCTGCAGCCAGGGGGTGTGGCCCAGCCGCCATACCTGCCTTGCTCACCCAGGGCAGATGGGGGGGTGGGGGCGGGGCCCAACCGAAATGCTGAGCCCGGCTCCCTTAGCTCCACCCCCTTGGGACGTTTACCCTGCTGAGCTACCGGAGTGGAAACGGCTGGCCTCTTTCCTTTAAACAAAAGGCACCTTGCCTCCCTAGTTCGAGCTGGCATGATAAAGCAATTCATGCAGGAAGCAGGGTCCTCACGGGCTGCTATGGCGTGGCTACAGCCCAGGCAAGACATGCATTCATCGTGCCCATCTTCTGTGAACCCTGGCTATTTCCATCTCCTGTATAGCTTCTATATAGCTATTATACTTTTATTTTACTTTTCCCCCTTTGGGGTTTAGTGTGAAGAGAAGCACACTCCGTGGTTTCACACTGAACAACGCTGGATTCCACATGGAGTTACACGCAGACACGGAAGCGGGCACAGCCACGCAATACGCCCGTACGGTGCACTTCTATCACTCCTGGCAGACTCAGCACACCCCGCTGCTTCACACCGACCACGCCGGATTCCACAACGGTGCTATACCGAAACGCCATGCAATACGCTTCCAGACTGCTGGAGGACTGCCAGAGCCTCAATAACCCACAACTGAGAGGAGACAGCAATCCAGAGAGGAGCTAAACGCCAGCTCTCATCTGCACCTGGGCAGTGGATAATACCTGTCTGTCTCGTAAGTAGATCTCTTCTTTTCTTTTTCTCGTTTAGTTATTGGTTCTTTGTCATCTACACTTCTGCTTAGACCCACGTCTTGAACTGCTCAGTGGAGATCAAAAAATCAGAGCAATCACGCACACCTGTGCCTTACATACCTGTGCGTGCCAGTACTACTGGTGTATCTTAAATAATTATCCACGTCATCTGTCAGGTGGGGACATTCCCCATACATATGGAATATGTAGCTGGGTGGAGAGATAGTCTCAATACGATAAAGAACTACTTGTTCAAAAAGGGGCTTTAGAATCACCTTCTTATGCTGTCACACTCTGTCCACCTGTAAGCCAGTGTTTGTGTTTTCCCGCATGCTTGACTGTGAGTTAAGTTAAATCACTTCATATTACACCATCATCACTTAAAAATGTTACACTTTTAATGAGGCAGTTGTCCCTGCATGAAGACTCATTGCCATGTTTTTTACACTATCCATCGTGATATTACATGAAAAGGGTTAACAACATATTGCATTTTCAGCCCATTATTAAGAGTACAATTAGTAAGAGTATTAAAGGTATTAAAAGTACAAGTGCGGACAAGTTTCCTCAATGTTCTAGCAGAATTTGATACAGCGCTGCTTCGAGGTGTGGGTGTTAACCACTGCACACTGTGAGGCATTTCTAACATGAATGCAGCCTACCATTGGCCTAGCAGTGAAGATAATACAACTTCCTCTTTCCACATGTTAGAACCTGACAGCCAATTGGAGCCATAAAAGTCCAGAAGGTTCCCATAGCCAACAGTTCACACGAGGCAGACTGTTGTTAATGTTAATGAGGTGTGATGGCAGGCTGCTTGGTTGTCAAGGTCAAGGCTAGCACTGCTAATAACACAGAGAAGTAGCAAGGAGACAAGTGGCTGAGTACCTCCATGCTGTTATTACAAAACAAGAAGGAAGAGGCTTTTTCGTATTTTGCCTGGATAAGGACTGTGGGTTAGGGTAACAGTTTTTCAAGTTAAGTCTGTATTTTGTATTATTTTATTGTCATTGAAACCTAACTTTTTTAATAACAGCTCAGAGCAGCCATTATAAAAAACTGTCAGTGATTAAAAAATGAAAATGAAAGTAAAATGACTTCAGATCTCCAATAGACCCCCAAAAAGTTAGCAGCTGTTTTTAAATAATAATTTCTGAGACATGTATTCTTCATTTATTTTGTCAAAATAAATGCTTGGAAGCCTGGACTTACTCTACTCAACTTCATCAACTCGATTTTGCACTTGCCAGCAGTTCATTGCACATCACACACAAATTATATGTGTGTTATAACCCTCCTTATAACCCTGGTACAATTAGTGCCTAATAATGTAGCGTACTGTTGTCTTGTTTATGTCTATTAATATCAATGGTTCCTGTTTTATTGTTTTTCATGCTGTGTATTGTGTGCTTCACTTTGCATGTTTAAATTAGCAAACAACAGTGTAGCATAGTGATGTTCTGCACGATATCTTTACTAACATTTTTTTTTTTTTATTGTTTTGCATGCTTGCTATCCTGTATTCTTTTTTAGGGTGACTACTTAACATCTTTTCTGGGAGTACAGATGAAACATAGGCTATTAGGTGTAATTTACAGCACTGTCCCTTTTAAATCAACTAATAAATGAAAAAAATATATATGTAACATACATGGCAGCAATCACATGATAGAGAGTAATAAAATGTAACCAACTCATAAGCTCCCCTTAGATAACCACAACGAAACACAGCAATGCATATTACAGTAGCATACAGTCTAGTTTACTGTAACATTATTAAAAAGGGCACACCTTTATAGCCCATATAGCATAGAACCCAAACATTTTTTTTAATCTATTATTTAGTTAGGAGATGAAGGCGTGACATCTCATCATTCTCTAGTCTATACATGTATATATGTATGTTTACGTTCTTACCTTTACGTGGAGAAAGCCAATCTTGTCTACACAGACTAAGAAGGGCTGCAACTAACGATTATTTTCATAATTGATTAATCTGCCAATTATTTTCTTACTTAATGGATTAGTCTAGAAAATGCAAACACACAAACAAACAAAAAAAGCTAAAAAATTTCGATTTCTCCAAGCTCAAGATCAGCTTGAGCTGTCTTCAAATCAAATCAAACTTTATTTGTATAGCACCTTTCATACAGGTTGGTGCTTCACAGATGATAACATAATAAGACATAACAAGTGTAGACCTTAAAAACAAGTTTGTTTGTTTTGTCCAACCAACAGTCCAAACCCTAAAGATATTCAATTTACTGTCATGTATGACAAAGAAACGCAGCAAATCTTCACATTTGAGGAGCTGAACCCAGAGAATATTTGGCATTTTTGCTTGACAAATGACAGAAACAATTAATCATTTATCACAATAGAGTGTGTGGGTATTTTGTCATATTTCAGGAAAAAATGAATTAAGGAAATTAATAGCCAACTACCAAAAAAAGTTGGTTTGTGGCGAACTTCCTTTCAGCTTTGTCTGGTCACTCACAGAAAAAGAGACAAAAACAGACAAAGAGAGAGAGAGAGAGAGAGAGAGAGAGAGAGATTGGCCTATGAACCATATAGGGGAAGCATTTCAACTGCTGTTTACACAAATTCACACACACTACCCCATCATGCGAGCACACTCTTATGCACACTTTTAGAGACACACCCAAGCAAGTACTATTCATATATACACTGTATGTAAAGATGAATAGTATGGGGAGTTCCACAGCAGACAGATTATATGTATATAAATTCTCACACAGCCAAGACAGTACAGGTTCTGTCCATGGTGGCTGAGTTTAGAAAATTAGAGGGACCCAGCTGCGGGGCAGGGTCTTATCTTTAGTCATGATGAACCCACAGCAGACCCTGACAAGGCTAGGTCACATATTTAACCTTTGACCCAAGTACCACCACTGAGAGGACTGCCAGAAGAAGACACGGTGTGGGCTCCACAAGGGAGGAGGGAGAGACACAAGGGCCGAAAGAAGGAGCGAAAGAGGGGATAACATGGAGAGAGAGGGAGAGAGAGTGTGTGTTTATGTCAGACTCAGTCCAATGTAAACAGCTTGGATGCTGTCTGTCACCACACTCCAGTAACACGGTTGTCCTGTTTTCACTGTCCTATTTACAGCTGCTATGAAACTGCTTTTAGGGGCTGGGGTTATGGAAGCTTACCATATATTGAAGCTGCACCCAACAGTTTTATAGTGCTCTGAGGAGAGTGAGGTAGTTTGCTGCATTACCTCTGTTTGTAAAAAAGGAACAAACTGTGCACGTCGGTGCTAAGGTTTGCCAGAATCTCCAGACTGATGGGATATGCTCTCATGTATCATGTTTGATGCCCTTGAGCACTTCAGGTAATCCCTGGTTTTTCAGCTGCTGGTCACTGAGAAACTGCTCTCTAGCTGTTCAAATGTCAAAACTCTCCTTTGATTCTTAAGACTATACACTGGATAGAATGCCATTATCAGTTAAAGACAACAGCACTGACAAACACTCTAAATCCCACTTAACCCCATTTTTAACACTATGATGATGATGATTATGATGAATAATGCAGACATGAAAACATTTCTTAAACAGGCTGTCTGGTAAAGATTTGTAGTCCCCAAGTTCCCCTAGTTCAGGTCCAGAGCTACATGCCACAGTGTACTTAAAGGGGAACACAGATTTAACACATCATAGTCTGTTTACAGGTTTTGGGGAGGACTATGGAATATGTGAAAAAAAGTTGTATAAAGCCTTTTGTGTCTCCAGAGGGAGCTGTGTGAAGTCTGATAAATTTCCTCAAGTGATGTCACTTGAGTCAGCGTTGATTAGGTCTGAAGACTACAAGTTTGAAAATGAAAACAATCTGGGGGTGTGGAGTTAGAAAGAAGGGAGCTTACCAGACCTCTGTAGTGCACTCCTCATCTCAGCTTGAGGCTAACGGCTTGAGGCTACATTAGCCACTACTAGCATAGCACACATGAATCTCTGACCAAACCGTCTGCGGTTGAGTTGACAAGGAAAAAAGTTATGACAAGGAAGAAGAATACATGGAATAAGAAAGAAATGCTGCTTCTGCTGCATTGATTCTGATGCTTAATTAAACTGTCCATTATGAGTCTGACAATGTTAAGAGTGCAACGCTAAATTGGTGGAGCTGTGATGTCACCTTCTGCTATTGCATAGCTATTACGCATAACTTTTACATTTAGCGGGCACTCACTCTTAATGACCTTTTGTTCTTTGTCTTGAGTAGGATTGGATGTTTTTTTCTCTCTCTCTCTCTCTTTGGACCTGCTCTTGACCCCTAAATGGATTGGAAGGGGGTCTTGACTGAAGTGAAAGTTTAATGGTTACTACTAACACAGTCTGCTTCTTCTATCATGATCCCAAACCCCTTTTGTGTTTACATGCACATAATAATCCAATTATAGCCAATAATCAGCGTAAGGCTCTACTCTAATTAAAATGTTTACATGAGTTTCATTATGGGGCTGGTCCATTAATATTCCAGTTTCAATGCCACACACCACAGTGCACATTACATTAAAATGATGTCAGAGGTGCTACCATGGTGTTTTTGGCAATCTTTGCAAGAGTATTGCAACATAATTGTGCTTCGAGCTGTTGGTAGCTTCAACATAATAGAGCATGTAAACATATTTTTACGCTGACACATGTAACTCTTTGAATGGTCACTGAAGTGCAGGAAGTGTGCTGGCTATAAATGACTAAACAACAAAAGAGAATAAATCAAGAGCTACCAGTGCATGTCTTGATGTAAGCATCAAGATTGCCACGTGTGTTGTAAAATACAATGAAATGTCTGTCATGTTTGCTTTAAAGAGGACTTGATTAAAATATCCTGCAATAATGCAACTAAAATTGGAGTACATGACTTATTGTGCTTATTTTAACTATGAACATAATGCATTACCATAATCATAGTATGATATTTACATGGTCTCCACCTTACTCCAATACTTGCCTTTATAGCACTATGGTTTTCCTCAATGGTTCCTGAGCATTGCCCTGGATTGTCATTGGTTGTATATGCACACAGGCCCCGCCTTTATATCCACTGACATCTTCAAACAGATGTTTTATAAACCGCATGTGGTGGTGGGGCGTGGTTTGAGCTTGGCTAAGGAGAGGGAGAAGTGGAGGAATGGCTCCGGAGCTCAGGGCAGGTAGCCCTGGGAAAACAGGTGTAAGGCATTAATCAATCTGTGTGTGCTTATATCAGTAGTGGCAGCCCTGAGGAGGGGGTCGGAAAGGAGAGGCACGAAGCCGAGCTGGGCCAGAGGACCGCGTCAGCAAAGAAGACATTGTACATAATTGTAAATAAACGGGCCGAACGGCTCCTGAACGTAATCCCATGTGTGGTGTTTCTCTGTTGACAGGCCCACAGTAGCGAGTGTCGCTACATTGGCGCCCAACATGGGGCCGCGTCAACAGAGGAAATGTCGGAGGCTCCGCAAGTCCCTATGTTTAACTCCATGGAAGATTTTCCACTGGAGCAGTCTCGTGACGATACTCTACGCTCAGCCTTCGACCAGGTGATAAAAATTGATGGTCAACTGGTGCGCCCTGACGCAGCACAGACGTATCCGCACTTTGTTTTGATTAGGGAGAGGCTATACAGAGTGAGTCGTGACACTCAGACTGGTGAAATAAACACCCAATTGTTGGTGCCGAAAAGCCGTCGGGAAGTGGTTTTCCAGACGGCTCATTACAACCCGATGGCTGGTCACATGGGGAGTGAAAAAACACTGAACCGGATAATGGCCCATTTCTGTTGGCCAGGTATTTGGGGTGATGTACGCCGGTGGTGCGCGTCTTGCCCCGAATGCCAGCTGGTAAATCAGCCAGCCACCCCCAGGGCGCCGTTGCGGCCCTTACCGTTGATGGAGGTCCCATTTGAGAGAATTGGAATGGACCTCATCGGGCCATTTTCCCGCAGCGCACGGGGATATCGCTTTGTACTAGTCATAGTGGATTACGCAACCCGATATCCTGAGGTGGTGCCTTTGCGCTCTATTTCGGCGAAGAGAGTGGCACAGGCACTGTTTCAATTAGTCTCCCGAGTTGGAGTCCCGAAAGAGATTCTGACTGACCAGGGCACACACTGAGAGAGCTGTACGAATTACTGGGCGTCAAGTCAGTCCACACGAGTGTCTACCACCCGCAAACTGACGGGCTCGTGGAGAGGCTGAATAAAACACTGAAGTCCATGATTCGTAAGTTTATTCACGATGATAGTTGCAATTGGGATAAATGGCTTGATGCTCTGTTGTTTGCAGTGCGGGAGGTTCCCCAGGCCTCCACGGGATTTTCTCCCTTTGAACTGTTGTTTGGCAGGAAACCACGCGGGGCGCTGGACCTGGTTAAAGAAAGCTGGGAGGAGGGTCCCAGCCCCAGCAAAAACGAGATTCAGTACGTCCTGGACCTGAGAGCAAAACTCCACACGCTCGGACAGCTTTCACGTGAGAATTTGCTGCAGGCCCAGGAGCGTGTACAACAGAGGAGCCAGGCTGAGGCAATTTGCACCGGGAGACAAGTTACTTGTATTACTCCCATCTTCCAGCTCCAAATTACTCGCCAAGTGGCAAGGGCCCTTCGTGGTCACACGACGAGTGGGTGACGTCGACTATGAGGTGGCACGTACTGACGGGGGGCGCCCAAATTTATCATCTGAACCTCCTTAAGTTATGGTAGGAGGCGGAGCCTGTTGCTCTGGTGACAACGGTGCAGGAGAGGGATGAGCTTGGGCCTGAGGTTCTGACCTCAGCCGCCCCAGCCTCACTTCCCTGTGACAGCCTCCTCACCCCATCCCAGAGAGCAGACGTAGCCAGACTACAACAGCAGTTTGCTGACGTGTTCTCCCCCTTGCCAGGGCGTACATCCCTCATAGAGCACCACATTGAGACTCACCCGGGCATGACGGTGCGTTCACGGCCCTATTGGTTACCTGAACACAAGCACAAAGTCGTTCAGAGAGAATTAAAGGCCATGTTGGAAATGGGAGTAATCGAGGAGTCCCACAGTGCCTGGAGTAGCCCCATCGTTCTTGTTGTTAAGAAGGATGTGTCTATTCGGTTCTGTGTGGACTATCGCAAGGTCAATGAGGTGTCACGGTTTGATGCTTATCCTATGCCCAGGGTCGACGAGCTCCTGGACCGTCTTGTAACCGTCGCTTTTCCACCACACTGGATTTAACCAAGGGCTACTGGCAGATTCCCCTGTCACAGGAGTCCAAGGAAAAAACGGCCTTCTCCACTCCATACGGTTTGTACCAATTGGTCACACTCCCGTTCGGGTTGTTCGGGGCTCCAGCCACGTTTCAGCGGCTCATGGACCGGGTGCTGCGGCCACATGCCGCATATGCTGCTGCCTATTTGGATGACGTGATCATCTACAGTGACAGCTGGGTAGAGCATGTGCGGCGGGTGGCTGCGGTGCTCGGTTCATTGAGGCAGACAGGGCTCACGGCCAACCTGAAGAAGTGTGCGGTTGGACGGAGGGAGGTGCGGTATCTGGGACACCTCTTGGGTGGAGGGCAGGTGCGGCCTCAGTTAGACAAAACCGCAGCAATTGCAGCCAGCCCAAGGCCCAAGTTCAAAAAAGAGGTGAGGCGGTTTTTGGGGTTGGCAGGTTACTACTGCCGGTTTGTGCCTGGTTTTGCGGATCTGGCCAGCCCCCTTAACGATCTCAGCCGAAAAGGTGCCGGTCCAGTGGACGGAGCAGTGTCAAGTGGCGTTTGACAGGTTGAAACAGGCTCTCTGTGAGGAGCCTCTGCTCCACACACCTAACTTCTCTCTCCCCTTTATACTGCGGACCGACGCCTCGGACAGAGGGGTGGGGGCCGTGTTGTCCCAGCAGGTGAGGGGCGTCGACCGCCCAATTGTGTACATCAGCCGGAAGCTGTCGGAGAGGGAGTCCCGCTACAGCACTGTGGAAAAGGAGTGCTTGGCTATCCGGTGGGCGGTTGGGGCCCTGCGCTACTACATGCTGGGACTGCCTTCACCCTCTGTTCCATGCTCCGCTCCAATGGCTCCACCACATGAAGGATGCCAACGCGCGGATCACCCAGTGGTATCTGGCTTTACAGCCATTTAAGTTCAGAGTGGTCCATAGGCCGGGGGCGCAGATGGCTGTGGCCGACTTCCTCTCTTGCCCTTTGGGGGGGGGCGTAGGTTCGGCCGGACAGCTCCCCGGCCTCAGTCGGGCGGTGGGGGTATGTGGTGGTGGGGCGTGGTTTGAGCTTGGCTGCAGAGAGGGAGAAGTGGAGGAATGGCTCAGGAGCTCAGGGCAGGTAGCCCTGGGAAAACAGGTGTAAGGCATTAATCAATCTGTGTGTGCTTATATCAGTAGTGGCAGCCCTGAAGAGGGGGTCGGAAAGGAGAGGCATGAAGCCGAGCTGGGCCAGAGGACCGCGTCAGCGAAGAAGACATTGTACATAGTTGTAAATAAACAGGCCGAACGGCTCCTGAACGTAATCCCATGTGTGGTGTTTCTCTGTTGACAGGCCCACAATAGCGAGTGTCGCTACACCGCACTAAACAGGATTAAGATGAAGTGAAATTAAATGCAGAGAAATGTCTGGCTATAGAAGGCCAATGCCCATATGTCATTCATCTTGAAACTTGGATTACATGGAGTGAAAAAAATAGTTCTGCATCTCTCTTCATCATCTCAAATCTCACTCTGGTCACGTTGCCAAAGAATGTCGCTCGTTTACATGATTTATCATTTCTAAGTGATGAAACGTGTAAACCAAAACACATTCTTTGGCAACGTGGTCTGTTTCAGAGGTAATATTATGAGAAGAGATATATTCTGGTAGTTCTATCAAGAGACGCATGTATTCCATGAGATAAAACAAAGTACTGCAGAGGTATACAGTGGTTACTGTAACTGTGTAAGAAATATAGCTACCTTTTAAACCCCTGAATACCAGAAACAGTCTGTTTGCATGCCACATTTCTTAAAGTAGCAACTAAGTTTTTATGATGTGCTGCTTGACAAATAAAATACCTGTGGTATGCTTCATGTTTTAAGCCTTTCATTTCCAGTATCATGTAATTTCTATACAGTGTATAAATATTTAATTGACTGTTACACAGGCTTTGGTGAAATGTGAGACCTGTGCTACAAGAATCTGTGTGAATTTGCACATTTTCCACTCTAACCTTACCAAAGCAAGTCATTCTTTGAGTCTTGCCCTCACTCTCTCCAGTAAAATTATTAATTATAAATCATGAACTTGACTTCATGCTTTTACAGGAAGAAATTTTTGGGTTGATAATCCATTCAATTGGAAAATATTAGAGCCTAATAATCCAACCGTTTCTCTCTGGTTGGAATAAACATATTCTTTCTGCATGTTTGCCCCCTGTGGAGGGAACATTAGGTGACATGAACGAGTTTCCAGGAGGGACAGAAACATGGCGGTAACAAAACTAAACTGCTCTGTAGCTGATAAAACATTTTGGTTGGAGACCTTAAAAGATTTAAGGATTGTTGAACCCCTCGATGGTCGAAAGGCTCGAAACAATGAGAAAGAAGTGTTTGAAAACGCACATTTTATTGGATCACTTTTTTAGCATCCATGTAAACAGTTAAGTTGGAATCTCTAATCAGAATGATTATAATGAACATGATTCAGGAGACAGTCAAAAAGAAGCACATTATAAGGAGATAGTGCATCATCCTGAAAAATTATGATACCACCGTTCTTTTTTTCAGCTTGAGAAATGAGTCTGAGGATTGGTCCTTTAGATAATCATTTGACTTCAATACAGGACAATATGACCCCACTCTACTGCTAAATTGTAGTGAAATTTAATGTTTGTCCACTGCTGTGACAAACACTGAATTTCTTCACATGTGCCATGTACCCTGATGATAAGTAGTATTAGCTTTACTTTATTTTTTACTTACACACCACTCCCATGAAAAAAGCTATCTGACATGAAATAAGCACTATGCTCAGCAAAAGAATCCCAAAGGGGGTCACATTCACATGTATCATAGCTTTAGCATTTAAAAGAAAGTTCCGGTTTATTACAACTTGTTTTTGTAGCTTTGGCCATTATTTCTATCAGTTAGGATAACAATGCACTCACCAGAGTAAATGCTAAGATCTGGGAAGATGATGACATCACTACAACAAAGTCTGACTCTGCAAGAAACAAGAGCAGTCAGACAATCAGCCACTTTAAGCAAGCAAACAGTTTAGTCAGATTATCAAGAAGATAATTTTATTCAGAGGTAAAACTGCAAGTGAGTGGAGCTAAAATACAGTTGAAACAGGAAGTCAGTCTGTAAATTGTGATGAATGTTTACAATGAACAGTTTGGGTAATAATTTCTAGCCTTACTCCCTTACCTGACCGTGGAGAAAACCCTGGTGGTTCTCCAATGTACTCGTGGCTAACTAACTAACAAATTACAACCTAAAAATAAGGGTGGAGTTATTAGAATGTATGTTTTTTCTCTCTCTTTTGGCAGAGACTGACTGTTTTACCCTATTTTAAGTCTTTGTGCTAAGGTAATGCAATGCTAAACATGTCGTGGAGTCTTCTTATCCAGCTACCTTAACCACCAGGAAGAGCTAACAAGCTAATTTTCTGAGATAACTGAGTAACAAAGCATTGCTTGGATTAGTAACAGCAATGTAAAGCTACAAATTGTAATGCCTTACACTACCCTTTATGGAAAAAATAATTACATACTGCAATGCATTTCTCAGTAAAGTGTGAGTACTGTAATGCTATTGAGTGTCACTGTACCTGTAGTAGTATTGCTGGCTACAAGCACACATTTGTTATCCTATTCTGTATAAAAAATGTATTATTGGTATGTGGACATCCTTAGGTCACATGACATATGTAAAAACAAACAAGTAACTAACCAAATATTCAACCATTTCACCACACAGCAAAGTCAATCCATCCATCATTCAAGCAATAAGCTAATCAAACCAACCAAAAACTGTAGAGAACTATAGTAGAGTGCCATGCAGACTCTCCAGCCAGGCCAAGCTTAATGTCAACACGGTTCTTCCACACTGCACATTCCAGCTTTAAATCCAGGCAACAGTCAAAGGAACCAGCCAATTACAGTGTCACTTTTTTTGTTTACTTCCTAGATGTTCAGAAGTCTCTGAGCCTTTTGAAGTCATTCCCTTCCCTCTTTATCTCTGAGGGTAAGAAACCAGCCATGAGCAATGTGCACAGTTCCAGCTGAGTGCTATATTACCAACTCAGTCCCAAATGGGTCACAGTCTCCATTTTGGGATCGCACAACGGTCACACATGTTGGGTGTACTCCAGCTTAGTTTTTGTTTTGTTTTTTATAGATTTTCACCTGAAGATGATTATGTTTTTAATGTTCAGATTGACTTTAATTAATTTTCTCCCAGATTTTATGCCCCACAAATCTAAAGTAGTGTTTCCTCAAGCAAGAAGAGGTCACTGTTTACCATAGTTCACGTAAAATTGACACCTAAAATTGAGAGAAAATGCGCTACAAATTGTACTCTCCTGCACACAAGTATTCTCGGGTATGTTTTTTAAGGTTTTCCAAAATCTGATCTGGACCCACAAATAAAATCCCAGATTTTCTTTTCTTTTTTAATGAAACTTAAAATAATGAGTCAGATCAATTACTGCATGTTATTGGCCTCTAGTTTCACAGCAGTAAACTGTTTAGAATTTACATTTACATATTCAGTGATAAATGAACAGTGGTGGAGCAAGTATTCAGATCCTTTACTTAAGTAAAAGTACTAATACCACACTGTACAAATACTCTGTTACAAGTAAAAGCCCTGCATTGAAAATGTTACTTCAGTCAAAGTATGTATTAGGAAAATGTACTTAAAGTATTAGAATTAGAAAAATGTCCCCTGTGACTGTTATTCTATTATACGTATATGATATCATTAGATTATTATTACTCATGCATTAATGTAGCAGGATTTTACTGTTGGAGTTGGTTGAGGTGGAGCTAATGATTATTTTCATTATGGATTAATTGCTGATTATTTTCTCCATTAATCAATTGATTGTTTGGTTTGTAAACATTCAGAAAATAGTGAGAAATGCCGTCTTAATCACCCAGAGCGAAGAAATGTTCTACATAAAAAATGACTCAAACTAATTCTGTCAATCAACTAATTGATTAATTGACTAATTGTTTCAGCTTTATTTTTATATACTGCTGGGTAGTTTAATTTATAACAAAACATTGTATTTTATAAGCTCTTCATATGTTTGCAAACTGCATGCATGCAAAAATCTTTATTTGTAAAGTTACTAGTGACTAAAGTTGTCAAATAATTGTAGTGAAGTAAAAAGTACTATATTTCCCTCTGAAATCTAGTGCAGTAGAAGTAGAACGTGGTATGAAAAGAAAAGACTCAAGTATAGTACAAGTACCTCAAATTTGTACTTAAATACAGTACAGTAAATGTACTTAGTTACACTTAGTCCACTGTAAATGAGCTACTTGTTTTGTATGAACACAGAAAGTAGTGTCATTTAGGTTATGGAGAAGTGAGTTAGCAAAGTAAGTTACATCCATGTTGTGTCCACTTTTGGGTGTGGGTTGCAGTGGTAGCAGGCTCAGCAAGGTAGCCCTGTCACGTCCTCCGGTTCCTCCTGGGTGAAAACAAGGTATTCCTGGGAAAGGCAGGATATATAATCCCTTTAGCATATTTGGGGTCTGTCCTGGGCTTCCTCCTAGTTTGACATGCCTGGGATACCTCCTCAGAGAGGCTGCCAGGAGGCCTTCTGATGAGATGCCTGAACCACCTCAACTGGTCCCTCTCAATGCAAAGGAGCATCTACTCCAAACCCTGTCCTGATGTCTGAGCCTTCTGAGGGTGAACCCAGAAAAGTCTGTGAATAAATCTAATTTCTGATGCTTGTATCCATGATCTTGTACTTTCTGAAACGACCCTGAGTTTATTATAATAAATAGGCATTGGAACTCCCTCATCACCACAGCAGTCGAGTAGAATGCCTGCATCACTGCTGACACTGCACCAGTCAACTGCACTAGAAGGTTTGCAAGGTCTAACTGTTCAGGAAGAAGATTTTCTTTCAGATGAGCAGCACAGTAGCTGAAAAAGAAAAGGCATCTTTCAAATGGATCTGTTACTGAAACAAACACAAAAAAGCCTTTCTCTGTTTACAGATCTCTGCTGCAGGAAATATTCTCTGCCATCATAATTCCCCTTCTTTTTCTGTGGAGCAACTGAAACTGCCTGTGTCATAAAAGCTTTGTTGAGTTTAGGGCCTATAGCCCAGGGCCCCCAGCCAACTCAAGCAAGCTGGTCTCAGTGAGTGAAACCAGAGAAATGGCAATGCTCATGGGAGCAGGGATAGTGACTCAAAGACACCCATTCACCAGCCAAACACTCTTCCCAGGGGTGTGAGCCATACAAGCAGGACTATACAAGGATCACACATTCTCTGTTGTTGCCTAAATTGAGTTATTAATCCATAACTGTTATTGATTTTAGCATGCCCAGTAAATTGTTGACACAATCTCTGACCTCAATTGACTTTTGAGAAGTTGGAGTTTGTTCAGTGTTTGCACTGATCAACAACCCTATCATTAATGGTTAACCTCTCACACGCAAATCTATTCATCACTTTGTACCGTGGTCATTAAACATCTTGTGAGAACTAATTCATTGACTGTTTGTAATGGTCGCAAAATCACATTCCACATTTAAACACATGATACAGTGAACAATTACTTGCAAAGAGTCTAATCTCTCTGGTATATACTCTGCTATGAAGCAAACTTCCTTCCTGTGACTATGTTTATTCATCCTTCACTTTACATATGTATTATGCATGTATGTATATAGCATAATCTGGTTGTAGTCAGAAATATTCTCAGTATAGTTTACCAAAGCAAAAGCAAACGTAACTTGCTATGGACAAAACCATGTGCCACTATTGCCACTATTGGATGGATTGCCATGACATTTAGTAGGCTACAGACATTCATGTTCCCCAGAGGAGGAAACAAAAACTTTTATCCTCTGACCTTTTATCTATTGTCATCATCAAATTTTAATGTGTCCAATACTTTGGTTTATGATCAAATACCTGCAAAACCAATGGCATTCACATCAGCCCCAGCTGTACTTAGTGCTTATCAGCAAATGTTAGCATGCTAACAAGCTACACTAAAAACCTGCTAAACACTAAAATGCTAGCATTATCATTGTAAGAATGTTAGCATGCTGATGTAAGCATTTAGCTCAAAGCACCACTGTGCCTGTGTACAGCCTAAAAGAGCCACTAAGGTGACTGTAGACTCTTAGTCTTTGAATATGTTGGAGCTTACATTGTTAAAGTGTTTGCTAGCAAGCATTTTCCTTCCCTGCCTTGTGCCTTGCCACCAGGAAGTGCGCTGGGCTTCAAAGCCAATTTGACATAGTGGCCAAACCGTGTCATTACAACGTCTGGGTCTGTCTCGTGATGCACACAGGCCCAAAAAAAAGATTTTTTCCATAGACTTACATTGTGAAAGAGACATCTGTAAATCAGTGGATGTTTTTTTGTAAGGAACGTCAACTTCCCAGTACGAACACTTAAATATCCCTTATTTAAATCATTATGCCTTAAAAGTTGTTAAATTCACTAATACCTGAATCAGGAGTGTGCCCGAGACCGAGTGGCTATGCGGAAGATCCGGGTAATTTTATATCCGGATGTCGAACTTTTTTGGCTTCTTGCGCCACTGAGCCACTTTCATAGGAATGAACCAACGCTGTATCCATTTCTCTTTATGGTCTGAACCATTGACCGTATATAAAGATGGACGATGTGACAGCTCCCCAAAAGTGAAGCCAAAACATCTGGATCGCCCCCTGGTGGCTGGCTGCAGTATAGGTCATAAACCCCGCCTCCTCCATGTTAGCAGATGGAACATGGGCCGAACTGAAAAGTCAAAGTACACGTCAAATAAAATGTTCCCAAAGATGGTTTCTGTCATTTTAGGTAGTTCTTATCACACTGATGTTGTGTTCGTTTTTCTGATAAGTTTCTGATTAGTTATTTGATGCTACAAACTTGGGGTGTCGTCATAATTGCCAACTGTGAGTGTACTCGCGATTGGCTCAGGCGGCTTTATAGGCGGGAACTCGATCCCACGGCTCCACCACAGATCACTACTGCGCAGACTCTGGCTTCAAATGACGTCACTAGCGCAAGATGGCAGCTCCTGTATCCGGGGTATTTTGGCTTCATTTTTTACAATGGGAGGAAGTGGAGACGCGTCGTCCATCTTTATATACAGTCTATGGTGTGAACTCATGAAATGTTGTCTTCTGCATCACGTTCAATACGGGCATGCATCGTTCTCCCATGTGCTTGTTAACACAATGAATCCTGTGCAGAAATGGTGGACAGTAACAGAAAGGTAATTACACATTGAAGGAAAAAACTTCCAGTCATGAACAGAATCAAAAATAGGGTTTAATATAATAAAACACTTAAGGATTCTAACTTTAAGGTTACAATCCTATTTCTTGCCTCTTTGTGTCCTTCCTGATAATAACTGAACTTAATCTACCTATTACCATATTCTGGATTTTCACAATAACCGAGTTGTTTGTGAATTTTCCGTGTGAATATTGCTTTCAAGTGTTATATGACTGAAATAACCCCACCACCCACTGCCTGTCCCCTGCCCTCCCAACAGAACATCACACACTAATCAATATGAATATTAAGACACCATAATCTCTCTGTGTGCTTTCTCTGGGTGCAGGGAAAAAAGTCCAGTGCCCAACTCTCAGTGCCCTACACCTCACAGTCTGTGTGAGTCATTTAGCACACATTTAGCACATTAAACAATCAGGCTCTGAAAGGGACACACACACCCCTCTGTGTCCCCCCATGTTCAACAATGGGACTACACATATGTCGGTGTGCATACAGGCTGACAAGGGAGTGACAACATGCTGAACATAACCATGACAAGTGAAAATGAATAGATTACTTGTGCCACACATGCTAAAAGACACTCATACAGCAACTTGTATTTAAGTGTGTACATCAAATGCATGTATGTGTAGAGAGGATAAAGTGGGAATGAGCAGCGATAGTGGGGTGAGGGGGGGGGGCAAAGCAGCAGAGAGGGTTTAGCAGCAGCTGCCCAGAGAGTGACGACTGTATGAGAGGGAGGTGGAGAAATAAAGAGCGAGAGAAGGAGGAATGGAGGGAGGGAGGATGGAGAGAGGGAAAACCAAGGGGGGAACAGGAGGTGGGGGATGAGACTTAGCCAACAATCGAGAAGAGTGGATGAAGGACTAGGAGGAGGAGGCAGTGTTACACTCCAAAAACTGCTAAAATTGTCAAATAGCTTATCCACTAGGATGAAAAAAAAAGTATTAGTTAAAGCACAATGTATCTATCTATTGTAAAATACTTGCTGGGTGTGCCAGTGTTGTATTCTTTTCCAGCTTGAGGAAAAATGTGACGTTATATGACAAAATTACTAATTAATATGCCTCTTTTTTGCAGTGTGGATGGCTTCCGAGCTCCTGGTCCCACCAGCTGCCAAGAGTGTCACAGGGTTAGTGGGGCCTTGAGCCACACAGATAATCAGCTTTATTAGTGCTGCCGCTAAAACCAATTTAAGAGCAGACTAGAGGGATCAGACGGGCCAGCTGTCCACACCAGCGCCTCGACAGGCACCCTGGCCCCAGCCCACACAAAACACCAAAACAACAACGAGCCAACTGTGTGAACTGCCAATTCAACTGTGTGAGCAGGCTTATTACCATATCTCAAACACTGGCTCAGAGGATGTAAATTAAACACCACAATTACAAAATCTGTTGTCATTGATACATTTGAGATGATTTATTTAAAGATTATGAAAATATTTGAAATTTGGTTGAACCAGTTATTGTAAGTAAGTAGGATTTGTTAGTAGACTTTCAACATAACTACACAACAACATAAATTTGTGTTAGCTCAATGTTTTTCAGTCCAAATCACACCACTTCCAGTTCTTTCCAGAGGCCAACTAACTCATCAGCGCAGTCAAAACATCCTTGCCTCAAGTCCCTGACCCTGACAGCGACCCACCACCAG
The DNA here is from genome assembly GCA_005408345.1 of Macquaria australasica. Lineage (NCBI taxonomy): Eukaryota > Metazoa > Chordata > Actinopteri > Centrarchiformes > Percichthyidae > Macquaria > Macquaria australasica. The sequence goes on along the minus strand of SEMN01000453.1, from coordinate 295,313 downwards.
CCTCATGACCTCATGGTGTTTCCTCTCCACATACAGTCCATCTCCCAACCAGCCTCCACTGCTAATTACAGAGCGGCGAAAGGAGACTAACTCCATATTAGACAGGGCAAGCGTGCAACACTCAGCTCCAGGCACGACTTCAACCTTACGTCACGTTTCTGTCTGGATTGAGAACAAGTCAGTGGGAAGCACCAGCAAAGATAATCTGGTCTGGTCACAATCTCATTCACAGCCACATCCTTCATAGAGGGCCAGGTCCCATCCACTCAGACAGAGGTTTCAAGGCCAGATTAGCAAGGAAAGGGCAAGTGAAAAACAGGACACCGTAATACATTGACCCCCAATATCAGGGCACCAGGACAGTTGAAATATTGTCTGAACACCCAGTTTTCTCACAATAACAAACAAATTACTCCCCTTTTTCAATATATATTGAGGGAAAAACGTTTGTCACCAAGCTCTCACATGTGGATGTAAAAGGGTTGCCCCATCTCCAGAAATATGCAACCCCTCAAGATCAGGGTCAGCCTTGTGCACATGAGCATTGTTCGGTGAAAAGTGTTGATGCATGACAATCTAATGACTGGTTAATACAGAATGCACAGTGCATTGGTCATGGTCAAAATCTTCTGCTGCTGAATAAAAGCCCAAACCTGAAATTAAAACAATTTTCCACTTGTCCAATCCAATTGCTCCTCACAAAAATTACAAACAAATACAATTCATTTGTGGAAAATTCGAAACGTGTTTCTTCAGAAACGTAATGCCACCCGTGTTTTTTAATCAATACAGTGAGGAAATGTTTTTGCTTTTCTATCCGCAAAATCTTCACTGTCAACAATTTTCCCTCTAATATCCTTTCCTAATGCATAATTAAAGGATAGTCGGATCTGATTGTCGCTATAATCATTATTCCTTTCTGTTGACAAAATACCCAGATAAACTCTGATACTAACCAATGTCTTACGGAACCTTTGATCTATCCTGACTTTTTGTATTAGCAAAGAGCAGTATAGAAAACAGTTAGGAAGCATGTTTCTCATTTTTCGTCGACAATGATAAGGGATTAGTTAAGCTTATTTGATCAAGGATTGGGATTCAATAAAATGCTACAGTATTGAACCTAAACTCTACTCCTGTCCATGCTGGCTGTGAATCGATCCCAACTTCAGACTGGTCTGATAATCAGACTGAATTGGCATTTAGTTTCACTTATTTAGATTTGATTTGCCCTAACCAATCAGTAGCAAGGGACATATCTGTCCCGCCATCATTTTCAGTCGACCCTGACCAGCTGCTAGAGGCAGTTAACATTTTTGATGCTGATCAAATAAATATGTTATTTCTGTAAATCGACTTACAACAACCTGCAGAGTTGCGTCAATCTCATCCAGGCTTGTTGCCATTTTTCTGTTGTTTCCTTTTTTCATAGCTGTAGCTCAGTAGCTAGCTATGTAGGTAGATGACATCCCCATTTTTAATCCTACTAAGCTTTGATTGGACATGTTTCTCTAACCTGGGGAAACAGATGTCAGTGGGCACAGCACATGACTTTTGTAAATCGCTGAAGGAACCTTTTGAATTGAGCAAATTCCTCGTTTCTTCATTCATCATTGAGAGAAATGGTTATTAAATGTTAAACTTGTACTTGTATATATTATTATATTCCTCAAGTCTCAAGTACATGCAATGATAGTATGCTCTACTATATAGTAGGCCTGCAAGAAAAATGTAATTTACCTCACGGTTGCTGTTCTTGTTCAGTTAGTTTATGATTTAATACTGTAAACTACCATGTCAGTCTCCTTTTTGAAACTGTGGTTCATCAAATTTGGTGTAGAAGCTCAGATTAACTTCTTGTAGAAACATATGGCTGAACATGGGTCTTTTGTGTAAAGGGAGTATGAAAAATACTGATGGTCGTCCGTCTATCAAAAGTCTCTCACCTCTGACAAACAATGAAAAATAGATACCTTTCTTCTTTCTCTGAAACACTTTGTTGTGATAACATGCAAGATAATATTTTTGTCTATGAAGTAGAAAACAAATTAAGTATATGTTCAATATCAGCCTAATCCTAAGTATGTTAACACCTGTTAGATACATTAACAATCCATCAGGGAACCATTAGAATCCAAACCTTTGGTTACACATGACACCAACTCCAGCAGCAATGTCCATGAGGAAAGCAGTGGTTCAGGCATGAATGATCTGTGTGTGTGTGTGTGTGTGTGTGTGTGTGTGTGTGTGTGTGTGTGTGTGTGTGTCCATGCACACACATAGCAGCTTGTTTTTCAGATGTCTGTGTGTGTGACTATGTATGTACATGCCATGGTTTCATTCATGTATCTATGTGTGTGTGCTTGTTCTCATGCACTTGCATGCTTGCATTCTGTGTGTGTGTGTGTGTGTGTGTATGCAGGATCTGAACGGCAGATTCTTCAAAACCAGGAGCGCAGATCTCTCTTAATCTGCAGTTAACGGCTGTTTAAACAACCTCCATAAATGTTTAACGTTGCTGCCCATGCCCTATTGAATGGGAGGCATTTTACTTCATGCAAAAACAGGCCGCCAGGGGCCTCAAGGGCCCCCCTGACTTGCATTTAATGTGTGTAAGAAGGCGGCCATTATCAGCCTTACAATGACACAATTCACTTTGGCTGTGTGTCTGCTATCCCATTTGGTTTGTATCAGGGCCCCAGTCCTGCTGATGGCTATCTAATTGGAAGAGTTAATCAAGAGCTAATGTCTGAAGAACTGATGCCTTCACGTTAGACTGTACACAATGTGTTTCCTCCGGTAATGCTTCACATAAAAGATTCAGTGGAGCAGAGTCAGATGGATGAGATCATGCACAGAAAATAGGAGGTGAGTGATCCTGCTCACAACCAGAGGGAGATTTTGATATGTTTATATCTTTGGTATTACTCTTTATTTGGTCTAATTTGTGTTGCAGATTTTTTTATTTTATTTTCTTACTCCATCATAACTCAGAGCTAGTCTTTTTGCCTTTAAAAAGTAAAATAATGAAATTGAAATTTGAAATCACTAAACAAACTTTTTGCAGGATCAAACACATTAAAAGCTTCAGTGAATCTATGAATTTAATGTAATTTTTCCATAAAATCATGATGGGATAACAATGTTTTGAAGCACCATACTGCAGTAGGCCTTAAAGAACTAAAACAAATCTGAAATTGTACAAAACCATATTTAGATGTATTTGGTAGATGAGAAGATCTAAACAACTCTCATATCTAATTGTTAAATATGAAGACACAGCCAGAGGACAGTTGGTAGCTTAACTTAGCTAACCACCAGCCACAAGTTAACCGTACGCTGTGGTTTTACATATCGTTATTATTTATTTATTTATTTGTTTATTTCTTGGCTGGGAGTAGTGACTTGTGCCAGGCTAGCTGTTCCCTCTGTTCACCGTCTTTAGGTTTAGCTAAGCTAACCTAAAGCTCTCCTGGCGGTGGCTTCATATTTTGCCCACAGACATGAGAGTGGTATCAATCTTCTTATCTAAATCATGGCAAGAAAGTGAATGAGAGGATTTCCCAAAATGTTGAACCATTCCTTTAAGATATGAGTCCCATTTTCCATCATTTAGCAAAAATTAAATGAGTCTGCTTGTCACCGACGTTCTTCCTTCCTTCTCTGTCAGTATTATTTTATGTTCAGGTTTGGAAAATTGAGTAAAACAATCACCTCCTGAAATGTCTAAATGGGAGTGTACTGATCCCTGAAGCAAAGTATCCACACACATTTGTCAAACTCTTTAGCACACTCAATTTTACTTGCATCATTATATGGATCATATTCAAAGTTCGTAATCCCTGATCTTTGGAGATCTTTGAACATTAAAATAGTAAGAAAATGGGCCTCTGCTAACACTACTGTTGAGGATACACACACACGCACAGAGAGAGAGAGAGTCAGTGGTGTGTGTAGAATGATGACCAGTGAATTTACCAGGGCAGGACTCCCTCCACGCCAGGGGAGCACAGTGATTTACTGTTCCTCTCAGCAGTGTTATAAACGCTGCTCCATTCCTTAATGAGCCTCTGACATGCTGCATGTTTCTAGCGTGTTTTCCTTTGGCTCAGTGGCGACTGGCTGCCTGATTGCTGCCCCCATTAAGAGGGCATTCCCACTGACACCAGCGCGCGCCTTCAGCTATATGCACTCAGGCATTACAAGCAATCAACAATGACTAGGTAATAAGGGCAGTATGCAGCACCTGCTGTGCCACTGGTTGAAAACAAACACATTATCCCAGAGCCAAGAGGATATAGATAATACATTTAAAAAGTATGCTCATTTGTATGACAAGAAGCCTTTTTTAGTATTTTTCAGACAGTTTAATGTAGCAGCATCTCATTCTGTGTGTTCCAATCACACAAGGCCAGAAACGGCTAACCAGCTTATATCTCCTATAATGTGATTATTTGGCCTCTCATTCCTATGTGTTCTCTGCAGCATCAAGGCTATAGCTGTAAGAGCACATACCTATGCAAACACATTGCTAAACTAAAGCCTGAATATCAAAAAAGTGCAGAGCACAGCAGTAGTAACAACAAATAGAAGCAAATCCTTAGTCTGGTAAGTTATATCAGATAAGACTATTATTTCACATTCAACCTAATGAGTGGCAGATTGTACTATTTTTGTCTATATTAAACAAACACTTTGTTCAGACTAGACATGCTGTTGGCAAATGAATTATACTCACCCCAGGTATGTGTTGGACATAGACATGCTTATGCTCCAATGATTCTCCTAATCCATGGAAGTTGAAAAACACATCAAAAATCATCTTTGTGAAATATGGTATCCCAATCATGCATCCATACACTCACACACAAACACACAATCCAAAGACCTGCCACACAGCCAGTCTAGAAGCCAGTCCAGCGCAAAGGCAGGTTGTGACTGACTGACAGCTGCCAGCACAACAGCTGATAACCCAAGATCTGCACGCTACCAGTTGCAGCTGGACCAATGGGACGTGGCAGCAATTGTAGCTGAGTCGGCTCAGGCTCACTCTATAAAACCAAGGACTCCACTCTGAGGACCACAGATCCCAGTGTGCCCCAGTTTCCAACTCCTGCATGACCAAATCCCCTCTCTAGGTCTGTCTGGCCCTGCCGTGCAGAGCCGTCAGTCCCAAGGATGCTGTCCAGACACCATACAACACGCGCTCTCTCTCTCCTCACAAGCCTGGATTATTCTTTAACCACCTGGACCTCCAATCGAAGGCACGATGTGAACGTTTGGAAACAGTTCACCTCAAATCTTACTCATTTAGGAAGTACATTTTCCTTCAAATTTGGAAGCTGAAGATCTTAACATGCTTTTGTGTATGATCAATACTATGTGAATTGGTATATTGTTGTGTACTATGTATGAATATGAGATATATGTATATATTCTTTCGCATTATATACACATGTGCATATTCCAGGTTTTCCAAGTGTTGCATAACATTTGCTATTTGCTGGACACTTTTAACCAAGTATGGAGCTCTTTCTATCCCACACCAATGAACCACTTAGCTAAAGCCAATAAAATGCAATCGCTCAAAAGTGACATAGCACACATGACAAAAGTTTCTGTCAAAATCATACCTGTGCTAATGCATATTTTTGTGTGCACATGTGTGTGTTAGGAGGAGGAGCTGACTAGTGGCAGAGACTGCTTAATAAGCATTAAGGAACGGACAGTAGAGGGTTCTTTGCCTTAGCCTGCACTGCACATGAGCTAATCCCCCCTTCTGCAGACTGACTGTTGCTTTGGCTACTTTGACCTACACATGATGAATTGTGCTAATAAAAGATTTTGTACACAATGCTTCCTGAAGATCTCACAAAAACAATAACAGACAAAAAGAGGTGCTGGACGATATGCCACCCTGGGACCTCTCTCTCTCTCCTGGCTGCTCTCCTGGCTGTCGGTGCCTCCTTTCCAGGCATTGTGGATCTGGATCTTTGTCCTCCAGGAGATTCAGCCTCACCTCCTGTAAATTATGTCCTTGTCTCTTCTCCCTCTGTGTGTATGGATTCCTTTCTCCCTTCTGCATTAATGGTGTGCTTGAATTTTGCCTGTAGTGTGTTTGTGTAGTCAGTCCTCTTTCCAGGTCTCCATGGTGGAGAGGAGGTTGTGTTTCTCAGGTCTGTTTGGCGACACCTGAAGTTGCTCGACATCGTGGGATCATATTTTTCATATATGTTTACAGTGTATCTATAATTTTGTCATCCTGATTGACCTTATTGTAATTTGATATTTTGGTCTATTCTGTACACATAACATCTGTTGCATGTCTGTCCTGAAAGATGGATCCCTCCTCTGTTGTTCTTCCTGAGGTTTCTTCTGTTTCTTTCCCCATTAAAAGAGAGTTTTTCCTAATCTGAACTGTGGGTTTAAGGACAGAGGGTGTCGTATGCTGTACAAATTGTAAAGCTCCTTGAGGGAAATTTGTGATTTGTGATATTGGGCTAAAAAAGATTTACCAACCAAAAATAATTTTTGCCAATTCAGGGGAAATGAATGGAATTGTGTTGTAGTCCTCAAAGTATTCAAAAGTATATCAAAAGCAACATCTTTTTTTAGAAACAATGTCCTGTTACACTAAAACCACAAAACATGTCGTCAACTGTTTTCATGGGAACTATTTCTTAAGTAGAAAGTAGTTTCAATAACAACTGTTCCCAGTAACTGGGACACTGTTCCTGGAAAGACAAGTTGCTTTTTAAATAAAATTTTAAGAAACGGCATATTTTTTTGTAATTTAGGTGAACCAACCCTTTAAACCTCTCAGATGCCCAGTTGAAGGATTTAGTAAAATTTCCCATCACAAAGTATTGTCACAGCCATGTGGTTTGGACAGAGTTAAAATAAAAAACCTTTTAAACCAGACCATAATCCCAACCTCTGAGGCACAGAAAGAGAGAAAGAGGTGATGTGCATGAAGTTGTAGTGAGTGTGTGTGTGCCCATGCATACATCTAAGTGTATGTCTGTATACAGTAAATGTGTGTATGCATGAGTAAGTGTGTGTGTGTGTGTGTGTGTGTGTGTAAACTTACACCTGCCTGTCCTCAGGGGGGTAACACACACTACCATGACACTTCTCTCTGAGGAGTTGATGTATATTGAAATCTGAAATATGTGTCACATCATGACCAAAACACAGAACAATGTCTTTATAATTCACATGTTATTGATACTGCAGGGGTGCCACAAAGGAACAAGAAGCCAAATAATAACATTACAGGAGATGTAAGCTGGGCACTGTTTCACAACAGAGACCTTTCTGGCCTCTCACACGATTGGAACAAAGACACAGAACGTCACTAATGGATACAAATATTGAACCCTAAAAACAACCTTATTTTCATATCAGTTGGCAGACATTTTGAAATTCATCCCAATTTATTGGCTCTGGGAAGATGAAAATTATTGTATCCATTGTGGGTAATTTCTCAATCAATGTTTGAGCCCCATTTTAACATCAACATCAACCACAATACACAGAAAACTAGCATAGCGTCAGCTAATAACACAGTACCACAGCTAGCCATTGTGTATTTAAATGTACGTTACATACCTGGTACTCCCTTAATAACTGCCAAGCTGCATTTTTTTTTTTTTTAGTGTTGCAGTAAAAAAAAAAAAAAAAAAAGGGTAGGGTTAAATACCACTGGGAACTGGATAACAGCAAGAATACTTTTTTGTTCCACTTTTTAGATGGAACGGAACAGGAATTGTGGGGAGAGAGAAGGGGACCGGAAATGGTGAAACAAAAACATATGATTGGTTGATACTTCACAGCGTCATTGGAGTGCTGAAAAAAGTTGAGGCCAGCTCAACTCTGATTTGTAGCATGTCACACCCGACAGGTGTGTCAGGCGTCAGTTTATAGCTTCATGTCATTGGCTTCCATTGAAAATGACTTGTAGCCTGTTGTTTTGTCACTGGTAGTCTGAACACAGCATTGAAATCTCCTTAGATAACCAGAACTGTAGTGAGTGGGTATTCTATAACACTGATGATACTAGGAGGGCCCCCACCCTAATATTCAGCCAAACTTGTCAGGGTCCAAAACAGTGAAACTAGCCCCAGGCAAAAATGACTCTGTAACAATGTAGCGTTGCCCCAGTATCACCAGCACAGAGCTAATAGATAGCAGGTGAAGGATGAGAAATAGCAATGTCAACACTGCAATCGGAGCTCCTCTTTGGCAGGCCTCCAGACCTGCTTAGCTCTTCAAATCAAGTGGTACTTTAGTGTTCTGCAATGCCAACATGTGCATGTGGGGAGGGTCCACTGAGAGATGTCCAAGCCCATCATCTAGCTTTCAGTCAGCCATATCATGTGGAACACATTATTATGTGAATGCAGAATATGTGCAGATGTTTGGCATCTAGGTGCTGACCTTGTCAGTTCAAGATTGGGGAGTGACGATAATAAATACTGGAATTAAAGGTGGATGTTGGGGTGGAGGTGGAGCTTATGCCATCCTATATGAATAGCAGCAGCGGCGGCAAGTGATTTCAGGTGAGCAGCGCAGCAGCAGATCAAAAAACAGCATGTCATGTTTGGGTGTAGCCCCCAAGTTTAAGGGCGCCCAGTAGCACTGTTTTGCTCCCAAGGTATCCAATTATTTGAACATAGTTTAAAAAGCTCAAGATTCTTAAAAGTGTCTCAAATGCCTACTACTTTACAGAGTGAGTCAGCATCATCTGAAAGCATGACAGAGGCGCTGACTGGCTTAGAATAAATAAGGAAAACTAGGGTATGATACAACAGAAGCTCCTCTTCCAGTTGCATAACAATATATCTATGATAACTCAGATGCAGCAATGTTTTTGTTTGGAGGAAGAACAAAAGGCTATTCTGTAGAAAGATTGTGCCTAACCTTTAACATCCAGCTTCGGTTGTATAGTGTGTATGCTGTGTTTTGTACTTAGACTAACAAGTGTCTGTCATGAAAATGACAACAATAGCTGAAATGATAATCACTACATATATTGCATGCTCATATTTATGTAATTTTTCCAACAAGTCCTTCAACATTTAACAACAGAATAGGTTGTTTGTGAATGATTCCAAAAATGACAGGTCGTGTGCCAGTTACTCCCAAAACAATATAGTCGTACCGGACCTTAGTCGTCATGGTAACAATAATAAACATGTGGTTAACATTGTGAAGCGGTCGCAGTTTGGCTAGATTTAGGCACCAAAACTACTTGGTTAGGTTTAGGAAAAGATCATGGTTTGGGTTAAAATACCTACGTTAGTTTAGTAATTGTTATTGTTTAGTAATTGTTTAGTAAATGTTACATGACGTGACTTACATCATGTTAAAATAAGTCAAGGTTGACTTTTGGTATCACGTGGGACACGAACAATGGTCTCCTGGGTGAAAGTCATGTGTTGTTTGTCGCTCTTTATACTACCTCACCAGACGTCCGCCTTTGCTCCCGTCACAATTACTACGCCCACTAGAGGCATATGTAAAGTAAATATGGGTCATAATAAGCTGCTGCACAGATGACCTATACGGACGTATTTTTGGGGAGGACAGTCTCAATTTTTCATTGTTCTTGCAATTCATGAAAATTCTACATAGTGGTAGAATTCTGCAAGCAGAACAGTGGGTGGTAACAGGCTAACAGTGTAAAGTATTGGACACATTTTTTTGTGTGAGGCGAGTTTGCTCTATACGTATAATTGAGGTGTAGAAAAAAATGTACCAAAAATTTGCTTTTTAGTCAGTCTGAACACACTTTAAAAAGGTAAAATACGGTTTATTACAATTTGGGTTTTAATTTAGTTGTAAATAAAGTTGTTCATTTTTAAGTTGTGGGAACACAGCAACATTACAAAAAATATAGGTCCAACAGGCAGACAAACACGGACAGTCAGACAATCAAATAGGTTGTAAACACACCAACAGTTAAGCACCACTTTATTTCGAGGTAAAACCAAAACTGAGTGCTTTTCATAATGTCGCTAATAATCCCTCATTGCACACGAAAACTGTGAGTGTGTACAACTTCGGCAAGTATGATTGGTCAAAGTTGAACCAGTAAGTCTGTCTCGATGTTTATAACTACAACTTTACCATTCTCCTTTGTTTTCTCTTCTAAATAAGTCTGGCTAACCTGGTGGTTTGTTCACGTGTTTCTTTATGTGTTGCACCTATTTTTAGTGATGTTGCAGTGTTCCATGATCTCAGTAATCCCTTTGGTGAGTACAGTGTTACAATAACTGATAGAAACAATGGCCTTAGCTACAGATATAAAACCCAGGTTGTAATAAACCAAAAATTTCCTTTAGAGTCACACTAGCAGTGGACGTGAACATATAAAATTCATCCTGAGGATTGTCATAGAGGAAACAAAATTTCCTGGAAGCAGGCCATAGAGTTTTAAAATACCAGGGACCAAAGTGTTTGTCAAGTGAACATTTTGGCCTGATGGAGTTCAGGAGGTCCTGTTTCAAGTGTTTCATTAAGAAACAATAAGAGATAGAGAAAGAGTTTTATTTATTTATTTATTTATTTTTGGCTAAGGTGCAGTGTGGGAGAACTTGGGTAGGTTGAAGACCAGTCGGGCTGCTGCATTCTGGATGAGCTGCAGGGGTCGGATGGCGCACGGTCATCCAGTGTTACACCCAGGTTCCTTGTAGTCCGAGACGGGGACACCACAGAGTTCTCAGTGGTAATGAAGAGATCAAGGACAGGAGATATTTTCCCTGGAAGGAAGAGCAGGTTAAGCTTCAGGTGGTGTGCAGACATCCACTGAGAGATGTCAGCTAGGCGCGCAGAGATTCATGCTGCCACTTGGGTCAAAATAAATAAATATAAGAATCACTCTCTGTGGACCGTGAAAACACAGATGTGGCCAGCAGATGTCGAGATATCATCTTCTGTACCAAAGTGTGGACTGACTGACCAACAGCTCAACCTACAAACACCACCATCCTCCCACCACCGGGGCAAAACTGCAGTATTACATCCACTTTATAAACAATTACTTGAGCACTGAAATGGATTGAATGGTTTACATCAGATATCTGAACTTTCTGAGGACATTGTCAGTGTTGTTGTTTTCACTTGTCCTACATTTTTCATTGTCAGCATGCTGATGCCCTCCATTTAAGGACAGCAGCATCACCATCAGTGTTAACACAAAAGGACATGTGAACTCATGTTCATGGGGACAGTTTTAAATTTAGCTTGGCAGAGGAAATCCAGAACAACATTTTCATCTGCCTGTGCTCGGGTTACGATGTGTCCCTGTGCTCTCTAATCCACGTGTTTGTCTGGAACATGTCTCGCCTCATAAAGCAGACTATTAAGCACAATCAATCTACTTTGCAGAGAAACCAGAGGACATACTGGAGATGGAGGGTGAAAGTTGAAAAAAAAAAACAGAGTAGGTAAATGAACGCAAAGCATGTGCATACACAAATGTATAATACAGCTTAGTGCGACGGATTTCACTCATTCATCTCCTATGTTGTATTTTTAGAAAGACCGCAAATCCTCTGTCCCCTCTGTCTGATATCATGCAGGGTTATGCTGCGGTTTGATTTAGGTGGATTATTGGATGGGGGTTGGCTGTGTGTGTTTGTGTGTGTGTTGTAGAGACAACCTCTGGGCTTCTGTTTGAGTGGGAGAAATGTAATGGTATAAAATTCACTGATGTCATTTATGAGTAGAGTTTGGAGCACTGCAGAGATCATGCTGTCTAGACTCTGGTAGTGCTATAATGGGATTCAGCCAGATTACTGTGATTACACTTGTAGTTGTAATACGGTTTCATTCACTGACGTGCCAGGTTGAATTCCTCAATGGCTCAGACCCATACTACATACAACGAGGATTTTGCCTTTGCACTCCCTATAAAAAGGACAATTTCATCCAAACATGCAGTGTTGGGACTGAAAGATCACTGGTTTAAATCATCAGATCGTTTCCAAAAGATTGTATGCGTAAAGTAAATAAATAATACTTAAATGTCATAAATACTGATGGTGTGCCCTTTAGCAAGGTATCTGACACCCAGTTCCACCATGTGTTTAGTATATATCTGCAATGCAGGGCCTTACTAGGAAAAATTATATATTCAAAGTCATTGCTCTGTAGGTGAATAGAGGTGCGAATGGGGGGAGTGTGAAGTGGGATCCCCAGTGTTACGTTACATAGAAACACTGGACTCTCCTGGATAATGTAATGATCCTATAGGTTTAAATTTTGATAAGCCTTATCTTAAACCTAAAGGACTACCTGGATAATAACATAACATTAACCAGTTTATGTTATGACCACCAGTTTGAATTATTTCAACTTTGTTTCTGAGAAATCAATGTTTTATCCATCAGTTTGGTATGGCGAACGGCTCAAAATACTACAACACCCATGTTGTTATGATAAGTCATCGAGGCAGCCTTGCCATGACAAGCCATCGAGGAAACGTCAAAGGTTTATTTCCGAACTCAGGAACACAGTAACTCAGGCACACACGAACAATGACGCAACAAAGCACAAAGGGAAAGGACCGGTATATATGGAGGACGAGACAACGAGGGAAACAGACACAGGTGAGTAACGAGACACAGGTGAACCTAATCAAAACAGGCGGGAAAGAACAAGACAGGAAGTAAATAATACACAAGAAAACAAGAACAGGGATTTCAAAATAAGAACAGGAAACACACATAACACGAGTCCAACAGAGTCCTTCGGATCATTACACATGTGCCTCGCCTGCAGTCGCTATGAAGAAAAAGCCAGTCAGAGGCATGAATCAGAGGGGTAGTGACTTCAAAACATTTGGCCGGTGCAGTTGTGTACTAAACATCGTGCCATAGTTGCTGAAGTCATCCAAAATCGACCCAGAATTCAAAAGTGATTTAAGCTTTAGATTATGTTTTCAGTTTTCTCACCAGCGTCATCTTTAGCTTCCACCCACCATTAACAGCACACATAACAGAATTTTAAGCTTGTGATTATTTGTTTTTATGTGCACAGTTGTGAACCTTTGACTTGTTATCAAAGAGCCAGATATTTTCTAACACCGAGGTAAATTTGTATACCAATGATTTAATCAGAGAGTTTAATCAGAGTTTTGTGCCGATCCAAGCTGTAGCTCCAACTGTGAGTAACTTTGTGTGTGGGAACAATGAATAGGACTTTAACTTCCAGAACCAGGGACACTTGAAATAGCGCCTCCCATTTTGCAACTCTATAACACATACTTTCTGACTTACCTCTAGTGGTATCTATCCATGCAGAAAGTTTTGATTTTCTTCATCTAGATTTTGAGATATCTGTCTGAGATTTATTCCACCTTGCCAGTGCAATGGAGGTGAATGGAATTCATGTTCTTCTCACTCTGAAGTTGTGCTCACAGCATTGAAGGGAGGCCATGTAACATTTGAAAGAAAAACTGGAATCTCCCTCTTCATAAGAATTGAATTTATAAGCAATAAAACGCACCTTTGCTCAATTTAATTCATGCAGGGGTTTTGCCACTACAGCCTTACTTCATCTGGCATGCCCATTAGTGTATGGTCGCTAATGTTAGCTAACATTAGCAAACTTTACATAGATACTGCTGTGTAACTGGTATTACTGATACAGTTTGCTGACTGCTACTGTATCACTACATTTTAGCATGTTATAGATCATTTTTAATGGATTTAAAGTAAAACAAGAAGTAAACTTAGTGTACCTCACAAGAAGTTGTTGTTTTCTGCTTGTGTTCCCATTCCACTCGCTCTCAGTCTCTAAAGCTGATGTCTTTAGTAAAACATGGCTCTGGAGAAACAATGTTCATGCTACTCTGGATGATCCACAGATCTTACTGTCCACAGTTTTCACTGAAAGTACTTTCTACCAATGAAATAGTCCCTATTAAAACTTACAGCAAGGTCTGTGGATGATCCACACATATTGCTGTTTTTTTATGCAATATTTCAATGCTGTGACAGAGAAATACATATGCATGGTCCAACAAGTCCTCCAATCTAAACAACAGAATAGGTCGTTTGCCAGTGCCTCCCAAAACAACATATAAAGGCGTACTGGACCTTCATTGTCATGGTTACCATAATAAACATGTGGTTAATGTTGTGAAGTGGTCGCAGTTTGGTTAGGTTTAGGAACCAAAACTACTTGATTAGGTTTAGGAAAAGATAATGGTTTGGGTTAAAATAACTACATTAGTTATGTAACTCAACTTACGTACGTAACTTAACTTACGTAGTCTACGTAAAGTTAAAATAAGTCAACGTTGACTTTTGGTTTGACACAGGACACGCACAGCAGTCTCCTGGGTGAAAGTCCTGTGTTGTTTGACCCATCGTGAACTTTGTCGCTCTATAGATCGCCGCCTAACAATAAACGTAAATATGGGTCAAAATAAGCTACTTGCACAGATAACCTATAGTACTGTATTTTTGGGGAGGACAGTCTTGCATGGCCAGATATCACTAGAGGTAAGTGAGAAAATACTGTATGTGTTTTGTAACTTAGTGTGAACTGACCCTTTAAGGATAAAGAAAACACAACAGTGAGCCAAAGGTGGCCACTTACACACACACACGACACTCAGGTGAGCGACTTGAAGTGAATCCTGCCAAGGTCTTAAGATTCTTAAATTAGGGCATCCTGCTTCCCTTGTCTCTCCTGAATACTTTCTTGGACTACCGGTCTACCACTGCAGAGACAAGGTAAATGGGGTTAAGACAGTCCAGACGGTCACTTGGGGAATAACATGAAGTCCCAGACAGTGCCCCAGTCTGGCTGATTCATCTTGTCTATGACCTACATGCCATGTTATGGTGTGAGACCTGTTTACTCAGTTTAAATAGCTACCTCTACACTATGGCTTCATACTTTAAGGGGAATGATATGTCTTTGCTTTCCAAAGCAACTGCTTCAGGACTATAAAAGATTTTTTGTTCTCAGTTTTTATTTTTATCTAGTTACACACAACACGGCATATGTGGGCTTAGGTAATGTAATAGGAGGCTTGTGTTTGCTTTGTGGATATGTATCAGACACCAACAAGGACAGCTTCAGTCACTGCAGGCTAATCTTTCTCAGCCGTCAATCACACCAGGCCCTCAAGATGTGTTTTCTACCTACATACTTCAAATGTAAAAGTTCTCCAAACAACATTAGTTAAGTAATGTGTCTATACAGGCATAAAGACTTGATATATAACACACTGAGTGACATAAAGTGTGGTCATTTGGGACTTTGACTTAGGAGGTTTTAAGTGCGCTCTTGAGGCAAATCCCCTTTGTAACATGCTCAGATACTGAAAGGTGTTTTTACAGTAGGTCTGAGACTGTTGACAACACAATAGCTGTTGTCTTTCATCATCACTCACCTGTCTGAGAAAGATACACCACCACCCCACCCTGTCGCCCTGTCACTTGCAAGCTTGTCTAATGGTACATCAAAGCACCTCAACTTAATCAACAAAGCAACAGCAAGAGACCACAACAAAAGCAAGAAACAGTGGGGAAACTCCCCAACCTCTGACCTTTTCCCTTATGAGACTTCCCATGAGGAATCAAAGCACTCAGATGTGGCACACATGAACCCCTTATTTCAATCCCCAGCCCCCTCCTACCCCATGAGCTTTGGTTGCATTTAACTGTAGCCACCCCTATGATCGGCGCTGCAGCAGAAACCAAGGTGGGTTCAGTTATGGCAACTGGATCATATCTGAGAGAAAGCAAGTGGATCCTCTGGAGACTACGCCAAGCAGGTTTCAGAGAGAAGTGGGAGGCAGAGAGTCTAAGTCCAATTTCCTTGTCTGTCTCGGCGCTTGAGGTTCCCAGACGGTTTGGTCATATGGGAAAATCAGCCAGGTCTTTCAGTTGGGAGGAAGTTTCAAGCTGGCCAATCATCTAGGTTGCTGTGTAATATATCACAGGCCAACTATAATAACAACAGAGGGAGGAAGGCATGTCAAAAAAGAATGGCCTTGATCTCGTACTTCTGCATAGCGTTTAGGTAACACCATTTGGACAGGTGTCTGAAAGCTCTCAGATGAAGTTCAGATAGTAAAGGTAGACACTGACGGGCACGCACTGCTACAAGAATACACTTAGAGCCAAAGGTTAACTATCAGCAAGGTTTTACTGCTGCTTACTCCAAATCATAAAAATAGAGCTGGAAATACTGGTGGAAAGTAACTGGATACATTCACTGACATACTGAAGTACAAATCTGAGATACTTTCTACTTTACCGAGTTTTTCCATTTTATGCTACATTCACATTTCAGAGGTAAATATTGTACTTTTTACCCCACTACATTTATATGACAACTATAGTATACAGATTAAGATTTTACATATTAAACATATGATCAATATATTAAATGATTCATTTTTATAGATTAACTATCCAACAGTATATAAAGTAGTGATTTAATGATTTCCACCTCAATCAGCTACATGTTAAAATGCTGTTCACATGTTCGAGCATTAAAATAACAATCAAATGATGTAATATATATAATAATTCCATTCTGCAGGATGAGTACCTTTACTTTTCATACTGTAAGTATACACTGTAGATTATAGTTTTGTACATTTATTTAAGTAAAATGTTTAATGCAAGACTTTTACTTGTAATAATAATTATAATAATCTTTATTTATAGAGCACTTTTCTAAAACCACTTTACAAAGTGCTTCACACAAGGCAACAACTTCACAACAAGCAGATCATAACATTTCCAATAAATGAATAACATAAAATAAAACAAATGAAACAAATAAAAACAAATAAAACCAGCAAAAACTATAGTCAATAAAATCAAGAAAAATTTGGTAAAGCTCTCCGATGAAAGTATGTTTTAAGAAAAGATTTAAAAGAGGTCACTGATTCTGCTGATCTGATTTCATCAGGCAGCTTGTTCCAGAGTTTTGGGGCTCTGACTGCAAATGCTCTGTCACCTCTAGTTTTCAGCCTTGCTTCGGGAACAGAGAAAAGACCTCTGCCCGAGGATCTCAGGCTACGTACTGGCTTGTATGCAACTAGGAGGTCAGATATGTAGGATGGAGAGAGGCCATGGAGAGCCTTAAAAGTCAACAGTAAAATCTTAAAATCTATTCTAAAACATACTGGGAGCCAATGCAAGGAGGCTAAAACAGGTGTAATGTGATCACTTCTTTTGGATCTTGTTAAAAGCCTGGCAGCTGAGTTCTACACAGTCTGGAGCCGATTAATAGATTTTTGGTTGAGGCAGGTGAAAAGGCTGTTTAGACGTGAGGAGATGAAGGCATGTAAAATGGTCTCTGTGTCATTAAAAGATAGAATTGATCGTATTTTGGCAATATTTCTAAGATGATAATAACAAGACTGCACAAGTTTTGTTGTGTGCTGCTCAAAGGTTAAGTTACTGTCAAACCAAACGCCGAGGTTCTTTGCAACAGGCTTGATGTGTTCCATCAGGGAACCAGCTGATGGTTGGATTTGTTTTGCTAAGTTGTGTTGGCCAGTTACAACAATCTCTGTTTTGCTGGAGTTAAGCTGCAGAAAAGTTTGTGACATCCAGTTTTTGATATCGCATAGGCAGTCATGTATTGAACTCAGCATGCCAGGATCAGTGGCTCTAACGGGCAGGTAGATCTGCGTGTCATCGGCATAACAATGGAAGGAAACACCATGTTTCTGGATAATATGTCCCAAGGGAAGCATGTACAGAGAAAATAAAATAACTAAGTATTTTTGCATTGTGGTATCACTACTTTTACTTAAGTATACTGAGTACTTCCCTTACCAATAAGCCAATAATTGGTCAACAGAAAATTAATAATTTTGATCATTTCAAGAAAAAATGTGTTTTACATTGTCCTAAATTGAGACACTTGGTTGGTTGAACCAAACAATTAATTTGAAAATGTCGTCTTGGGATCCGGAGACTTAATATGGCAACCTTTTACTATTTTTAGGGGCATTTTTGTCTTTATTGATTAGACAGAAAGTAGACACCTGTGGGGAAATGAGGTCCCCAGTTGGACCCAAAACAAACTATATGGTCAGCGTGCTAAACCCATTCAGCCATCAAGACTCCCTGAACTTTGCAAGATTTTTGACACCATATAAATGAAACAATGCATAGATTAATTGAAAGCCAATCTGTTGTTCAGTAATTAAAATAAGTATTAGTTGCAAGCCTAAAATAAATGTATTGCACACTTTGGGGCATATAAAATGGTTCTATCCAACGCGCTTTACAATTATTGCCTCTTATTCACCCATTCGCACAACAATGGCAGCAAGCACCATGCAAGGTGCTGGCCTGACCTTTGGGAGAAATTTGGGGTTCAGTGTCTTGCCCAAGGACACTTTGACATGTGGACAGGAGGAGCTTTGGTTCGAACTGCCAACCTTGTGATCAGTGGACGACCCGCTCTACCTCCTGAGCCACAGCCGCCCCTTAAAGGATGAAGCATCAAGATGGACAGTTGAAGGGGCAGAAAAGTCACAGGGTAAACAGAAAATCCGAAAGAGTTACAAAAAGGAAGACTGAATGCAAGCAACATGGGAGAGAGATTGAGAGATGAGGGAGAGTTTATTCCTTTCCCCTCATCTGTTGTCCTTTTATTCTCCAAGGCTCAGACCAGCGATGTGTATCTAGATCTAGCCTGCATATTTTGGACAGATCCCTCCCCGGGGTTCCTCAAACTGCCCCTCTGTGTTTGGGCAAGCTTGAAAGAGAGCTGATAGTATTCAAAGCACCATGACAAGAGAGTGACGCACACAGTCGCTGAGTTTTATCTTGACATCGGCAGCTGGGAGCGCAGCTACAGCGCATGCCCGTCGTCTCACATTTCTGCAGCAGCGGCCCCAGATGCAAAACGGGCCATGAAAGGTGCTTCATAGGTCAATGACTATGTGATTTATGAGACAGTGAAGTACCACACAATAACAATGCACTGCATGGTGCACTCTGGTGTCACTTAAAGAGATGCATTGGAGGTCTTGAAATTTCATCAGCTGTATCTCTGTTAAACCTCCCCTAAGCCACGGATAGATAAAAAGACTAACTATAAATTGCTAACTCTTGCAGAAAGCCTTGAGGACCATTCAGCTGATAAGATAATTATGTTAATGTGCCAAAGTGGTTGGTCTAATTTTAAACAGATTGTTCTAGTCAGAGAACAACAGGAAGTATGTTGTAATTTAGACCAACCAAGATGCTTTCCTGCATTACTGTGAGGAAAACTGGCAAAACCACTGCAAAAATCGAAATCTAGGAACTGAGCGGAAGTCAAAAAATGGCCTTAGGTGAAGAAGTGTGTCTATCAGCACCACAGATCACTGAAGATTGTTTGGAGGTCTTTCAAATAAAAGGTTAGTCATTGCTCTACTTGGAGCAGTTTTGATAAACAATGAGTGTCTTTGTTTGTTATGCTCATCTTCAGTTTAAGTATAGTAACAAGGCAATTTATTTCTCTAGATATTTCAGTAATCTTATTAAAGAAGGTCAAAAATACAACCTCTAATCAAATTTGTGGTGTTTTTTTGGGAGCATGCCGGTTTGGTGTTTGTGTGCACATGTTGGCTGTGTTCCCAAGGGAATGCAGGCGCATACATGTACAGTATGTTTGTATACCTGAGGATGTAATTAACAAGGCTGGATTACCAACGGTTTGCATCTCTCTTTGTCATTTTGGGTAGCTTGTAGTGGTTTTGCATATGTTTTTGGTCATTTTGCATCTATTTTTAGTCATGTGGTGTCTCTGTGTGGTCGTTTTGCATCTCTGTAGTAGTTTTGCATCTCTTTGTAGTCGTTTTGTGTTTCTTTCAGTGGCATTTTGCAAGTGAAGCTCAGACCCCCTGACCCCTTGGGCCCCTGGGCCTGTTCCCAGTGGGCCCGTTCGGTAATCCATGACTAAAGCACTATAGCTAAAGCTAAGCTAAAATAAAAAGGTGTCAGCACTCTGAACTAAGGTCATAGAGAGGGGTGAGATGGGATGATCGTTCAAACATGGGAATAACAAACAAAGAGAGCTTGAGAGAGAAGTTCAAAACCCTGCTTACTGCCTCACCTCCACATAGCTGGCCAATCGCTCCCAATGCCGACATTGGAAAGGTGTTGGGGAAAGCTGTTCGACCATGCGCTGAGCACATCAGTTGAATACTGACACCTTTAAGGTGGTTCTTGCTTTGCCCCACAAACAAACTGACACTCAGCAATATTGGCCAGGTAGTATTATTCCAACATCGGAGTACTGGTTGGTTTCTGGGGCTGTAGGCAAAATATGGTGATGCTGCCACATGTAGCCCACTGTGTGCATTGTATTTAAGTGGTACTTACAGACAAACAGGGTATATACACAACTCACAGAGAGTGGAAAGAACAGGGGGTCCAATAGGGACCACCTAGCAGAGTAATCCAGTCCTGGAAACTTGCACATCATCATTAGCAAAGACTAAGAAAAAAAAGTGCAGTGTGGTTGTGTCCCACTATGCAATTTGTACAGTTAAAATCTGTCTCCTACATGATGTCACAGTTTCCTGGGGTCTAATATGTGTACTACAGCAATGTTCCTGGTTTGAATCTGACCAGGGAGTTTTGTTGCACATCATCCCTCTCTCTCTCTCTCCAACCACATTTCCTGTTTGGCTCTGAGCTGCATACAGTACTATCAATTAAATGTAAAAATGCCCAAAAAAATAATCTTACCACAATGACATCTTGGAGCAATTCATTTTCTCTACTTTACACTAGAGTGAGTTAGGACTTTTTGACATAAGGTAGTGTGAGGTGATAGTTATTGGTATTTACGCATGTTAAATGAGGCCTTTTGATGAAGTCCAGCCACCCAGTATTGTTTTTATCATAAACATACTGTAATACTGAAGAACTTAAAGCAATGATGCTACTTTAAAGAACCATTAATTATCAAAATGCTGTAGTCTCATCTATTTAAAACTTTATTTTGAAGTAACAATAAAACAGCTTTCTGCTCTTGGACCAGAACTGTTTTAAAATCCATGGACTTATAGAACAATATTCAAACTTTTACTTTTAGTTTCTAGTGAAACTAAATGACCCTCACCAATCATCTTCATTAGTGGACTCAATTCTTATGATAGAATCAGTCATTTAGTAGTCAAATATCCATCATGGGGCCTTTAGGTAGAAAGTGAAGTGATAATTCCAAGCAAAGAGTGCTCCAATGATTGACTTGATTATTTTAAAATCAAGTTCTTTTTTAAAAGTTTCATTTTTACTTTATTAGTCTTTAGATCCACTGGTTTTTATTGATATCATTGGTCTGTGGGAATCCAATGGAATGTTTTCTCTCATCACTCATTAGGAAGGAATATGTCTAATGCCTGCACTTCATGCTGCCATTGGGGAAAAAAGCCTTTTGAAAACAAATAAATATTGGCCTGAAAAATCACTAGAATATCAAAGCAATAAGCAGACATGAATTTCAAATCATGGTTGAAAAAGTTGTTGTTAAACAGGACCTAGCAAACACAAATCACTGGTTCCTCCTAGTGTTCACCAAAGGTAATGCAACTGACACTTGCACACAACTGTGATTGAGGATCTAAACTCAGCACTAACAGTAAAAGCACATTTATTACTTCTATAAAAAAAAATACTGGCTCCAGTTGTAAACCTTTCTCTAATGTGTGATTTTGTTATTGCTCTTTACCATAACAGCAGGGCGACTTTTTACTGGATCATTTGGAGACATCACAGAATCCTCTCACTGATTCCTCCCCTGAGAGAGACTGTTAATGTGCGATTAGTGGCCGGGGTGTGTGTTGACGTCTGATGCTCTTCCATAGGCTCCGCGCCGCACGCTACCATGACTTGGAAAAGCCAGACTGGGCCGTGAGTCAGAGAAGACAGGGCACTTGTGGCCTGTTATACTGCCAGCTCACCCAGCCAGCTGTGACTGCTGCGGTGAGGCTTTGGCTGTGGATAGCCTGACAGCTACTGTATCTGCAGCAATCTGCAGTCAGGAGTCTGGACCTCAAGTGACCAGAGCTACTTTCTCATGGTCTTCAGGGGGGAGATGAAGGAAAGTCCCTGACAAAGTCATATCCGAGAGAAGCAGCCTTGTAATTCTTCCTGTAGGAGAAAGTAAAATTAGGCATTTAGGCAGCTCAGTTGGCATCCGAAGTCTTAAAAGTTAGAAATGACTTGTTCCCACCTGCTGAATTCTTAAAGCCTCAAACAATGACAACTTCTTGACCACTTCTCCCTGTTAAGCCAACAAAATGCCTGGACCGGATGTTATAGACCAGGTCCTTTGAGGTTGACCATGAGTCACTGAAAGGGGACAACACCCTCCCTCCCCCCTCTTTCGGTCCCCTCCCACAGCTTTGAAGTGGTGGCAGATTGTGCACAAACAACATAAACCTCCCTGCGACAAACGCTGTGATTTACCACCCAAGGCAAGGAAATGGCCACTAAGACAGTTCTATTCAGTTTATAGGGCTGTTATGTAGCTTTCGTACCTCCGGACGGACGCTCTTTTGTGATGGCCGCTTTGAGAATGCTGGAAATGAGGATTCCCAAAGTGGAGCCAGAACAAATGCCTGGCCAGGCACCTAACTGAGGCTTACAAGCTCAGGACAATTTTGTCACAACAAAACTCACACTCTCACTGCTGTGGTGGAATCATCCAAAGGCCAAATGTCACTGAATTCAGGGGTTAGATGCTCCTCTTTCCGTTTCAGGATTCACACATCTCGTGAACACTAAAATCCTATAAACTGTAAAATTGTATAGTTTGTTGGTTGTTGGACATATTTGGGACACTTTGTCCCTAAAGTCCACTACAGTTGTAACTGAGTTACCCACACAGTACAAGAAATGAATCCATTGATACAGTGTAACTAAGAACATTTACTCAAGTATACTCAAGTACAATTTTGAGGTACATGTACCTTACAAGAGTATTATATGTATGTATTACATACATTTCAGAGGGAAATATTTGAATTGTGGTATTGCTGCTTTTACTTCAGTAAAGGTTCTGAATACCTTCTCTGCCACTGTCCCTGCCTAAGTGCATTATATTGGACAGTGAAGAGAGCGGAGCCAATACTAACGTATTTATTGATACTAACATATAAATAAATCAAATGAGTTCTCAGTTAAATCACTCACCTAAACTGCAGTCTGACATGTTGTTCTAGAGCTTGCTGATGAAGAACAAGAGGTATTTCTAATGTTTTGCCCACTCCGTTTACATAAATGAGGGAGGAAGAATATTAGAAATACATTTCAATATAATGCAGCCTCAGTAATAAACATATAGTTACATTAATACCTCTCAGACAGTGTCAATCAAAACTGGACAATATTTTCTTTGTAAAGGTAGAACTACCAAACACACAGTATCCACAGTATATACAGATGAAATTGTTGCAAACAGGGATTGTGGTCTAGTTGGTAATGTGTAGTATTAGTAGTAGAAGTAGTACAGATGTTGATAATACAGTATGTGTCTATTGATGAATAGATTTATATGTACACTAAATACAGCCTGCTTAGACTTGAAAATAAAATAGTATAAATGTATGTACAGTATGATGATTTGGTGTTACAGGGTTATTGCACAGGAATTGTTTTCCGACATCCAAACCAAATGTAAACCAAAGGGCCACCTTAGCTCCAAAATTCAAACAGGATTTAAACTGTCACTCCCAAACTGACTATAGGGTCTTTAATATCAGTATTAAAGGTCCTGAACACCCACTCAGGTGTTTTCAATTAACCTGGCTACTCAGGATGAAGGTGGGTGGAGCCATGCTGGAATTATATGAGGTCACCAAACTTCACCAACTAATAAGAATGATAAAGGTGCAACTTCTCCCATCTAAACAGATGCGACAAAGCTAATGGCACGAGAGTCAGAGAGATGTTGGTCAAACACCACACAGTCCTGAGAAGGAGTCTAATCAGGAAAACTAAGTGAAAACACGTGTGTGGGTGGACCATGGGTGTGAGTACCTTTAAATTAAATCATTAAATCCAATGCTGTTAAAGGCTTGTGAACACGGTGGTAAACAGGCATTTTTCAATGAGGATGAGTTGGGAAACATACTTTTTTTTTTATTAAACTGTGAATACATTTGTAATTAATATAGTCAGAGATTTAATGATTCAGCCTTTAGTGACAAACAAGCTGCAATATTTCAACAAATCAGTAGAGGGCAGCATCTTCTAAGAAATTCATGATGCCACTGCTTCCTATAACATGTTGTGACTGACTGAGACTGACTGAAGGTATTCCTTTTCACTTGAAGAAGGTATTTGTACAAAGTACTTTTTTAAAATATAGCACTATAGTATAGTACTGTGGTTCCTAGCATGGGGGTCAGGGCTACCTCAAGGGGTCCCAAGAAAAAATTGAAGGGTCAGCAGATAGTTTTGTGACACAAAATAATGGGGGGGGGTTTACCCTAATAATTTCACCCCTTCAGGCTACTAAAGATCCTTCAAATGAAACAATCTGAGAAGGAAAAGTTACTGCTCACAACTCATGTCCACACTAAGGCCAAAACCAGTGATGAGGGGTCACAAGCCAAAAAGGTTAGGAACCACTGGTATAGTGCTATAGTATTGTATAATAGTATTATATAGTAGTATAACAGGAGTATAACAGGCAGAAGAGTTACCCAGCTGACTTGAAGAAACGTTAATAATATGTTTAATATATAGTTTTATAAACATATAATTATATATTCATGTTATATTTAATTGGGTCCTTTATTTCTCCACTCAAAGCTCCTGTCTGAATAGATATCAACAACCTGAACCTTCTTACCAAACCTGGGAGACACAGGGAAAGGTTGACCAGTTTGCTGCCCTGAGAAAACACTGCAGCGCTGTCAAGGGCACAGAGAGTCTGGTTGAATAGACTGTCAGGAGCCCGGTGATGGGCAGATAAGAGGACAAAGTCACTACTGTACTCCAGCAGTGGACTACCTCACTTACCTCACTTACCTCATCCACTCTATTTGGATGTGAGTGAAGTCAGTCTTGCTTTATTGAGTCTAAAGATAGATAGTGTTGTATGTTTTACCTCTGAAGCAAATTTGTAATTTGGAGCTATATGAATAAAACTGACTTGACTTTCATTTAGGACTCCACAAAAAGCATGTCATTCAGAACAATGCTTTCTAACTATTTGGTCTACATGTAAGCATTATAACAAAATAATCACCACATAGATTTTTAAGCGTCTAATAGATGGTATTTTGAGCTAATATCCTTTTATGTGTTCTGCACATACGTATCATTTTTAGGCAGGAAAATGTGTTAAAACCCCCATGCACATAAAAAACCCCAACAAATTCAATCACCGGCCCTTAAAATGAGGAAGAAAATTAGCCAAAAATATGAATGAATAAGTAGACTAAAGAACACTTAACAATGAAATGGGCAAAGAGGCTAATTTTGAGATGTGCTGGTGCATTCATCATATCAACATGACATGATATAATGATCACTAACCTACCAATATGTCAGTCAAAACTGCACACAGCATTATAAAGACCACAACATCATATTTAAATTGTGTTTAGATTATCCACTAACATGGGCACTGAGTTCATTTAAACAATATGTACCCCATTAACATTTGGGTAAATAATGAGTCACACCATCACAGGCTGCAGATGTGATCACAGAAGATTGCATGAGGTAATAATATGATCAAACCATAATCGTATGGCGCCCGTATCAAACTCCAAATCATTGGCATCTCTTCTCCACACCTCCTCACCTTTATCTCTTTTCCTCCACCTCCCTCTGCGATACTCTATTCAGCAGCTTTACTGTCAGTGCTTTGAAGTTACATCCCTCTGTTCCAATCAGAAAAGCCCAACAAGCTCATTAAAATTCCAGCTTGTAAGACTAGCACAGGAGGGAAGGCCAGTGAGCCTGACACTGGCATACAGCCTCTTTTGAGGGCGTGCGCAGGCACAGAGGTGCAGGGAGCTGCAGAGGTCGCTCACGTGCACAGGCTTGTTTTGAGAGTGGGCACTCAGGCATGATGCAAGCACAGAGAGAGACAATAGGTGGCAGCACCTCGAGCCCTGAACCCAACCAATCCCTCTGTCTCTTTTCATCCTCTCCATCCATCCACCTCTCTTTGTCTCTGCTGCGGAGCTGAAAAGTGGCTCAGTGTGAACTGCTGTGTCACAAGGACCACAGACCAATCTGTGTGGAGCCTACATGTGACTCCCATGTTTGTGTGACATTTCTCCACATATAAAAGACCAAGCGGGTCACTTAAAGAAACCAAACTGCCTCTAAGACTTTTTTATTTTATTTTAATTTTTTTTGTATGTGTGCAAAAAACCAACACGAAAGCCTCAATATAGGGATGAGCAGGTATTAGGGACAGAACGAAGAATGAGTATCATACTGAGGACTTGTATGGTATAATTTAATTTCAGCCCCATTCGCCAGCGGTAGAAAATAACAAAGTACATTTATTCAAGCACTGTACAATTGTAAGAAACTTTTACTTTACTTACATTTTTCCAATTTATTCTGCTTTAAACTCCTACTCCACCAGACTTCATAAGGAAATGTTGTACTTTTTGCTCCACTACATTTATCAAACAACATATGTAATCAGTTTATAAAAATATGATGCATTGGCAGGATCAGAATCAAGTTTATTGCCAAGTAGGTTTTCACAGACAAGGAATTTGCCTTGGTATATTTGCCTTGGTATATGGTGCATCACAATAAACATAGTAAGTAGAATATAAAAAAAGATAAAACAAGTACTGCAAGTCAAGAAACATAAATATAAAATATAAAATTGACAATAAAATATTGTCAAAAAGATGTTGAATATGACTGTTATTTTATTTATGTCTGTAAAGTGGTTCAAATTAGCTCCACCTTGACCAGCTACAACATTAAAATGTTGTGTAGCGACTTCTCAAAGCCACCATAAGCCGCTGAGAGGCTGAGGCAGGGAACAAGCAACACTTTTGTATGACGTGCCGTTTGAATGATCCAGTTCCACTCCTGAAGTTATGCGTTTTAAAATTTTATTGTCCAACAGAAAGAAATCCAATACATGAAATGATATGTGCAAAACTGAACGTGGATGATGAGATTTGCAGTGCGATTTGCGGTCAACAGAAAATATGAGAACCCTACTCACCCCCTCTCAGTCCCCGCCATGCAGGTGAACAGGTGAATAAATAGACAGTGATTATTGCCAGACCAACCCACGTGACATCATGCCATACGTAATAGGTGAGATGAGCAATAAATGATGTAAATATACATGGCTCCTATATGTTGCTTACCCATAAATGCATAATAACCCATGATAATAATCCAATAACATATTACTGTAATGTAACACACCTGAAAGAGGCCATTCTGTGAAATGAGTACTTTTACTTTTGATACTTTAAGTACAACCTTTGAAGAAGGTAGGCATTGTCAGTTATTTGAGCTACATGAAAGAGAAAATGAAATGTTTCATATTGTCTGTTACATGATAAGATATGAAAGACAGTACAACTAAACAAGATATACCATTGGTATATATTGTTGGAATATACCAAATTAATGAAAAGACACTATCAAACAGACACTTTTGCATTGTCAGAATATCTTGAACATTCTGTAAGAAAAACTGTGTTTTCTACTGTAGTTTTTATATTGTATTTCTATTCTGTTTCTGTGTAAAACATGTTTTAATTTCTTGGCCTTGGTTTAGGGACAAGTACAGTATAGTATGTTGTATGCAGCAATGATTTGTCTTTCATTTATATTTGGTATTATTGTATGTCATGTAATGTGGGATAGACTATTTCAATGGTATGACACGGAAATAAAAAGAAAATAATTTGTTCATACATTTTCTATACTTTTAAAATGCAGGACTTTCACCTGTAATGGAGCATTTTGACATTATGGTATTCCAAGACTTACCAACCGGGCTAAATGGACAACTGCCCCGGGGCCCTAGAACACCCAAAGCTTCCGTCTTACTGTGATTCACTGGTGTTGTGGTCATTTATTTCTTCTTTATTTATTTAAAACCTCGGAAAACGTGATGCCGAGGTACATACCATAAACGCAGACACAACTAAAATCAGATAGCAATAAAGCAAGAATACATGGTTATATCAATTAAAATAAGAAGTGTCCAAATCTAGTTTTCAGACTTTCATCGTTTCACTTTTGCGCTTGTTTAGTGCATATTCCTAAATTAAAATAATAAAATCACACAGCAAATCTGTGGCCAAGTTGTATTCTGGCACAGAAAATATTTGCACAGAGTGGGAGGAACGATGGGTGGGGGGGGTGATTTTCTTTCTTCTCTTTACTTCTACATCTTCACTTTCCTTAAAAATAACAGTTCATTAAAAAAACACTAAATGAGTATTTAAATTCACTGGTACGGACAGGGTTACTTTAGGTGAAATCTCCATGAATCATATAATAAATGCTGTTTGACACATCACTGCCTACTGCACCGCTGCCCCCGCTGCACTGCTGAATAAAAGGTTCAAGCTTAGATGAAAAAGCCTGGATGGGAAGAAACAAAGCATGAATTATGAAGATTGTTTGCTGTCTAATCAACAAGCTTTAACTATGGGGTCTGGGTGTATTTGTTAGTGAATGTGAGTTTGGTATGTTCAAGATCTGAGAGTGCCTTGATTATCCCTCCACCCACTCAAAGAATCACTGCTCTTAAAGAAAAAAAAATACAATTAGAGCTTCAAGAGCTCTTTTTTCCAACTGCAAGAAACTTGATGCAACTCTGTCAACAAAAGCATTGCTTTCTGGAGCACTACAATTGCAACTGCTGCACATTTGTGCATTTTAAGTGAGATAACTCCTGTGACGTGTAAACCCCGGGCAAAACTGGCTCCAATAAACATTCTTAACTGTAAAGCCCGTGAAAAATCGAATAATAAATGAAACTTTATCTAACTTTTCCCCCCGTCTACAACTGCTGGATAGAGTTAGCCCGGCCCATCTGGTGCAGCAAATGGCCCAACTCACCAGGGAGCAAGGGGAGTGAGAGAGAGGAGGAGATGGTAAAGGGGGGGAAGGAGAAAGAAGGGGGCTCGGATTGAAAACAGATCAGCAGCCTGAAGATCTCAACACCACCGCATGTCTCTGCTACAACTCCCGAGTGAAGCCAAACCGCCTTTAGTTCCAAACTTTAACGCGTACTCAAGCAAAAAAAACAAAAAACAAAAAAACAAAGCTTTTACGCATCATGTTAGTTTGCTGAAAAGCGCGCAAAGCACGCACACAAGAGCGCGCCTCTTGGAGAAGATGGATTGTAAGAAAAAGTTAGACTCGACTTCTGCTCCGCATTGAATCGCTCTCCGGGATAGAGGGGGTAGTAATGCCGTGCAAACTTGTGAGTGTCTAAACTTTTCTGAACTCGGTTCATGGAGTTTCGCGTCAAGTCCGGAGAGGCTTGTTTGCGCGTTGTGCGTGGTGCCAACTCAGTCCTAGTTTACGGGAATCAGACTCCAGCCAAAGTTTTCCTCGGACAAAAAGAGTGAGTGGAAGAGCCTCGATTTCGAAGTGAAAAGAGACGGCAGCGAAGGTAAGGAAACTTTGTGGTGATGCTGTCAGCAGCGGGTTTGAGAGAAGTCGCTTTAATGTTGCCTGTTTGGTTCCGCACATTCGTCTTTTCAGCTCTTATATTCACACTTCAGTGTTGTTAAAAGTGCTCTGTTGCCTTGCGTGTCAGCGGCAGATGAGGCTTAGGGCAGCTTCACATCTCATTTGCACTTTGAACTTATCTGACTCAGGAATCCAAAAAATTTTTGTCCTGCAACTTGATCCATATGGGAAGAGATGTGATCAGAAAGCTCGGCGCCAATCCCTCTACATAGCTTTTAATAGTTCAACACAAACTATTGCAGTGTTTTCCAAGTCTCCAAACAGTGAAGCCGTTATTATGGTTAAATCTTAGATTAAAAAATTCAATTAAAATAGCCTGCAAATGTAATTTTTAAATTTAAGTACATTTTCCAACATAAATAAAACCACTTTTCATTGTTTTTTTTTCTTTGTAAGGCTTGAATGAAAAACTATTTAAACAATTACAATGTCACACATTATGCTAATGCAATCACTCACACACTTTCTCACTTTTGGAGCACTTTACTATTGTAATCTCTTAATGCTACAAAGCAAAGAAACAAACATCAGGCAGAGAGTGTCAGGAGTGCAGTAGCAGCGTGGACACATTACTGCCTGTGACAGGACTGTGGGAGATGTGTACTTATTGTTGAAAGATTCAAAGTTTGCTGTTTGCTCTCCAGCCTGAGCAGTCAACAAACACTTGACGCCTTTGTGGGTCTCTCAAGCAGCTATATTTGCTGTTGGCTTTTACCCCTATCTAACAGGCTCTGCTAATGATCTCCAAACTCATGTGTGGACTTATGAATCCCACTTTTGTTGTTAGTTGTTTTGGCCTTCATGTAACTGAAAAGGAGGCTTTTTCTATTTAATTCACATTTGAAAATCAAACGGCCTCCCTCCTTGGATGATCTTTTTTTGCATGCTGATGAGAAACAGACCTAGAAAAGTTGGAAAATTGTTTAAGAGGTTGAGGTTTAAGACTGAGAAGAGCAGGGTTTTAAAGAGAAGACTGAAGGAATAATACAAGCAAATGAAAAAAAAAAAAGAAGGAATGTGTAAAAGTTTCAAATAATAACAATACTGGAGATCCGTTTTTTTTTTAAGAGTATGTGGATGTGTGTGTTTTCCGCTCCACATGATGACAACCCCAGTCAGGGATGAGGTGATTTGCATGAGAAAAAAAAGAAAAAGTTTTAGTGCATTTGCCCATTGTGAGGAATGAAGAGTTCCAACAGTTAGGGCCTACGGAGAGTGAAAGGAGTAAAGAATGGATGAACCTATTCAGCTCATTCAGCCTCAGTTCTGGGGCTCCGCTCTGCAGCGTTCAGAGACCCATAGTGGCCATGTCACTTTCATCTCCACAGCCCAGCCCCTGTGTGCTGTTGTATGTATGTATGCTGCTGTAGCCCCCGTTTTCACACATCGCTTCTGTGCACAGTGCCCCACTTTATTGATCTGGCTCCTTTTTGCCTCTTTTCTGGAAGTCCGCAGAAAATTTAATGAACCAAATACTGGAAAAGGAGTGACTGGGTTGTGTGTGTGTGTGTGTGTGTGTGTGTGTGTGTGTGTGTGTTGGAGGGGTATAGGCGAAGGAGGAGGAGGAGAAGGTGGGAGAGGAGGAGGAGGAGGAGGGGGGGGGGGGGTACAGCTTTTTTTGAAAGCAAATACCGATGAAGTCTAGCGTACAGGGACAGAGAGGAGGGTTGGAGGAGAGGGTGAAGTCTGAGTGACTCTGAGGAGGGGGAGGAGCACCCCACCACCACCACTACCACCGCCCTCCTCCACCACAACCACCCACTCCTGCTGAGTAAACTCAAAAGTTTGGAAAAAAAAAAAGATGAGAGAATGCCTTCAACCCCAACCCTCGTTTCACAGAGCTAAGACACTGTACTGTACCAATGAAGCCATTCAGCGGCCTGTCACCTCATGATGGCAACTGTAGAAAATGCAGCCTGCGTGGGGATGGTGATGTGGTGTGGGAGGGTGTCTGAGGCCTCTGTGGTTCAGCTAAAAAATGTCTGCACTGGAATTTAGTGGCTTTTTTCTCCTGCGTGTAAACCCCTGACCTGCTGCTACACATACTGTAGTAAAGAGTCTGCACAAAGTTTTCTGCAATAAATATAATACAATATATATAATATTAGGGTAAAGTCTCATCATCCACGTGTTCTTTCATTTATTTACTTCATTATTTTGTGATGAATGGTTGTCTTGGTGTACCAATTTTCTTCTCAATTTCCCTCATTCACTTCAATTAGTTGATTTCCTAAATTTCCCATATTGAAGTAACTGTATCCAAAGCCCAGAGAATGGATGTTTTGGATGGCTGTAGGTGGTGTAGTAGCATGGTTACAACAAGAAACAAACAAAAAAAGAAAACTGAACTGAAGGTACGTTGCAACATGTCTTGCGGCTGCAGTGCATTCTGGTCTACTGAGGATGTAGAAATTGGTATCTCTGCTTGTTCTATTAAGGCTTCTACCTGCCTAGCTGTCTTCTTTTTGATTGATTTGATTGGAAAAAGCTTGCTTTTTGATTCTGAGGGATCAAAGATAGATACTACAGTGGGTTTCTACTTTTAGGACTGTCAAGGCCGTCTTGTATTTCTGAGCTCATTTGAATTTTTAGGTACAGGAACATTTTCTCCACAGTAATATCAGGAAACATCGAACTATCTTGAAAGGTTTTCTTGTCAGTCTCTTTTCTTTTAAGAAAAACACAATTACATAAAAT
This sequence comes from Macquaria australasica, assembly GCA_005408345.1. NCBI lineage: Eukaryota > Metazoa > Chordata > Actinopteri > Centrarchiformes > Percichthyidae > Macquaria > Macquaria australasica. The sequence continues at coordinate 262,908 of SEMN01000453.1, read as the reverse complement.
CCTTAAACATATCACTTATGGAAATGCAGTTTGAGAGAGATCAAACATTTGTTACAGGCAGGATGTGTGCCATGATTAGGCATTTTATTCATTTCAGGTGTCAGTGTACTAGGGCTGCAAGCAATGATTATTGGTAAGCTTTCCCACTGGTCCTATTGATAATTTAGGTCATAATAAGGCTGCAACTAATGATTATTTTCATTATAAATTAAGTTGCATATATCTTTTTTTTTAACATATGATTTTTTTTTAATTAATTGTTTGGTCTATAAAATGACTATGACAAGTTCCCAAATCTTATTAGCATATTAGACGTCAGAAAATAGTGGAAAATGCTCAACACAGTTTCACCGAACCCGAAGTGATGTCTTCAAATTTGCTCATTTTGCCCAACCAACAGTCCAAAACAAGTAAATATTCAATTGGAAATTATATAAAAACACAGGAAATCTTCACATTTGAGTAGCTGGAAGCAGAGCATCCTCTGCTTTTTGTGATTGATAAATTGCTTAAACCATTAATGAATTATCTAAATTGTTGTTGATTAATTTTCTGTCGATTAATTGACTAATTGTTGCAGCACTAGTCCATTAAGTGATGTTTTAAATTTGCCTGACTGACAATTAAGTGCCCAATGGTATTCAAATCAGGATATTATGAAATTGAGAAAAGCAGCATATTAGTCACAATTGAAAATCTGTAAGCAGCAAATGTTTTATATATATATCTATATATATATATTTTGGCCTTTCGTCTTTATTAATAGAGACAGCTTTAGAGAGACAGGAAAGGGGGGGGGGGCACTGCAGTGAGGACTCAGCCTACGTGGTATGCGCTCTACCTGGTGAGCTACCGGCGTGCCCCATGTGTGGTACTCTTACTGAATAATTGACTTTAACAAATAATAATTAATGTCACTGAATATTATTCTAGCATCAGTGATCCGAGTGGGACTTGGTGGGGCTGTCATGGTGTCTTCTCCACTCCAGAGCCCACAGAGGAGGGCTGTGTTGTGGACTGAAATGCACTCATGTGCCGGGATGAATTGATAAGACTTTAATGGCCATTTAGGGGGCTGTAAAAGGCAGCTATGTGTTGAGCGATGCCACCGCGATCTTTCACAGTCAGCCTGCACTTCAGATGGAGGGAAAAGTGGGGGAGAGAGAGATGACCGCTTATATTCATCTGTAGAGCCCTTCACTGAATCCGGGTCCCTTTTGCTTTGGGCATGGGGACGGCACAGGACAATCCCCGCTCGTTTTAATGCCAGTTGTTTCACTCCCCTCGAGGCGTCCTGTTCATTCTCCCTCAAGTGTGTGAAGTTAAATAGGCTCACATCATATCTGGGTTTGGGGGGGAAGGAGTTTTGGGAGCGGGAGCGGGGGCGGGGGTTGCACATTTCACCCCCTCCTGCTTCCCCCTCTTTACACTACAGCAGCTATGAGTGGGCACTCCAATCCCAGAGCAGAAGCAGAGGTCACGCTGGATTGTACCACTGCCGTCAAAAGAACACGCTCACACCATAGGCCCTCTAAAAACACACATGTCATTGAGAAACGGTGCAGAGCCTGATGTGCATTTAACAAGCCATTTTAAGGGCTGTACGGAAAAATAACTGACAAGCTTATTACAGGCCGATTGACCTCATCAATCACTGGAGGCGCTCCCCTTCATCTGAAACAGGAACGCACAGTTGAAGCGGAAATAGGTTGTCTCAGGAAAACTGTATTTACAAGTCATGCAACAAGGTTTAACAACCCTCTTCCTATGCCTGCACCTCTGTCGTACTTAAAGGGAAACTCAGGCACTTTAAACCTGGGCCCTATTTTTACAAATTGTGGGGTCTAAATGACTAATACTTACCAAAAATTTAACAAACGGTCTGTCTCTGTAGGGATCCTTTCCATAATGTTGTCAGACACTTACAATAACATTCTGAGCCTGTCAGGGGCAAAAACAAGCACTTTTAGTGGACTTACTTTTCACCAGCACAATTGCCCCAAAGGATTACATTGTAGCTATTGCAGGCCGTTCGCGGATTCTGGCTTAGGCGATGTACTGGACCAATTCCAAAACTTTTGGTAAGTATTAGTCATTTAGACCCAAAGATGTGTAAAACAGGGCCCACGTCTAAAAATACTGGAGTTTCCCTTTAAACTGCATAAGAATACCATGACCTTAGGCAGCTCCAATATCTCCAAAAGGGAGGAAAACTTAAACAGATTCAGTCTTGTATACAGTGTACTCTGTGTGATGCATGATGTGTCATCACCAGCACAGTTACAAAGATCTTCCCATCACATCCTGGATGAACTCTTCACACACTCCTTAACTTGCATACTGACTCATCGGAAGCCCAGTTTCCCAAAAGCATTTCAGCAGTAACATCATCATTGTCTATCTGCTTACAAAGGAACAATGGTGGTCGTAGCTCTGGGGTCTTCTGGGGAAACCCTGCCCAGGTCACGGGAGGTCAGTTAATTTGTAGGAGGGGGATGGTGAAGCTAATTTCATTATCTTCACACAAGATAAACTCTCTGGACAATGGAAAGTGACAGGTTGTTTTTTTTATCTCAACACATCTTTTTATCTGGCTTCTCTTTTCACAGCACATTTAGTCTTGAGGTGAAAGACAGAAAGACTTGCAAAGTGTGTATCTTCCTGTTTTTTTCCTCTTAACATTGAATGGCTTGACTGGAAAACACAATGAAATCACAATTTTAGAGTTGCCTTGATTAGTCCATTAATGAATTGATTAGTCAATAGACATGAAATTAATCAGCAACTATTTTGATCATCGGATTAAACATTTTGAGTAATTTTTTAAGAAAAAAAAATCCCACAATTCTCTAGCTCCAGCTTCGCAAATGTGTATGTTTGTTTCCTTAGTTTTCTATGATGATCAACTGAATACATTTGTCAAAACAAGACATCTGAAGACGTCACCTTGGGAATTTTGCATCATTTTCTGACATTTTCTAGACCAAACCACTAAGCATTTAATCGAGAAAATAATTGTTAGCTGCAGCCCTGCACAATTTATTCTTTTGCTTGTACAAGTAAACGAAAACCCGAGGGTGAAGAAGAAAAGGGAGGAGAGAGATGGGGAAAGAAAAGGTAATAGACCTTTTTAAAGCACAAACTAACTAGTGCTGAAAGTACTAGTTGATAAGTTAATCAACAGGAAATTATTTGATGACAGTTTTGACAATTTTTGGTAGTTTTATAAAGTAAAAAGAGCAAACATTTGTCTCAAATGTGATGATGTGATAGATTTTCTTTTTAAAGTTTCATATTACTGTAGTTTCAATACGTTTTTTTGTTTTTGACTGCTGTTGATGGTCCAGGATCGTCATACGTATCATTATTGGATATATACTGTATATATATTGGACATTTCAGTCTTTCATAAGTACATACAATAAAATTTCTCATGTGAAGAATGTGGAAAATACGGTCTCACTGAATGGTAGGCAATCTTCTTAATTAGTTTTAAGTAGGGATAAACTAATGTCAAGTAACGTAAAACACAAATTACCTTGACCAAGAAAGGTGTGCTCCAGTAAAACCAACACAAGCCATGTAAAATCAAACATGGCGCAGGATTTCTGTTTCGCTCACCTATTGGAGGGAAGCTCAGATGCAATGCTCTCAATGATATCACTTGAAGCCTTTCATGATTTTAGAGAGTTTGTGCTGACTTCAATGGAAGAGCCCTTCAGATTAGCATAATTTGTGCTTTTTGTTACTTTACAGCTGCCTGACGTTATTTGTTTCACCTTAAGTGTTACTAAGGTTGCCTAGAAGCCTGTGAAGTTTGAATTTTTCATTCTTCTCGTAACAAATTTAATGAGTCACTCAGTGACTGAAATGTCCAGATTCCAGGATATGGCCATCCAGGAGCGTGATATGTAGCATGATGATCCTGGATCAAGACTAACAAAAAAATTGATTGACAAAATAGGCAATTTTGAGACATCAATTCGTCTCTGGCAAATAGTGATGGGCGTTTGTCATTATTTTAAAGAACTGGCAACTACGTTGGATAGTATGGTGGAATATGGCTCATACTGGCTCCATCCTCTGGTAAATTTACTCCTGGCTGGTCGTTGATGATTGAAGATGATCAGCTGTTAGTGCCATCACGCGTATGACTGTAAGAAGAAGGAGGTTCAGGATTTCCCTTCACTGTATCATTATCACTTCCTCATCAAACACCCAACAGGCTTTGCTATGTGACTGTGAGCTATTGAGATAGACTGACACAGGCTCGCAGACAATGGCGTATTGTCTTCTATGTTTGCCGCGGGCCCTAATCTGATGCAGAGGCAGAGATTAGGGTCCGCGCAGAGGCCACCGACAACAAAATGCAGCCAGCATACAGAGCAAGAAAGAGGAGAGGGAAGTGGGATCTGTTTGTGCTCCTAACTCTGGGGTTTGTGTTGGGAGGGGAGAGGGCAAGGAGTTGGTAAATTATGATTTACACTATAGGCCCTCCCATAGCTACAAAGTCAACGCAGCCTCAAGGGCAGGGCGGTTGGGCTCCTTTTCTTATGTTTCCATGTGATGGGAGATATTAGATTCCAAATGGTGCTGACTCAGTGCCAGGCCACAGTCTCCTCTCAGATAGAAGCCAGAGACAAGAGACGGAGAGAGAGAGAGAGAGTCAGAGTTGAACTCGCATATAGAGACATGTGGTTGTCTTTAGCAACAAGCTCTGTAACCTTCCCCTCCTCCCTCACAACATGCCTGTTGCTGCCATCATCTCCGCTCTCTTTTCTCTCAGTCTCCGGCGCTGGCTCTGGGCCAAAACAAGGTTTGCTCATGTTTTGTAATCAGCTCATTAGAGAGAAAGTGGGATGAAAACCACGCTGGTTACGTGCAGGGCCATCTTTGCACTCGGTTGTTTCACATGCAAGACTTCGTAACGCCAGGCTGCTCTCAGAGTGAACTCAGCGGTGGGCACAGTGGATGTAATGAAAAAATACTGTTGACTGCATTTTGGGAAATGTAGGATTCAATGTTTTTTCCCATCCTAGGGACTAAACGTCAGGATGTCTCAGTCTCTGCTGCTTCGATCACCTTTAAAGTGTTTTAACACAGCCAAACTCAGGATTTAGTTGTTCTTATTTACAACTGTAGGAGCATAAAAATAGTAATTTAATAGCAGCCAGTAAACCGTATTTCCAACGCTGCTGCACTCAAGACGTTGATCAAATCTGTATTTTATGATCGTAATGTTGTCTGACAAAATAAATGGAAATACAGGTTAATGATAACACCAAGTGTTAAAGTGTGATTGGTTATACTGACATTAAAAATGAGTGATAATAGAGTGGGACTGAGTTAGTTTCTGTTGTACAATACATAACCCTAATGCTAACCCTAGAGGGTCAGAGGCGACAGAAGGTTGTATTTCTAACTTTACTGCCTCATATCCCTCATCCTGTCTTAGCAAGCTTATGTCATACTTTTCCAAAAGGTCAGTTTTCACCATCCATACTAAAAGAAAGGGCCTGTGTTTTAAAATGAATCCACTATGGAGACTGAAAAGCTCTGAAAAAAGTCAGACAGAAGGCTAAAATTGTTGCTAAAAAGGTACATTTTCAACGGACGTAGTAAGTTACAATTACCACAAGATCTCACCTGGTGACGTGCTCTGACAGCTGCTACTGACAGGTCCTGGGCCTACACAAACACACACATACACTGACACCCCCCCAAACTTCAAGGGACGTTGCCCTCCTGGGGGAAGCCTGAGATCTGACTTGAACGTAGCAGCAGCTGGCTTGTATGGGACAGCAATGCACAACCACAGACGCAGACTGTCAGCTATGAACTATCACAAGCCCTTCTACTGGAGTGGTGAATTCGCCACAACAATGTGGAAGTTGCACCACAGTGAAACCTGAGTGTAGCAAATGCCAACTTTGATTTGGCCAAATCTTTACTCACTGACTTGTAGGCATATCTACTGTGGTTCTGCACAGGAACACACACACACACACACACACACACACACACACACACACACACACACACACACAAAGCCAGTTTTGCTTAAGTAGTTGCCGAGGTTATTGACAGCTGAAGCAGTCGAGAGTGAGTGCTAAGAACACATTTAGGATGAATGACCCAGTCCAAATGCTTCAGAGAGGAAGCCGGCTCAACTCAGCAGTGTCCAATGTGGCACCAGCGACACCTGTGACACAGACACACACACCTCCATTACATGGTTACAGGATCAGTTTAGTGTTCATTCAGATGTGATATGTCAACAATAAAAACATTACAGTTTTCAACTCAAGATTATTTTATTATCAATGAATCTGACAGTTAATTATTTGATTAATAGTTCAGAATATAGAATGCTTATAAAATAGTTTCAAAATGCCCATCACAATTTTCTATAGCCCAAGCTGACGTATTCAAATAGCTTGTTTTTCACTTTACGATGACATAAATCTGAGACAAGCAGCAAATGCTCATGTTTAGCATTATTAGCCCCATTGGCGGCATGGCTCAAAGGATGGCAATGTCAGTCATCTGTCCACCACTTTGGTGCAGACTAAAATATCTCAACAACTATTTGATGGATTGTCATGAAATGTTGTCCAGACATTCATGGTTCCCAGAGGATGAATCCTACTGATTTTGGTGATCCCCTGATTTTTTCTCTTTCCCATGCAGTTGACATTTGTGTTTTTTAGTGAATTGTCTAAACAACTTTCGGATGGATTGCTATAAAATTTGGTACTCACGTTCATGTTCCCCACAGGATGAAACGAATATCTTTGGTGATCCCCTGACCTTTCTTCTCTCGCCATCATCTAGTCAATATTTCATTTTATTCAATGCTTTGGGTTATGACATGCAAAACTAAAAGCATTCCCCCCAGTTTCAAATAAAAATAGTGCTTAGTGCTAATTAGCAAATGTCAACTAAGATGGTGACCATGGTAAACGTTATACCTGCTCAACCTGGGCAAGTAGCATTGTCATTGTCAGCATTATCCCATGCTAACATTACCCTTTAGCTTAACCCATCGCTATGCGTAAGCATAGAGATGATAATTGACTTAAAAGATTAACTGATTATCAAAGTTGTTATCCATACATTTTCTGTTGATTGACTAATTCATCAATCAATAAATCAATCAACTAACTGTTCCAGAACTTACCATATCCTCCTGTAATCATGCCTACCTGTCTGTACATCTGTTCATTTGTAAATGTATTCTATACCGTTGCATCAGTGTATGCTCATTTACTGTAGTTATTTGATTCTCTGAAGACAAAAAACCCCAAATTGCATCCACATAGATTCTTCCCTGCCTGGGACTGTGTGTAGGCCATGAGCTCCACATCTGTTTTCTGTTGGTTGAGGGAGAAGAAGAGATCTACCACGGGATATTGCCTTTACTAGCAGGAAAGGTCAGGTTCAGGGGTGGGGTAAGAACTCATCCACAGGGCTTTTCTCTGCTGTTTTAGATGCCTTTTATATTACATCAGTTGTTAGCTGCTCATTACTCTGTATCTTCTGCAGTCCACTGGATGGTTGGGTTTTGGTAAGGGATTTGAGTCCCCTTGTGCAGTCTGCAGATTGTAAAGGTTTGAATTAATAAAAAACTGGAATGTGGCGGAGAAAATACTTTTTAAAGCCCTAATTTACATGACTACATGATTAAAAACAGGATTGACATAATATGTCAATAATATATATATATATATATATATATATATATATATATATATATATATATATATATAATATGAACAATCTTGCCCTAGGTGAATATGATAAATCATTTTGAACTGGAATTAGAATCACCCACAGGTTAAAGTTCCTTTAGTTACTGAGCCAAGTGAAGCATTTTAAAGGCCTGCCTGTAGAAAACCTGCACTGTGGTTTGAGAAAGCGTATTGTGGCAATACATTCCTTCCCACTTGAGTGACCTGAATCATGTGTGACAGCTTGTAGTGATGTTGTTTCAACCTCTGAATCAGACTAATGGCTAATGTGTTGCTGTCAGACCTCTCACAGTCTACTTCATGACCCTTTAGACCTGAGCTTCAAATCCTCACAGGGAGACATTTCTCTAAAGACAAGTGATTCACCCACGGAGAATGTGCCATGTCCTAGTCTAAACTTGTCTTCTCCCAGAGGTCTCGGAAATTTGCCGTCCATTACAGTGTATCATCTGACAACAAAAGCATTATCAGTCTGATGTGAATTGCTTTGGGATGATACCATGTGAATTTAGCTGGATTTTGCTGGATTTTTAGATTTTAAAAGTTTTTGAAAGTACGAAGGTACAAAGTAAAAATCATCAAATAAGACATTGGCAATTTGCATCAAAAGGATATACAGTAAAATTATTTTTTGTTCTTGGTAATGTGTCAAATATTGTTGGTATTTCCAGCTGTCCTTGGAAGGAGGGGTCTCTGCTCTTAAGAGTGTAGTATTTTTCTTTAAACCTGCAATAACTGATTTTTTTGGCCACTTGGGGGCAGCGGAAACAAGCTATATACACAACATTGACATATTATCACCACTGATATGATGACCTTTTTACCATACATAAGTTAATTAATATTAACTAACATTCTTTCACGTGTTATATAGTCATTTGATCCATTGTTATTACAAGAATATTGATTATAGCTGTTTTAAAAGGTATTTTACTTAATCTAAAACTGGTCAGGTATTTTTTAAGCCCAATGCATGGGTCCCATAACATCAAATACAAGTTATGAAGGTGAATAGGAACTGCAGACCAATTTTATCCTACTCTATAAACTGTAAAGGATTACCAAAACTGCAGGAAGGATTAACGGATCTAATATAGGATCTTGGTTTGTAACCAGCTTTATGTTACATCAATTTCAAAGTCATTACAGCTTTACATAGTCATTACATTACAGTTCTTGCAAGACCCTCTGAGTTTTCTTTCACCTCACCGTGACCCAAGGTGCCTGTTAATATTTCTTCTCTTTATCTAGGCTCAAAAAAAAAGCAGAAATCAAAACGTTAAAACATTTGAACGATGGAAGTTGGCAGGAATACAGTTTCAAACATGGTAAACCAAAGGTGAAAGTTTTACAATGTGGTTTAAAAACTAAAGAAAGCAATTTCTGAAGAAACTGCAGTGGGATTGCTGGCTGCTGAAAAGCTGATGCTGAGCTGCATTGCTGCTAAATAGCAGAGAGCTAAACTGCATTGCTGGCTTAATTTAATATTTAATAAGGAGCAGATGAATGAGCATGAAGAGTTGGAATAATAGGAAAGGGATGAAGGAGGCAAAATATAGTGCAAGTAATGAAAGGTGTTGAAATAAGAATTATAGTGTAGGGACTAATATGAGCTTAAGTGTACGGAGAAGGAGCTGAGGTGTCATTCAAGTGTCTTAATTGGAATAAGGGTAAACCATCAGCTCCTATAGTGCCCTATAAGCACTGCCATGTACTAGAAGGAGTTTAGTTGTCTGGGGGCTTTTATTTTGAAAATCATGCATATTCCAGAGCCCCCTGGTAAGATCCTATTACTGTCTGGGGCTTTTGTTTTGAAAATCTTTCATACTCAAGAGCCCCCTGGTAAGATCCCATTACTGTGTGGGACTTTCGTTTTGAAAATCCAGTTTACTCCACCCCACGCCCGTCAGTCAAGAATCCAGCATCTGCAGTTAGCTGCAGAGTGACTCCGGGCTCAGACTGGTCATATGATAGAGATTAACATGAGAGGCAGGACTCCAGCTCACTACTCAAAGGAATAAATGATGAAACAATGTGTTTTAGCAATGAAAGGAGTTGAAATAGTAGTTACAGTTCAAAATATTAAAATTGTCTGTAAGTAACACCTGTGTTGGCCTACTTTGACGCTGCTGTGAGAAACAGTTTGTAGCAGGGGTTTCACAGAAATGTTAATCAAGTGGTCGGTAAACGCCACAGAGATCGGAGAAGCAGTTGAATTAGCTAATCTCAATCAGCTGTGTGTCCCCACCTGCAATTAAAGGTTGCCATGGTGATGGAAACTGCAGAATGATTCCTGACTCAGATGGTTCATTTAATAGAGATTAAGCTGAGAGGCACCTCTCAAACTCCTAATTCCTATTGCCTAAATTTTATTTTTTACATCGTGAGAGAGAGGGGACTCTGCTGAACGCGTTGCTGTAAAATATGTGTTCATGGTGTCAAAAATGTGGGATTTAGAGCGAGTTAGAAAAGTCCAGTTTCTGCTTCCATTTTGAAAGGTTTGAATGAAGTGTCTATGTTAAACAGTGTTGAAGTAGTTATGTACCAAAAGACAAGGTTAGAATAAGAATAATAAAACAGATGGGATTGCTTGTTCCAATCCGACCAATGAGTACCAGTTGACTGTGAGGTTAAAAATGAGCTGTGATGTCTAAGGAAGGAAGCATTTGGTAAGTGAAAAGAGCTCTCATGGAGAGAACATTTGGTAAGTTAAATTAGAGGTTCCTCATGAAACTGTCACAGAGTACCGGAGAGAGTCTGGCCAGGGTGGTTAGGGCTGACCATGTGAGGGGAAAAGCAGCTGTATTTTGTCTGAATTATGCAAGGAGCTTTCTGGATCCGGATATAGTGAAGGTACAACTGAAGCACAGTGAAAGAAGAAGCCTGTGTGGGACTCCCAACTCACCACCACCCTCCCTTCGCTCCTACACCTGTCCACCTGTAAATTAGATCTGACAGTTCCAGCATTCCTCCTCAGTGTGTCATCATGTTTAGCCTTTTGCCCACTTAGGGTGCAACCGAAGGATCGAAGGGTTAAGAGCTGCAGCAGTGCATAGACTGGGTGGTTTTCCGTATGTATCACAGTTTAAAGGACATGTTTGGAGTTTTTCAAGTCTGTCTTAAAGAAAGAGTCAGTTAGTCACTGTAATCATTCTTCCTGTCCTCCTTTGAGTATTGTATTAAGATAGACTATCCCAGCCTATTATTTAATGTGTGCCAGTCCTCTACTCCAAAGAATCTATAAGGCACATCTGGTCATTTCACAACAAAGCTAACTTACTATGAGAGTACACTGAAATTCTGACTTTAGCTCAGACTTTTTCCAGTATCATACCTATTCACTATGTTGCTTTTGTCTTCATACGGTTAATATGGATTCAAATAGCAGTGGTGGCCAAAGTATGTGAAATCATTTACCTATGTAAAGGTCGCAAGTACTCCATTACAATCAGTAATCTTACAGTCAAAATTGTACTTATCAAAAGTTTGTTCACATACTGAAAATGACCTATGCTTATGCTTTACTGACAAGCAACCTCTTGTGACTGTGTGAATAATGACTGTTGTCTGTCAGAAGCAAAGGCAATAGTAGCATGTCGGTGTTGTCCTCTAAGGGAGGAGGTTGGGAATGCAAAGCAAGACCACTGTTAGCATCTTGTCGCACACAAACAGTCAGGTTTCTTTTAACCATTACCACAGACTATCCTAAACCTTAAACCTACAATTACTGTTTTTTGTCCACTATGGGGCAGCAGAAACAAGATGTAAACACACTGACATAACATCACCCTTTATTAAGTTGATATGGCGAACTTGTTAGCAAATAGTTGCCTATTTACACATACAGCAGGTTACAGAGTTATTTCGCTGAAAACTGCTGCTTGCTATATTTGAAAACAATTTTGGTGAAACCGCTGCAAGTGAATCCAAAACAGTAAAGATGCTAAAATACTCCGTAGAGCTGAGGGAAACTGCAGTGTTGGGTGATAATTCTCTGTGCATCCATCACGACAAATACCTTTCAGATTATACTTAGTCATTTGATCCATTCTCAATATAAAAATATTGATTAGAGCAGCTTTAACCACATAGGTTTAGTTATAACCTTAATCCAAGAGACAACTACCCAACAGTGTATAAAGTAGTTAAAATTAGCTCCACCTCGACTAGCTATAACAACAAAATTCAATGATACAACAACTACAATTCATATATAATTGATACAATATATTATTATGTCATTATATATATGGCTATAGATATAGATATATATAGATATATCCTGGAAAGGAGACTACGGCCGATTGTCGAACCTCGGATCCAGGAGGAGCAATGTGGATTCCGTCCTGGCCGTGGCACAGTGGACCAGCTCTTTACTCTTGCAGGGCTGCTGGGGGGTTCATGGGAGTTTGCCCATCCAGTCTACATGTGTTTTGTCGACTTGGAGAAGGCTTTCGACCGTGTCCCCCGGGGGGTCCTGTGGGGGGTACTGCGGGAGTATGGGGTACCGGGGTCGCTGCTACAAGCCATCCGGTCTCTATATAACCGAAGTGAGTGCTGTGTCCGCATTCTCGGCACAAAGTCAAACACGTTCCAAGTGGGTGTTGGACTCCGCCAGGGCTGCCCCTTGTCACCAATTCTGTTTGTGATATTCATGGACAGGATTTCAAGGCGCAGCCGGGGGGAGGAGAGTGTCCGGTTTGGTGGCCTCAGAATAGCATCTCTGCTCTTTGTGGATGATGTGGTTCTGTTGGCTTCATCGGGCTGTGACCTTCAGTATGCACTGGGGCGGTTTGCAGCCGAGTGTGAAGCGGCTGGGATGAGATTCAGCACCTCCAAGTCCGAGGCCATGGTTCTCAGCCGGAAAACGGTGGACTGCCCCCTTTGGGTTGGAGGTGAGTTACTGCCCCAGACGGGGGAGTTCAAGTATCTCGGGGTCTTGTTCACGAGTGATGGTAAGATGGAGCGCGAGATGGACAGGCGGATTGGTGCAGCATCAGCAGTAATGCGGGCGTTGTACCGGACCGTGGTGGTGAAGAGGGAGCTGAGCCGGAAGGCAAAGCTTTCGATTTACCAGTCGATCTACGTTCCAACCCTCACCTATGGTCATGAGCTTTGGGTAGTGACTGAAAGAATGAGATCGCGGATACAAGCGGCCGAAATGAGTTTCCTCCGAAGGGTGGCTGGGCTCACCCTTAGAGATAGGGAAAGGAGCTCGGACATCCGGAGGGAGCTCGGAGTAGAGTCGCTGCTCCTTCGCATCGAAAGGAGCCAGTTGAGGTGGCTCAGGCATCTGATTAGGATGCCTCCTGGACGCCTCCCTTTAGTGGTTTTCCGGGCACGTCCAACTGGTAGGAGGCCCCGGGGCAGACCCAGAACACGCTGGAGGGATTATATATCTCATCTGGCCTGGGAACGCCTTGGGGTCCCCCAGGAGGAGCTGGAAAGCGCTGCCGGGGAGAGGGACGTCTGGACAACCCTGCTTAACCTGCTGCCATCGCGACCCGGCCCCGGATAAGCGGAAGAAAATGGATGGATGGATGGATATATATAGATATGTTTCTAAGTCCATTTTTAACATCCTACGTTTTGTCAGTCGCTTGTAAAGCACTTTGAATTGCATTTGATTTGTTTGAAAGGTGCTAGTAAGTAACCAGTAATTAAAGATGACAGATAAACGTAAAAAGACGTGTAAAAATATTTCCCTCTGAAATCAAGGGGAGTAGAATTAAAATATAAATACTCAAGCAAGGAACAAGTATCTCAACACTGTTCCACCACTGTCAGTTAGCAAGTCACTGTTTCACAACAAAGCAAAATAATCTCTGGCAGCCCTGAAGCAGACGGGTGAAGAACCAGATCATAACACTAGAAGTAGCACGATAAAATCTCAACCAGTTCACAAAAATAACACGTCAACATCACTTCTGTGATGAAGACACAAAAATATGTAAAACAAAACCATATTTTGGCTTTTGGTGGTTGTTATGTTGACCTGCATGAGTGTCATCGTTGGAAACCTGAGTAGAGAGGTCTGCAGGTGGCATAGGGGCAGGAGACCTCACCTATCTATCTCTCTTGTGTTTGCCAAGTGAGCAGAGTGTGGGACAGCAGTTGGTGAGCCTGTCATTGTGTGTGTGTGTGTGTGTGTGTGTGTGTGTGTGTGTGTGTGTGTGTGTGCAAATTCACTGTGTGCACCCGTGTAAATGTGTGTGTGTGTTTGTGTGTGTGTGTGTGTGTGTGTGTGCTGCCAGGAAAGAGAGCCTACCAGCATGCGGATCACATTGACTGAAAGATAGGAAGGAAGAAAGTAAGAAGAGCAAAGCCTGGAAATCTTCAAAATGAGAGGGCCTCCTTTGATGTGTGTTTGCATTCCTTTCGGTGTTGGTGAAAGGGGAGCTGTTGAACGGTAGTGGAGGAGAGGAACACTTGAAACTGACCGAGGCGCTAAGAAAAACACACACCAGGTCTCATAACAAAAGTCCTGCGAGTTGGACATGGAGGGGGTTGAAGGTAAATTAAAGAGAGAAGAAAAGACGAGGCAGCAAGACTGTTCTCTTTAAATCAGAACGGGCCCTCACACCTTCCCGCACGTAGGGGTGCTGGCGGGACACTAATGGACGCGGCTGTGGATTTTTGCAATCGTCTGCGAACATGATGTTTTGCACATTTTCTATCAATTCCTGTTTCCCCTATGTGGCTCTAGGGAACACACTCTAAACACGCATTATGTTGCTGTATGTAAAGTGTGGACCACACAACGAAAATGTCATGGAAATTGGATGTTTGTCACACAAAGCTTACTTCCTGATGCCAGTAGGTGGCGCTATGACTAGAACTCAATATTGGCACGTAAATGTCTTCAGGCCAGGACTATTATCAAACATGTTAAATTTGGGGCAGATTGGTCAATGTACATTTGAGTTCAACAACTTCCTGTTTTATGGTGGAACACTGAAATTCAACACCACCGGCACGCCGGTCAACGAAATATCAAACTTTTAACAACATTTCATCGTGAAGGTCTTGCACTGCCCAAATTTGAAGACCATCTGATTTATTGTCAGCAATTGACAAAATGGCCTGAAATTGCGCAGAAAACTGAAATATGTTCTTCATGATGAGAGCAATAACCCCACCAAATCTCATGAAGATCAAAGCAACTTTATCCCAACCATGGCATGCATTTGGGGGTGCTATGGAGCACCCTGGCCACGCCCGAGCCCAGTCACTGCAGAACTTTGCGATTTTCGACAGTTCTGACGTGTGTGCTAATTTTCATGAGTTTTCAAGCATCCCAAGCCCTTCAGAAATGTGTTACAAAAGTAGAATAATAATAATCCTTCCAAAAACAATAGGCTCCTCGCACTTTCGTGCTTGGGCCCTAATTATCTGAATCCCTTATGATTTTAAGACTGACCTTGGCAGAAGAATACATAACAGTGACTTTCTCCATTACCTCAGTCTTTTTCCTGTGCCTCAGGTAGTTAAGTGGCATGTCTGGATGGTCCATCAGAGCGATGGCTGGTGGAGGAAAATCAAGATGCACAATCTCTGCTATAAACTGCTCTCTTTTCTGTTAATATTTGCCATCCTGTGCACTAGCCCAGCTCAAAAAACTGCCTTTTTCTGCTACCTATTTTAGCTTTGAATCATTAAATATAACAATTTGATATTCAGCCAGAACATATTCATAGTCATTCCGGTGTGGGCAGACTGAGTTTGAAAACAGCATTGAAGAATTTGTTGCATTTATTAAATACAAGACACATTTCTTGGCATCTGTGTTCACTTCCAGAACAGTTAAATCACAAGTCTTGCACTTGAAAAACAACAAACGCACAGACACGGATTCTTCACCAAACCTCACTTTAAATGTTTGTAAGATAATAATAAGACATTTCTCAATGGAAAAAAACATCCAGTTTTGTGGCTGTGTGGCAGGAAGGAAAAAGAACAAAGCAGCCTCACTGTAAAACTTAGGGGTTAAGGTTTCGGATATGGTTAGTCTAGCCTTACCCACGAGAAAAAAAAGCAGCTTTGCACTTAAATGAACAAAATAAATCATTTAAAGCAGTAATCTGCAAGATTCTTGTTTTTGAATTTGCTACACAGGCATTGCTATGGTGTTTTTGCTCTGCACTTCCCAGAAATATTTTGGTCATCAAACAATAAAGCCGATCCTGGGGCGTCGTCTCCCTAGATTTAAAAAGTTGTACGTTTTGAGGTGGTCTGTTCAACATCACTTTCTGTGACCGGTCTTCAATACACCAGATGTAGAAGTTTTCATGACGTAGCTAGAGGTTAAAGAGGTGATATATCAGGCATGACATAAAATGGAAGATTTATTTATGTAACAATTATTTGCAAAAAATCATCATTTGATTTCTTGAGTTTGGTGACTGTGTGTGGGGGTAATCCTACCCTGCTATTTGAAATCCCCAGCCTGTGGTCACATGGCACAAGAGGGTGGGGGGAGAGGCCTTATCCTGTTCGTGCCACAACGGGCTGCCCAGCCAACCAGAAGATGAGAAAAGAAGTGCACCCTTGTTGTTTGTTCGCCTTTGGCCCCTGCCATCTGTCCGCTTGGTTCCTGACACCTGTACCAGCCTGTCAGAGCTAGGCTTCCCTGTCATTGGGGGCAACACGGGTCTGGCCTATAGGGAGACACTGGGTGGGTGGGTGGGGGGGTAATGTAACAGCTCCACAGAATTAAGGAAAGAGGTGAGTGGGGGGGATTCAGGGTGAATTTGGGGCCACTTTTTTTGAGAAATGAACTCAAATCTAGCAGTGAGATTTGGGCAGTTTTTAGATCTAACAGTCCTCTAAACTGCACCTGCTGATTTTGTTTTTTTCATTTTTAGGTAAATTACTTTTACGGGTGCTTGTACCCCAAACCCCTCTTCATCAAAATTTTGGCTCGAGGTTCAGAGGCAATTGGAAAGCAAATAGTTGGCATGCTGTGAAAGCATGGAAACAGCTATTAATGTGGTGCCAGATGTTCATCAGACGGTAATGTTAAGGGGAGGATTCTCAGTTATTTTTAAGGGGTAGGCTGCTTGAAAGGCAAACTCTGTTGCTGTGAGCCCTGGTGTGTTCATGGGCACATCTTATCTGGGCCACTACCAAAAAACGAGCCCGTTTTCTGGCCAACTCTGAATAAGATAAAAGCCCATTAAAGAGCACATTAAATTCTATCACAAAGGTGATGTCAGAGTGACGGAGTTCTCCAAGCCAGGACTTGAGGACGTTTTGGCACCAGGGAAAAAAAGAAACAGATGCAGCCTAAACCTGTTAGTCACCCACCTCTAATCGGCTTACATTGGCTCAGTGACAGGCGACTGGCACCTCCGAAGGGTCACAGACATGGCTGCTAATACACACACCTCACAATAAAGGATGACATGTTGGATATCCACATGGAACCAAAAACAGCACTTCACACCTTTGTCTAGATGTAACCAGATCACTGAACAATTACTTTTTCCTGTGAATGACAGTATCATTCTCAGCGCTCATAATTATGTATTTTCGCTTACATATTCTCATACCCTCTAGTATTACAAAGAGTCTGTTTTTAATGTGTTCTTTTGATCCTTTCGATTTTTTTTTTGTGGTCTTTCTTACAGCCAAAAATCACATTTGTTTCCCTGACTTGAGTGAAAGATAATTTCCGGATCGCTGCTTCAGGGTGTTGTTTGTGTCCTTTGGGCACAAGTCAAGTTGTAAACACTTTTGTTTTATAAGACTTGAGACTGCAAAATTGTTTGGTATGTTCGTGTAAAGTTTTAATCAACTGACTTCCCATAGCTGCCAACAGGTGTGAGGAGCGAACTGAAGTGCTCCGTTTGGATGCCCCAAAGCATTCAGATGCATACTCAAATGTTGTGAGTTCACTTTTTCAAACATGGAAAGATGTTCTTTTCCTTGCACCTGTGAAATAAGTCACCCAGTTGCTCTTGCCATAATGTCATCTCAGCATTCTGTCACAGCACACAGACATTTTCTCACCAGTGTCTGAAAGCAGGTGTAAAAGTGGTAACCACAAGCTAGCTGGAGAGTGTGGAATGACTTCTCCCTCTCAGGCTGGGACCAGGTCTTGTTTGTTCTGGGCAGAGGATGATCTTGTAGGTCCCACCAAGTCAAACAAGTGGCACGTTGCCAAGTCATCGAGCCATTCACACAGACATGAGGAGGTATTGACACAGTGTGCGCAGCTAAAAACTCAGCGCAAAGGGCCACTCACATTTACAATTGGAAGAGAAGAGCACTGTGAACTCATTACATCAAACTGAGAAACCTGGGTGTGTGTGTTTAGGGCCTGACCTGACATAACTTACACTGACAGAATAAATACATACACACCTATGGAGAAATCACAGTGTAAACATTGTAAAACACTTTTAGTTACTACATTTAAAAAAAACATAATTTCACTGTCTTGCTTCCTAGATGGTCTGGTATTCTAAACATTTAAAAATATTTCTATTATTTTCAAGTTTGACATTTAGCTTAAATGAGAAGGAAAGACGTGTGAAGATGCAAAATAATTTCAAATTTAAGTGTTTTAAGTGTGTTTAAGTGTCTTTAAAATCACAGCTCTGGTTCTAAGAACGTTTCTATAGTTAGCTAAAATCCTGACATCACTTCCAGGCTAGCTGCTGCACCACTAGCTTCTAACTCAAAGCGATCTCTTACCAAGGTTGCTGTAAGCTGTCTTTGTGAAAAAATTAAATGTGTTTCTGGGGTTCACTATTCAAAGATAAATGAGTATATGTACCACAGCAACTTGTAATTAGGTGAAACCTTCCTGAAGTTAACAAGGTTAAATGGTTAATTTGTTAGCATACAAAAAACTACAGCTCCCATGAACTTTTACTAGCGTGTCAGCGTGCATACTTGTGTCATCGTAACGTGGTATATTCTATATCCATGATATATATCCACTACAGTAATATTTCCAACTTTTTAGCTGTTCTTCCTGCTGTCTAAAAATGTCTACAGCGTTCGGCCATTTTGTCCTGCTGTTATTGCAGCCATGTTTGACCAGCCACAGTCACTTGACTCAAAGAATATTTTAAATAAACAACAATATTAGATTGTTATTTAAAAAATGTCCATCTTTTTCTAGACAGTGAGTGAGTATGGTTATGTTCCAAGTCTGGTTTTTCTGTATGCATTATTACAGATGTCAGTGTGATTTTAAATTAGTCATTAGTGTTCACTGCTACTGATAACTATTAATTTCTCACTCTAATTGCTTCAAATAAGCCACTGTTTTTGCTGCAAGAAATTTAAAATGCATTACCTCATGTACACCACAGAATTTCTTTTTTTTTTTTGCACGGCCACAGCCAATATGAGAAATTTTCCTAACATAAGTGCCTCTTTTGCTCTTGCTTCTCCAGGTTGTGACAGAAATTGAAGAGCAGCATGGAGACTTCAGCTCCAACAGCCACTGAGAAGAAGGAGTGTAAAGGTTCAGGTCTGGATGGAAGCAGCTTCTCAGAAATCCCAAAGAAGCCCTCGCCTACCACTCTGACCAGAGGTACAGCTATTTTCCAATGCTCTTTTCTCATTTACCCTTTATACTAGAGATTTGACATAGGGTGAACATACAGTAGGTATTGCACATAATAGCTGCATAGCAAAAGTTAGTTAGGTCATTTAGTAATTTGGTGACAACCGGCAGCACTTCAGCTCTGTTCACTAGTATAATATAGCACTCCTGCATCCTTTTGTTTTTCTGTAGGATCATGTACTCCGCAGTGCAGTATACTGAAACATTATGGCTACTCACATAAGAAGCTGGGTGGCACATGAAAAGAGTTAGACCAAGAGATGGGGGCCACATGTTTCAGAGATGTCAGAGAATGGGTGATGAAAAAATGTTATAATGAGGTCGAAAGACCTTGTTCTCACCTCCCAAGTGTAAATTTCATGAATTACTAAAAAAGGCTGGCATACTGTAGCAGTGGACAACATGGTGTATCAGAGGCCTTGGATAAAGGCTGGGAGGAGGGAAGCACCTTTGAAATGCTAAGAAGATGTCGTATGACATTGTGGCGTTAGCTGTATTTCTGCTTAATGATGGGCTTGGTGGCCTGCCACGAGAGGAGCCATGAGCATTAATTGTTTGGGGATGCAGGGTGAGAAACTAGGACGTTTCAGTGTGCCCTCCCTGGCACCTTCACAAAGAGGCCACAAGTTTTTCAAAACCAGCAAAGAAGAAAATATTGCACTTGCCATGATATGAATAATTCAGTCATTTATAGAGTTATGACCATTGTGTGTCATGTAGGCTGTGGGGGATGGATTTTCATAACCTTGCACCACTCAAAAAAGTAGTCTGCACCCATCAGGGGTTATTTGTGCTTGTGAGGTAACACAGAGGGTGCAGGGTGTGCAAGATTCCCACTATAAAGGGGTTATAATTAAAAGATGAGATCTCATGTTTTCATTAGTGAATGTGTGATGAAAACTCCTCATAATGAGGTTTGAGGACCTTGTTCGGGCCTCTGAGGTATCCAGGGTTATGAATTACTAACGCCTGCTGGTAGAGACGGCCGATGGACACTGAAACCCCTCAGGAAGACACACTGGCATCATCTGAGGGGCCACTGCAGGAACATATCATTCAAGTAGTTTTACTGTTTAATGAATGGCCTGGTGGCCTGCCATCACAAAGCTTACTTTGTCACACAGGGGAACAGCAAAAGTAGGACATTAGTATGTCATTAGATAGTTTTAATGCTCTGCTTTTGTTTTCAGTTTGATTATTCCTTCTTTTTATTTGAACCGGTTGTCAAATTAGTATGCATGTGGAAACAAAAAAATGGGGCAAATGTGAATAAATCAAGTAGCTTGGAAATATTCTTTGTAAGATGTCACAAACTGGCTCACTGAAAGGTCCTCTTTTCTCTGCTTTCTTGTATTTGAAATGGAATTGCAAAGTACTCCAAACCATGTAGACTACATTAGAGTTTTTTAAGCTTGAAAATGAAACCGCGCAATACAATAGTGTAACTTAAGCAGAAACATCCTGAGAACATCTTGTTCACCCTAATCCGTTGTGTCAGCTGGCCACAAATCTCATAACTTGTTTCATGAGAGCTCTCTTTGCTTGTGTTTCATGGAGACATGCCTTACCCTGTTGAACTTGTCTGTGTCTCTGAGTGTGAAGGCATAATGGAAGTGTGTCTGGCCATTAGTGCAGAGTGTGTGTCAGGGTCCAAGGAGAAGTAGAGGAAAGAGGCCGGGGATGCTGGCCATGTCGGGTTCAGTCCGTATGATAGGAATCAGGCTTCTTTCTCAGGGCCTTGTTAATGGTTTTTAATGGGCACCCACATTTTGTGTGACAGCCTGCATCTGTCTCGCAGCTACAGGGCGTGCTTCCACAGGCTCGGCCCTTGCAACCTGACTCCCAGGCCCCGGGATTTATGAGTCTGTGTCGGCTGGTGCTTTACCATGTCAGAGTAACATGTGTTCAGATTAGGTGCCCGCTACCAGGACTGTAAAACATCTCATGGTTTCAAAGGAATACCTGTGATTGATGCACTCCCCCCCCCCCACCCCCCCCCCCCCCCAACTTCACACCAAAGACTAACACATGGACGATGAGATGTGCTGTATTTTGCTGCCTTCCTCTGGCCTCGACTGAGGAAGAGCGACGGTTTCAAACACAGATCTGCCAACGTGTTGTTTTACAGCTCTTATTATATTCTGAGAAAGTTTGCCAAAGAGAATTTTTCCATCATCCCTCACTTTGGTGTTGACTGTACGAGGCCAGTGGAGCAGACAAGCTCAGTAACACTCTGATTATTTCTGCCTAACCACTGTGTTATATACATTTTTCTTAGAGTTTGGCTGTAGCTTGCGAACTCCCGACAGAGACTGATGTTCTTCAGCATAAAAAACACATTGTCCACAGATAATTATTCACAGCTTTGATGTATCTAAGGAGGATGCCAGTGAGAGGCACCACAAAAGAATTTCCTCACCTTTGTCGACACTTGCCGTCTCACTTGTACTCACACAAGAATTCAGCACTAAATCACCCGGCCTCCAGTTTTTCCTCATGAAAATGGATCAGCCACGAGTCTGACTCAGAGTGAAGAGGAGAAGACTTGTATGATTACTCTTGCAGGGTGTAGAGCGTGGCTTTGCGATAAGGAGCCGTGTGTTAATCTTGGCCATCATGGGTAAGTCTTAGGCTGCATTAAGACCAAATCAGGCATTGCAGCGATTAGCGCAGGGTTGTGCAGTGGTGTGAGAGTGTCACATACTAACCAGCAATACCAACTTGAAGAGCAATACAACACCACACAGCGGTTAACGTCTTTGTACTCCCTCGTGGCAGGGTTGAACAGCTGATGTACAGTCATCACGGAGCCGATCGATCAGTCTCTCTTCCATCTTCACAGTTGCTCGGTAAACAGCAGAATGCTACAATGCTACATGGTAAACAAGGTTCTTCTTCACCTGGGGCGTTCCGGTCTGATCTCTGGCTTACGTGATTGGCCCCAAAAGTTGATTCTGTTTTAACTTTTTGCCGCAGGGCCACTGCATTTTTTTCAGGACCCCTGGCGGTCCTCACCTTTGCAGCTTGAACACAGTACCCACGTTCAAATGAATAGGAGGACTGGCGTTTTCGCCGCAGTGCCTGATTTGGTCTGAATACGGCCTTAGATGGAACTAGAGTCTAAAGGGTCTCCACTGGGGTCTCCGCACTGGCCACAGGGCCCATCTCCGGAGGGTGCTCTGGAGCAGGTCACGCAGCCTCCCTTGCAGAGAAAAATGTCCCAGAGAAAAATAGACCCCCGCCTCTCCCAGCTCCCTCCCCATCCACAGGCCCACTCCAAAGGGACAGCCACTAATCTTCCTGAGAAAGAGATTTCTGCCTTTCTTTCTATGCTCCTAAATGAGGCTCTTACGCTGCTGTGGTTCCACAGACCGGGTGAGAGGTGGAGGCGGGGGAGGGGGGTGGGGGGTGGAGGCTCAGTGGCCAGGGTTATGCAGAGATGACCGCATTCATGCCAGACCCCTGTGCCCCCTTTTGGTTTAACTCCTTGGCCCTCCACCTTAGTTGAAACAATCAGAGAATTCATCTCCTGATGCTTGAAGTATTCTACTTAGCAAAAAAAGAAAAATGCAGTTCTTCACAATGGCCATGATACTCTGTAACATCCGGACAAGTTTTTCTTTGACCACAGCACAGAAACCCATGGGTTAAGTGTGCAGTGCAATGCAACTTTATTTATCTTTCCTATTTAAAGAAATGCGGTAGATCGACTTACGAGGCTGTACATACAAGAAACACCTCCCCTGGCTCCTAAAGCCTCCAAACATGTCATGTATTTCATTTTTAACAGCCCAAAGTACATATTCGTATCCCAAGTGTTGAGAAGGAATCAGCTCTATCAGGTGTCATCTACAGTAACATTTTGTAACAGCATATCAATAATGCTTTTCCTGATACTTGAGAAGACCTGCAAGCAACAAGCTTACAGGAAGGCCTATTGACCAAGTCTCAATGTTGTTTATTTTCCTGTCAGGGTCTATAGCCTTACACTATCAGGAACTCACTGCTGTCCTCCAAGAATGACTTCAAGAGAGACCGATATTGTTTCTGTCCCGGAATGACTTTCAATTTATGGCCTTCTATCTGCAAACTTATAGCCTCATCATCGGCAGAGTCAGTTTACACCTAGGGTTTGTGCCTGATATGTCCACTATGTGGGACTGGACACATCTAATGCAATGTTACATCCGTTTTTCTTTTTCATTCACATATTCCCAGCCAGCCTGCTCGAAAAAAAACTTTCTGAAACACTTGAATGGCTGACCGGCTATCTGGGTTACAGAGACCAGTGCTTGCATTAATTCATGTGGCTTTTATAAACAGTTAACCCACCTTCCATCCTTGCGTCCCTTTCTCTGTCTGTCTTTATCTCTGTCTTATCTAGAGTTACATTTTGTCCACTGGCTGGCCAAGACTAGATTTAAAGATTAGATGCTAAGTGAAAACCGAAGGGGGACATCTTGTTCATTGTTGTTTTGGCCTTGCTGATTGCTGTGTAAAAGCAAAAAACACAGGTTTTTAGCCTTGAGTACTCGCTGAAGTCGCTGCCTTCATCATCGCTCATTACAAGGCGTTCTCATCACAGAAGTGCTGGCCTACATACTAAGAGAAGGGAACCGCAGTAGGAGGCTGTGTGGCTCTCCTCCAGTGATTGGTAGCAATTGTTCACAAGGGTTTTGAAGACTAATATCCTGTATATACATGTATTATTATTGCTTTTTCATATATTTTATTTAAAACTAAATTATACATAAGTTCCCTGGATTCGTTTTTATGTTTACTTGAAATAAGTAAGCAAAGAAAACCCCACGCTGAATGAGTTCAGAGGAATTCTTAACAAGTTGAAAGCACTATAGAGACTTGTCTTCCTAGTTTTGAAAAAGAATATCTCAAGACAAATGTTTATTTTAGTGAATGCTTAGAAGACAGTCATAAAGGCAAATATTAAGCAGCCCAGTCTTCAAATTGTATTTTCTGAGCCAGTGCCTACAGTATGTTGACTGAATGGAGGACTGACAGCCTTTGGCAGGTCTCTAATGTGGTTATGAAACATAAATCAGGCTCAAATGAGAGGACATTTCTGATATTGGTTGTTTCTTTGGAATGCTCTGCCTTTGCATCAAAGCCTCCAGAGTTAAAGCAATGTGGTATGCTTTGGGCAACGTCTGCGAATATAAATCTCTCTGTACCAGAGGCGTCTGCACACACAGGGCCCAAAGACAACATGTTACATTCCTTGCCGTTTACAAGCAGTGGGAGAGGAGGTGGAGGCAATATATGGATGCTTTAGGGGATTAACCAACACCCCGTCAGCCAGCTTTCTCTCCCCATCCCTCGAGTCGCTCCCTTCTCCCTGGCTTGTGCTTCCCTTTTTCTTTTTGTGCTTCATCCTCTCTTAAACAGAAAGCTCTTTCCCAGCATGCAGAATGTAATCCATGCCCCTGTCTCTAAGACACTTCCTGCCTGTTTTGTTTGTTGGACTGATGGGAATCAGCCCAGTAAGGTGCCTAGCTCTCTCCTCTTCTCTAAGGTGTCGCCTCAGGCAACCGCTTTCTTTTGACAAGAAGATGCCGTATGTTATAGAAGAACTTGTTGAAAGTCCATGCCCGTGCATTTCTTCGCTGTGAACTCTCAATCTCCTTGACCCAGTGTAACCTTTGGTATCCGTCAGACTTGAGCCACCAGTCTGCCAGCCTTGGCTTCTTTCATCCGCTAATGTAGCCCTAACACTCACAGTTCAAGTGAAGCAAAATAAACGTCCGAGGAGTTTAGACGTGGTAAAACAAAAATGTGTGCTAGCTGTAAACACGGGCGGGAGGCGCTTATGTAAACAGGCCTGGTTCCTATGGCTGAGTTGGTCTAGAGACGGACAGTTTGTGGTCAGGCTCTTCCGGTTCGTATCCCCTCACCCCATCCCACACCACCACCACCACCCTCGCTTGCAGACACAGCTGTGGTCCGCCCTCGAAGAAGCGCTGCTGGAGGAAAAGAATCAATCCCAGTGCTGCACGGAGCAAAAAAAGCCCACTCACCCATGATGAGAAGTGCATGTCTGCAGTTACTCAGGCATCAGTCGAGAATATATAAAACAATATACAATATACACACATAAAAGTTTAAATTAACATATATGTCTCCAGGGAGAATGTTAGTGTGTTTTATTAAATGTTCCAGACTTCTACTCTTAGGTTCCCCAACAGCCACAGTTCAGTTGTGTCTCAGCTGAATATGCTAGTGGACAGTGGGTGTCTTTACAATTAATGCCTGGTGTAATTGTATTGTAGCTGCCCCAGAAAACAAGACGAGGAAATTGATTTTTGCCATCAGTGAAATTCCTCCTGAGGGAAACACCGCTTCTTGTAATTACAGATCTAAGGTTTCACTGCTGCTACTCTCCAGCCTCTGCTAGCGTTTAGCAATTAGCCTAATCACTGAGAGCTCTGAGGCACATACAGCCAGACTTGTTCATACATATCACCTGCCAGCCAGTGTTAAGTGAAATGAACTGGACTTTTAAATAAAATGGTTGTGGCCAGAAACAATACCAAACTGTCCTGCCCAGTCAGCAGCTAGGATTTTAGCGGAGGCGGAGGAATTCCATAAACATTTATGAAAAAATAAACTTTTACAATATATTTTTACGGTCACATCCCCAGGAGGGTGAATCTTTATCCAGACAGAGTGTGCCGGCCATGACACCGGCCATTCCCTATGGCCTCAATCCAAGGACAGAACGCAGATGAGTCGCAGTAAACCCAGCAACCAGCAAAATAAGCAGATGAGGTTGCCTAAGTAAATACAGTGGACACAGGTATAACAAACAAAATCTGTCCCTGCCCACATTTCACTGGCTCTTGTCCTGACATGTCCTAAACACAGGATCAGAGAGGAAAAACTGACACTTGGTGTCATTTTTGCTTCCTTTTTGCAGTTTATTATTGAATTTTGTATTTAATATTCAGGCACACATTTTGCTACATTTTCAGTGTTTTATAAAGTCAAATATTAAGTGGACACAGAAGACCATGCTTGAACTGCGACAGATTAAAAGGAATAATTTGACATTTTGGGAAATATGCTTATTCGATTTCTGTTTGACAGTGAGATGAGAAAATTGATATCAGTCTCATCTCTGTGTGGTAAATATGGAGCTAGAGCCAGGAAGCGATTAGCTTAGCTTAGTATAAAGATTGGAAGCAGCGAGCCTAGCTCTGTCCAAAGTAAAAATAAATAAATAAATTCACAGAAATATACCTACAGAAATATAGAAATGTAAAAACAACTATCTGTGGTTTTAGGGGGACTATTTCTAACAAATAACATCCAGGCGCAGTGACTTATGGGAGTCTTTGTCGTCACTGAGATTGCCAAGCAACCAGTGGAGAAAGGCTGGGCGGATAGATAAACTGCTGTTTGTGTTCATGAGATACATGTTTATTAGTGAGCTTTCAAGGTGCTGGTAGGTGTATTTTTGAACTTTGGACAAAGAAAGCAAATAAGCAAGTTTTGCAAAATGTCCAACTATTCCTGTAAGGTCTCCCCACTCATATACAAGCACTTGTTATCACATGACGAAGATCCACACTAAAGACCCTTGTAAATTGACATATGTTGAGATTTTTTTCTGACACATAGAATAGAATTTTGGGAACAATATGTGTGAGAAAAAAATCTCAACTCAAAGGTCCACTTACTAGCTTCCCAGGCCCTTTCAGCCACATCTCATGGCCTTCTTCCGTGAATGGAGCTAGAATGTTCTTTGGATGAAGACTGTGAGGGGGGGCTGTGGTACAGGAGGTAGAGCAGGTCGTCCATTAATCCCTGGGTTGGTGGTTTGATCCCCGGCTCTTGTCCCTGCTCCCCTGTCCACATGTCGAAGTGTCCTTGGGCAAGACACTGAACCCTAAGTTGCTCCTGTAAAGCGCTTTGGGAACCATTAAGGTTGAAAAGCGCTATATATTTACCATGTGGTTGCAAGCTCTGATAAGCTAGTAAGTGGACTTTGAGTTAAATTTATTTGGTCAGGCATAGAATAGAATAGAGAAAGAATTCCATTTGGACTCTGGTTTTCCTGCACTGTTCCTCTTGTACCACAGTTTACTCCAGGATAAAAAATGATTTTCTGCCAGCCATAAGCATCCATTTGCTACAGTGTCATACTCTTTGTGAGAAAGTGCTTCGGGACTGTGCCTATTAGTTACACTGCTCTGTAATCACAGCAAAGTCTGTCATAAGGCCATTGCATGGTTGTCTTGGTCCCTCAGAAAAAACGCAAACAAAATGCTGCCATATGGAAAACTGATTTGTAACGTCATTCATCATACAGCTGCAGGAAATATGCCGGGAGAAACGGGAATAAAGACAGTCATCATGTAACAGCTGGGTAGCAACAGATGATTGAGTGCTATCCCTGGCTGGGGTTGGCAGGGTAGTTTTTTGTATGAAAACAGCCACTACTTTTCTAGAAACAGGATGTCAGAGATTTGAATCTTAAATTCTCCTCATTTTAACTTATCCAAACATCACATTTGCCCCTTGCTTTACGGGGCCATTTTTAGCTTGGCCTTGGTAACAGTAAATCAATGAAGGTGGTCATAAACATACAGCAAAGTAGTTATTGCGAAATATAAAAACACTGTTGTATAAAGTGTCATTATGACTTTCTTGTTTTCAAGTTTGACTGTCAAGCCTATAGTGTTCAAAGTCATTCATCCATTTATTCATAGATACCAACAATGAGAATACCCTCAAACCCTCTTCTGTCAAATAAACATCCATAACTGCTGAATTAAAGTTTTGTTCCATGAAGATATAATTACACTCCTCATTTTGCGATTACTGCAACAAGGTTCATCGCTTTGCTTTGGTTTCATTATGTAAGTCTAATAAACAGTCTCCGAATAAAAAGGGTTTGTCGAATGAAGGCCTGTGTGTGTTAGTGTAGCGTGTAAGCCTGTTGTGTTTTGTTTGCCAGGTGATTTCCCCAACGGTGTTAGCTAAGCCTGAGAATTTTTGGCTCTGGCTTCAAAGAGCAGTGGGGTCGTCCCCTGGCAGCAGCGAATACAGACATGTTCACGCCAGACGTGGATCTGATGTGCACAGGACTGCAAGCAGATCGTTTGTCAGCTTGACCACCATCATTATGCATTCTGAGTTTGTCCAATGATTTGTAGAAATTGTTTCAGAAAGAGACAATAGAATTGGCTCAGTGCAGTAACACTTCAGTTGAAATGAAAACCATCCATTATTCCACTATTCTACACTTGTCCCACAAAGCCAGTGGTGAAACGATTAGTCAAGTGAATTGCCAAACATTTACATTTTAGTCATTTATCAAGCAAAAATTCCAAAGATTATCTGGTGAATTTGCTTATTTCGCTGTTTTCCATCGTTGTGAATTGAATACTTTTTGGTGTTTTGACTGTCAGGCAATATGAGGACACACTGGCTCGGGGAAAATTGTGTTGGTAATTTTCAGATTAGATTTTCAGATGGGCATTTTTTAGAACAGATTACTCAATAATGAAAACTATCATTAGTTTCAATCCTATACTTACATTCACACACGTTCACCATGTACCCAGTAATACCTTCTAAGAGTACATCCACACTAAAGCTGTATTTATAT
This sequence comes from Macquaria australasica, assembly GCA_005408345.1. Lineage (NCBI taxonomy): Eukaryota > Metazoa > Chordata > Actinopteri > Centrarchiformes > Percichthyidae > Macquaria > Macquaria australasica. Next base: position 233,948 of record SEMN01000453.1, on the reverse strand, counting down.
TTGACGCAAGGGGTTAACTGTGGCCTCAGATAGCTACAGTGAAGGTTCTGATTTATAATGCAGTGTTGAATTTCACCTGTTGATAGCACCACCGCAGGGCTAAATGGATGTATTGTATGTGATCCAGCCATATTGAGCTGTAATTATATTCCCCACAGTGACTGTGTTCTTTCATTTACTTTGTGATACCAGCGATGGTGAGAAGGTCCGCTGTTTCTTACTGAAAATTAGACTATTCTGTGCAGCCGCCATAATTAAGTTCTATCATTCACTATGCCATAGCTACACCATATCCCCTTAATGCACAACTATAAATCCAGCTTAAAACATCTTTTTTTTTTTGGCCTTCCATCCACACTAAGCTGACTTTTTCTCTACCAATTTAACCAGCTGAGACTCAGCAGAATACTGTCCCACTTCTTACCAGATGTTGGCTCTGATGCACAGTTTAGCTGTTTTCTGACCAAAAGAAGGAGAAGAAAATGACATTTAGTTGTCTTCCTATTGTTCAGGTCTTTGAGTATGGACAGAGAGCTTTGTGAAAAACCGGAAAATCCTAGCGGGACGGAATTTTCAGATTTAGCCATCTTAGTGTGGATGTATAGTCTGACAATCACCTCTTGACCCTGGTGGCTTAGCACAGCCTATCTCCAGATTGTTGTCTTATCAGAGATTACAAGGTTGGCATCAACTGTCATGGTAAAAGATTGTACTATCTGGCATGTTGTGGCATGGTGCTTCTTCAGTAAGAACACTACAAGCTAATTTCATTCCTAAATGCACAGCATATCATAGCAGTCAATGCACACCTCCCAAGGGTACTTTTTAAAAAACTTAAACACACTGGAGATCCACAGATAGCTTGGTTATTTGTACATTTTTGCAATTATATTGATTTGACACCATCTTGACTTTCTAATAAATGCAAAGACGTGCAGTAGCATGTTTAGCTCAGCTAAAACTAATGAAAGACACATTTTCTAAACATGTGTACTGGCAAGAATGAGTGTGTATCTGCGTATGCTTTTTGCATGAGTGTAGTGCACATTCTCTGAGTGTTAGCTTTGGCAAAACAGGTTTGAGATGCTTAAGCGATAAAGGTGTACTGTAAATCCTCTTTATTCAGCAGAGTTGTAGTCTTAGAGAGAATCTGGCTCTTCTGAAATTCCCACGGAACAAAGAGGGAGGCGATGTGGAAGGAGGGGGGTGACAGAGAGAGGGAGAGGGTATTCAGCTGAAGAAGGGGGATTGTTTACATATCAAGACACTTCCTCTAACTCCCAGGAAAAGCAGTAATTTACCTGGCAAGGTTTTAATGTTTAATTTCTCCATTGTGCAGGGGGATAACCCCTTAATTATAGAGGAGGAAGTAGCCCTAAGCCCCGGACAGAGGGTGAGGGCTCAAGGAGAGCCTCAGTGAGTTTTGGACCCCCTCTTCCCCAGCCTCGATCTAGATTTCTCACTCCCTCTTTGCTGTGGCCATCTTTGCCTGTTCATTAGCACTTGTGGGGTGTCTGGGCGCTTGCCAATTAGTGCTCCAAATAATATTTCCTTCTGTGAGGCCAGACCAGCTCTACTGGTGGAGACTTCGAGGCGTCTGGGCCTGAAGGATGAGGGGTGAGGGGGGTTGGCACAAGCTGCCAAAACACTGGGGACCCTTACTCTTTACAGACTGGAATCACTTCATAAAATCATCCCAACTTTTGGAACATTTAATGCAAAAGCAATCTCATAACAACTTTGGAAATTAACATCCAGACTGCGTACTTGCACAGTAAGCCATAATGACAGACATAAGCAAATATTGACCTAAGTTATAAATGTTCCAAGAAGTATATAGGGTCAAACATATGGATACTGCAAAACTATCCATCAACAAGTTATTAAGTTGTGTATTCAGTCTGAAGAACTGTGCCAAGGGTTTGGGTTATTCACTCCTTTTAAATGCACTTTAACTTGAAGTGACAAGAGCCTAAAACCTTAATGGAAGTTCATTTTTCTTAAGATATTTTCACATGATTTAGGAAAATTCTGGGAGCAATTTGGTTTTCAGGCAGGTGAGATGATCTCAAATAAATTAGAGCTGTAACAATTAGTAGATTAATCAATTAGTTGATAGAAAATGAATTAGCAACTATTTTGATAATCCTTTGATCGTTTAAATCATTTTTCAAGCAAAAATGCCAAACATTTCCTAGTTCCAGCTTCTTAATTGTGAGGATTGGCAGCTTTTCTTTGTCTTGTGTGATCATAAACTAAAGCTGCTTGAGTTTTGGACTGTTGGTCGTACAATACAAGCAATTGGAAGACGTCACCTTGGCCCCAATAAAATTGTGATGGGAATTCTTCACTATTTTCTGATTTTGTGGACCACACAATTAATCAAGAAAGTAATCTGCAGATTAGTCAATGAGGAAAATAATTGTTAGTTACAACCCTAAAACAAATATTGTTCCAGTTTGAAGCAAAGGAAATCATTGCTTCATGCTTCACACTTTTCTGGCTGTCCCTAATTCATTAGAGCATCTGTGCAAATGGGACCATCCCAAGAGATCTGGCATCTTATTGAATCAGGTCAATCAGAACATGAAACCATTAAGGACATTTTTTGTTCTTGTTTGCATGCCAAAAGGTGAGACATTTTGTGAAAGCCTTGTTTAGTATCCTGTAAGGCGTCCTATTGCATTGTGTTGAATATACTGACATGCAAGAGAAGCTGCAATAGAGCTGTTTTTGCAGTCAGTACTAGACAGCTTGTGACTTTTTGAATTGAGCCTTGGGCATATATCTGTGTGTGTGTTTGTGTGTGTGTGTGGTGTGGTGTGTGTGTGTGTGTGAGTGTGTTATCCTGACTGGTTAGTGTTTAGCTTCAGCAGCGTGTCATAGCTGTAGAGACAGTGTAATTGCCCCAGAACTTGTCTGTGTGGCAGATGGAGTAACAACAATAAAACAAGGTTTTCATTTTGGGTGACTCACCACTCTTTGTAGCAGGACAGGCAACGGGAAAAGCTAACACCGCTAGCCTGAATATTTATCAATAATTTCTTGCTGTATTTTCTATGGTAAAAGAGTTTGAGAAAAACTATATTTGTGTTTCAGCTTACACACTGCTAACTCAATGCTTTTTACACACTTGCCACTCTTGAGAGTCTGCACTGGTAGAAGGGGGGGGGGGGGGGGGGGGTTCTGTAGGCTCATGTTCAGCAAAGAACGCCCTGACAAATATTTTCCTTCATAAAATGATTGCTGAAGGTCACACCACAACAAGTTATACATTGTGATTTACCTTTTGAGAGGTGACTTAATTAAGGCAAATTTAGGTCTAGAATCCTGTGTTGTCGAATTTAAAGATATTCTTGGACATAATTTTAGTTAAAATCAAAATTTACAAAGCATTTAATTCCAATAATTCATTGTTTCTTTAAAAGCTGCCAATGCAACACTATCCATCCTTTGCTCTGTCCTCCACCCATTCTTAATAGACATTGCTACAACTTTTTGTGAAAGACAAGCATCTTTACACTTATTAACCTCTGTCTTTCTCTTCCACTCTCTAACTTTTTCTTTCCCCTTCCCACACTCTACTGCCACACAGTTACTAGCACCATTAGGCTGTCATAACACGGCACATATAACCTGAGGTGATCCCAGGACTGAGTGAACCGAGCGTCCCTGGGGGCAAGGCGCTGCAGCAGCCAAACAGGATTGCTACCTCATGGTCTGGGGTGATGGGTACCACATGTAAGCAGAGGCAACCGCTGGCCCTAATAGGAGCTGACAAGTGGCGGTCTGACAGGGGGAGATCTGTTTCTATAGGTGCTATGGCAGAGTGGTTTGCTTTAAAAAGAGTCTTTGTACAGAAGAAACACTCACTCATGGCTACCTTCCTGCTTGGTCTCCCCATCATTCTAGACCTACTGGCTTGGTAGACGCACGTGCTGGAATTCATATGGTCCCTGGTTCTTAACTAATCCTTTTAATTAAAGGGTCCTGTGAAGTTTAAGACCTAATAATATGGAGCTGTTTTTCTATGAGTGGGTCCACGTTTGTTTATGTTGTGCATGCGCACCAGGTCACTTGAGTCAGCGTCAGTTGGGTCTGAAGACTAGTTTGAAAGTGAAAATAATCTGGGGGTGTGGAGTTAGAGAGAAGTGAGCTTACCAAACCTCTGTAGCCCGCCCCTCACCTCTGCTTGAGGCTAGCAGCTTCAGGCTACATTAGCCACTACTAGCATAATACACCCTAATCTCCATATGAACTGTCAGCAGTTGCATTGTGGGTAATGTAAGCATCAGGTTTTGACAAGGAAGAAGAATGTGTGGAATAAGACAGACGATATCTCTGGTTCTCCTGCATAGATTTTGAACTTTTTTCTAACTGTCCATCGTGAGTCCGACAATTTTATAGGAGTGCAATGCTAAATTGGTGGTTTACTAAATGGCGAAACACATGTCATGTAGATAATGATGTGTGCTTTTTTTCGCCGCAATGCATCAACAAGGCCACTCTACATGGTATGAAGTATAAAAAATTTGGATTCAAGAGTCTTTTGTGTTATTTATCAATACCCCCAAACTAAGCAACAAAATACATGGTTCATCATTACCTTTCAAAATTACTCAAAAGCATTTTCTAATCTTTTAGGCAGGATGACTGATGACTGATTTTTTGTCAGTGACCTCCAAAAATGGTACAGATCATGGTTACCAAATGATTCATATACTTTTTCTTCTGATCTGGTTATGGTTTGGTTAAGTTTTAGGCACAAATTCTACTTGGTTGAGGTTAAGGGAAGATAGCGTTCATGGTTAAAGATCTTCAGTGTCTTCAAAGACACTTTGTCACACACTTTGTTGACCAATCCATCCAGCCCAGCCTCCTCCCTATGAGATTTTGTCATGCTATCACCGTCACGCTTCGTCTTCCTTTGTTCCAAGAGGTCTTTGTCAGGTACACATTCGTAGGTCACACCAGGCATTTGAACAAATGACTAATGCTGACAGTCTCGTCAGTTGTTCCCTCACCTAAAGATCCAATCTCTTTTTATACAGTATTTCTCTTCCTTACCAGAAAATGTCTGTGAAAAGTTATCTTCATATTACTGGGACTGTGGCTCGTCAATGTCTGTTGAACTCAGCTGAAGGTTTCTCCTTGCCCACTGTGACACTTACAACACCACACAAGAAGACATGCTGTCACCAATCCATGGGGGAATGTGAGAGATTCACAGCTTTCTGGAGCATCAACTGGTATCGATGCTGGGAAATAGGGCAGTGGTGTTTCCTGACATGGTGTATCTCTTGAAAACGCACCTCAACGCTGTTGTGTGGGCTTGCATTGAAAAAGTAGTATGTACAATGAGAGGTCGTATGCAGCTGGTATGTTTCACCCTTAAATATCACAGACTACATGTTTTGCTACAACAATCTTGGGGTGGGTGACAGAAAAGATCTCATGGGCTACCTGAGACAGTGTTAAAGTGTTGGTGGGTTTAGAGAGATGGGAGGAAACTAGTGGGTGCATACTGGTAATACATTCTCTCTATGAAACTCAACGCTGGAGATAGCTGAAGACGCTATCACAACAGTTTTTATTGCCTTTGCTGGAGTTATGATTCATCCCCCCTCTCCTAAACCACAGCATACAGTGCCACTTCACATGGTGTTTGTTGTGAGCGCTTAATGTGGTGCATTTAAAGAGAAGATTAAGAATAATACAGTGGCAGCATGTGGCACCCTTTCCCCACAGAAAGAACAAGAGTTGGTTGATGAACATCACAACTGTGCCACATGTGGATCATTATCAAGAGCCAGACAGGACCTGTTAAAGCTTCAGTGTGCTCTTAGATTGGTGCTTTGAAGCAGGGCAAAGGGAAAATGCTTTCTAATCAAGGCCTTGCAAAAACAAAAGCCACAATGCCTAAACTCCAAGAAGACCATCTCCAGCCTAAGGAGACAGATGGTTTATGTTTGTTTGTTTCAATTGGAGGGAAAACCAAACGGAATATTGAAAGAATTACATGATAAGTCAGTCTATAGTCATTTGTTTGTTTAGTACATAAATGTGAGCAACAATTCCCTTTGGGGATTCTTAGACGTCAGACATTCTAAGACATATAAAACAACAATATTTTCTAGGTTTAATAAATGGAATTCAGCGCTGGAAACAGTCTGTAAAGAGAATTTACCAAGGTTTCTTTTTTCCCTTTTGAATCGAGTCAAGATAAGCGTACAAGACTTTACCCTGGATTTGCTCTGGAGCCTGGAGTTTGGCGTGAGTCCACACTGTAATTGCTTCACCATGTCGCCACTCAGTTGCGCCGTCACTAAGACTGAGATAGCATATGGAACTCTCTCCCATTTTCAGGCGTCTTATTTTAGCCTTCCAACATGTCAAGGTTTGACGAAATCCCACTGTTATCATCACTATTGTAGTTTAAATAAGAAATACTTTACTGACAGTGTCTTGAATTTGTTCCCCAAATGTTTCATTTTGTATGTTGATTGAAGCTCTCTGGCAGTAATTCAGTCTAGAAATGGGCTCAATGACAGAATACACTTCTACAGTACAAAGGTCTATAGCCAAAATTCTCAAGTATGGGTCACCAAACATGGGTATGTTATAATAATACGGTACAGATTTTATAATTAGAATGAAAAAATGTTTTAATTTTAATTGTCTATGGTATGATGGTGCAGAATCAAATTATTCAACATGTCACAAATAATGATGCAGTTGGTGACAACAGGCTTAAAGGCGCACACCAAGGATTTAGTATTGTGCTTCCAAAAAGTTGGAGTACTCACAAGACAAGAAAAAAAAAAAAAAAAAAGAATGGTCAAATTCGATGCAGCAGAGGCCAAGTTATTCCGACTTTTAATGCCTAATATGGGCTCCCAAAACACTGGATCCTACATACCCCTGCCTACATCTTTTAAACTCTATGCCCTCAGTTTGTAACGCAGGCTTTCTGTCCTAAATTTTTCATCTCCAAACCCAAGTCAACATCATCAGGGTTAATTTTTGAAAACTGACCTTCATGTTTAACATCGGTGGAGTGCCCCTTTAAGAAAAAAAATGGTACTTGAATAGTTGTAGAATAGTATATGAAATCAATTTCATGTTTAGATTTTAGTGCTTTATACTGAAAATAAGACATCTGTCACTCACTGACTCTGACATTGAGACCAATCTTCCATGAAGCAAAACTTTGCCTGAATTTTCTTTCCACATGCACAAAGATTGAGCTTTCAACTCTTCTACAAATGAGGCCCTCATCTCTATAATCATAGCTCAGTCGCCTACTTCTCGTTTAGTTTCATGTTGCATGGGGACCAGGGATATAGGGAGTTCAGACCTTAATCAGAACCTGCATGCTTTAGCTACATTTTCAACTGCTTGATTGTCTCGCTGTCATCGCCACTTCCATTCTATTTTTCATTTGCTTTGACCCCCCCGGAGCTTTAGATTTAACTTTTTGATCATATGCCTCAATGTGGAATTGGACTCTTTTATTTTGACATTTGCGTGTTTTGACATATTCACTGAAATATTGTAAGGGTATATCTGTGTAGTTCAGAGCAAATGAACACACAATGCAGTCCAGATGCAGAGTGAATGTATACTATGAGGGAATCCAATTGACTAATATGAGTCAGTTCCTTTTTACTTGTTCCATATGAAAAGTGGAAGCTGTGAAGGCAGACATAACTTCTTTTGTACATCCCCATTGACATCTTTGGAGGAGTAATCAGGAGTAGTCATTAATTGTTTAATCACCAAATTAAAGTCTCTGGTATGACAGGTAGATCTTTTGTGATCACTAATGGCCTTGCTTGGCTTTGACAGGACCTATTGAACACTATGAATAACTTATGGACAGTCCACATTCTTTATATAATCTTCTCCAGGAACTTCCAGGAAATAGGTCCATCCACATTGTGTGGATAGACCATACATAACCCCAATCTACTAATTATAATAAATTGGCACTTAATAATTGTATTTGGCTCTATTGTGGCACAGAAATCTGTTGAATTTAATGGTTGAAACATGGTCTTACAAATCTGTGCTGTTGGGAGATAATGTATCACTATTCAATCAGAGAAACTTTGGTCAAAGAATGAACCATTTATAGCAAATGGTTATGCAGTTGGCAAAAAATGCCTTGCTCTTTGAAGGAGATCTTAAAGAATCCAAACAGCAAAAAGGAATTCTGCTTGGAGGACTAATACCCTCTTAAACACATACATGAACATTAGATCTTTGCTAAGTCAACAACACCAAAAACTTAACACAGAAGGAGGAGGTTGGGGCCACTACCCCAATTTACTGCTTTGGTGCTGCAGCAGCCAACGGCATTGGCATTAGTGACAGTGAGAAGTATTATAAGGTTATAAATCACTAACAGGTAAAGGTGCATCTGTATGAATATGATTGGACATTACTAGTCAGCTGGTAGCCAAGTGGCTGATGGAAGTGCTCTGCCTGGACTAATGCAAGATCATTCACTTAAGTAAAAGTAGCAAAACCATAATTTAAAGATACATTACAAGTCCAGGATTTTTTATCTTACTTAAGTGAATGTACATAAATATTATCAATACCATATACCATCAAAAGTAGAACTACCAATTATGCAGCAGAATGGTCCATGTCAGTTTTAGGTCATTATATATATTATATTATTAGAATATCATTACTGAGTCATTAACATATGAACAGCATTATAATGTTGGAGATGGTCGAGCTGGACTACTTTATGTCCTGTTGGGTTGTTTAATCTATGAAAATGCAATGCATTGGATAAACTGATCGTATGTTTGTAAAATAATAAATCTGTAGTGTAACTAGTAACTATAGCTGTCAAATTAATGTAGTAGAAAATAGAAGTACTCAAGTTTCTCAAAATTGTACTTAAGTACACTACTTGACTAAATATACTTAGCTACTTTCACCCACTGTCCATTAAGTATTTGAACAAAATAAAAGTTATAGAAAAGTACTACGACGAAAGTACTACGATGCACATCAGTATCATAATGGTGTAATGCATGTGTATGTGTTGACAATGGTGCAAAAGTGTTTATGGGCATAAACGTGACCCGTGTAAGGTGTTTGTCCAGGCCTGACCGACCAGCCTGTAACCAACATTACCCCTCGCCACCATGGCAGTATATTTTAAGGGAAGAGAGACATGGAGACCAGCACACACTCCCTCCATCCTCTGACAATGTTTACTATGCTGTTGAGATTGCCCCGAGGATTGGGTGAACAAAACTTAGCAAAGGAGTCCCAATTGACTCCCGGGCTTTACTCCAAACATGGAAAGCGCAGCCCTCAGTTTGCAATCCTATTAGCAATACAGCTTGGCTTTAGATGCTGCTGCCTGCATTAAACATCAGACATCTGTGTGCCCTGAGATAACTTTGTTATGATATGGCGCTATATAAATAAAATTTGAATTGAATTAAATTGTGTGGATGTATATGATTGGTTGTGCTTTATATATATGTTTTTTGTACCTTTTTATTTTTTTTCCTATTTATGATGACCCTGATGAAGGCCACAAGCTGAAACGCAATGGTCTAACACTAAAGTTGTTCTATATACTGCAAGTGTAGCTGTAGTTTTGACCTATTCAGACTTTTCTTCTTCTCCATGCACCTTGGAAGTAGGTGATCAAATGTTGTTTTTGTATAAATACCAATTGTCATGTTTGTTTTTAATTCTTTCACATGGTAATGATGGTACATAAGAATGGGAAATTTAAGCTGAAAGAGCTGCCATCATTTCTACCCAATTTCCAAAGTTATTAAATAGTGTTTTGAAGGTTGCTAGCTTGAATTCGCAAGAAAAATCTGTGGGGGAGTGACTTCTCTCTCAACAGTTACAAAACTAACACAATAATCCTAAAATGGTGTTTTAATAAAAGGCTAATAGAATCACGTTAATTCAGTGAAAAAATTGCTTGGAAATGCATGATAAAAACCTAATTAAATTAACCCAATTTGTTTGTTTGTTTCTGTTTAATTTCTCTTTTTGTTTGTTCCATTTTGTCATTCATTGTTTCCTTATTTCATCATATTAAAATTAATGTTATTATCCAGCTTAAAGCAAAACCCTTATGAATAAAAGTTACATTACAAAACTGCACAGCAACTTCCTTATGATTGAGCGCCCTTCCTGACCAGTTCCATAGTAGTGTTTGTCAGATAAAGGAGATTCCCCCACAGGCTTACCCAGAGGTGACTCAACTCTCTCAGTTAAACACAGGGGAAGTGGCGAGTTGGCTAATTTTATCACACAATGCAAGCTGTTTGTCAGTACAGCTCCAGTGACAAATGATTCCTTATCTTGAGGGCTGTTGTTTGTTGTTGCTGAGTAATGTCCCGGCCACTTGCTCTTGTCTCTGGAGCCTTCAGAGGCTTCAGCTGCCCTGCTGTCAACTGTCAGGAACCACATTCCCATCGCAGCCATGTGCACACGTGTACACACCTGAGCACACACAATCGAAGATGCACAGGATTTCATGTACAGCTTTCTTTGATTTGTACACAACCTCAGGTGTCATTTAGACCTTGTGGGCTAACTGCTTTCTGTGTTTGCCATTCCCTCTCTCTTAAGCTTTCCACCACTCAGCTTGATGGCCTTTCCATTTGCCTGCATGAAAAGCTAATGAAGACAGACATGTGGACTAACACAGAGCAAGCTCCTTTTCTCTTTCAATGTCACAAATCCCTCTCCTTAATAAACGGTTCGACCCTATTGCCAGAGAGGAACTGATGAAAGCGACATGTGTTACTCATAGGGCCCCTTGTTTATTTGACTTCCATACTTGCATTAAGGCCAAGTAAACATATCAACTGCCCTCCAGGCTGCTTTCACAGCACCACCCTTACTGCCAAAGGTAGCTGCAGGGAGGAGACCTAGAGCTCCCTCTCAATGAATGAAACACTGATTAATGTCATTCAGCACTGATATAGTAGAGGGTACATTTTGGGTGTTTTATATTTCAGAATAATTAGCTTTTGTATAGATATATTGTCACAAGAGATCAAGTAAAGAAGATGATGTTTTTTGTGCAGTGTCTCTGCCCAGTGGCCCTTTAGTAATCCTGGCACCCCACGGCAGAGAAACATTAAAATCACGTTTTGTGACCTGGCAGATCCCAGAGGTCACGGCCCTAATAATTCATGCCATTGTTTACTCCATGCCCTCTTCTTATTCCTATTTCCTTTCCTCTTTGCTTATCGCCGTATCACCCGACTCTCTTCACATCTTCCTTCACTGTAGCCTGAAGCCAGGCAGCCTTGTTTATTGTTTTTCTATCTGAACCACAAGAGACCGGTAGGAAAACTAATGCTGTTTAAATTTACCAATAACCAGTAGCACTGCCTGTGTGCACTTTTCTACATGTCACTGTCCCTCAGTCCAACAAAGGCACAAAACCTACACTCCAGTCATTCCAACCTTCTATAGCACGGCTCCTCAGCTCCTAAACTGCTTCACTGTCCAACAGATCCACCAGACAAGTATAAGTGAGAAATGTAGCTTTTTCGTCCCCCATTTTCCATGCTGAGCCATAGGACTACTTCCTTTCACTGATTCTGTATAAAACAAACTTAATGGGAAACATTTCTCCAGAGTTCTTAAAACTGTGTGGCCATGTAGGGTTTGAAACTAGCCGCGCAAGACTGCACTGTTAAAGTGCTATAAAATTAAATTAGACCATAAATCAGTCCTCTATCCGTGTGTGTGTGTGTGTGTAGGTGTAGGTAAGGGGCTCGCGACTGTCACTGTAATAGGTTAGGAGTCGCCCCTTTCTGGTGGCTCTGACACCAGTTTTGAGTCCACCTAGCTGAAACAACAACAGATGGAAAAGTCCACGAGCATGCCATAGTTTACTGCTCACGACAGCAGGAATACAGGATTAGCTAATGATGTTTGTCTACACTTTTTATGCTTTAACACAAACAGATTTCATTTACATTCATTCCAAAAAGACATCTGAAAAAGTAGGGATGTGTGTTCAAAGGGATTTGATATTGATTCAACTCAGATTAGAGATTATTTGATATTTAGCTTGTTATTTTAGCAACCAAGCTAAGCTAACGAGCTAAAGAGTTTGCTAACCAACCATTAGCAGCAGGGGACACGGTAGAGTCTGACATTTCTTCCAGTAAAGACATTTGTCCAGGAAGGGGATTGCAGGTTTTTGGTGTATTTCGGTCAGATCTGTGGTATATTAATGTAGTCGTATTTCTCAGCGTTGCATGGGTTTTCTGATACGTATCAGTTTACACTTCTGTTGAAAGATATATTTAGTCTACGACTGTCTTAACACCTTGGTTACTTAAAATAAAGGATGAATTCTGAAGCCATTCTGAATTCTGAGTTCCTTAAGGGGTGGTTTTAGATCATTTCTGGTTTTGACTATTCACTATCACTCTAGTGTCAAGACACCTTTTGAAACAAGATAAGCCACATTGCTGTTATAGGGAGAGAGACTTTAGGCTTTGGGATGGTCATTCTAACTAAATGAAAATATCAAATATCACATATAACATCTGCTATCAACTGCATCTTTTCCTTGTAAAACATGGACCCTAAAATGAGGGTCACTTCACAAAAGCATTATCAAACTCTGGGAGGACCAGTTGGTCGGAGGCCCTCTGACCTGCTTCACAGCTGTTTCTTGTTAGTGCTTTAAAACAAATTCCCAGAGTGAAGTGGTTTCAACGCTGAATCCTGCCCTGAAGAAAGAGGCCAGACGAGAAGGGGGTTTATAAGACCCCACTGCTGAGTGTGTGTGTGTCTGTATGTGTATAAACAGCCTGGTCTTAACGTTTTATCTTATCAGGATAGATGACCTGAAAACGCAGGGTCCTGCACTCAAGATGCTCTGCCCTGTGTTATGAACACCGCCAACAGTCAGCTGAGTTGGTTTTACCTGTTGAGTTGGTCTCTATTCCATTCTATTTCCAGCTTTAAAAGTATCAACCCCTTAACTGAGCTTCAATAACACTCAGAGGATGTTTACAGTCATTTAATGAGAGTCAACCTTTGATTCAACCGCAGTAAGTAAGTAATCCTTATCTTAGATGGTACAGTGTACATACACAGAGAAGCCAGTGGGGAAAAAACACAGAATAAAAAACACTCGCTCATAGATTCATGTCTTAATGTAACAGTATGGTGGACCAAATGTTTCTGACAGTTTATTCTCACCTGTCAGCAGACTTTAAAATACTAAGAATTGGTCAGCTTTGTAATGCAAACACACATGAAGGGAAAGTAGAGGGATGTTCACTGTGTCCTACACTTAAATCTGAAATGGGCCACATGTTTTTAGAGCTGTTGTAAACTTTGCTGCTGTTAATGTCAGTATGAAACTAATGGATATCAGTGGTTTATTTAATAAAAGCTCCATGCTGATGGGTTTAAACATTTTTAGGGACATGAATTATTTTAAACATGATTTATTTTAAAGGTCCCTCAAGAAGAATTCACCTTTTGGTCTTTTTAAGCCTAAGTCGGCCTGTGTCTTAAATAACATCTGCGTCTTCACTGTTCAAAAGGGAAAATGTTGTGTATCATTCTGTAAGAACACAGACACATCTAACGGACTCAGTGTGGCAGTTTGATGGAGACCAGGCTAGGTCCGTGCAGGAGATACTCCCCAACCTCCTACTCGGGCCTGGAGAGCAGTCTCCCCGGGGGGTGCCTCACCTCAGGGTGACCCCCAACTAAGACGGCTTTAGATTGATGTGCCCTGCCTCCTTCTCCCACACATTGTGTGCTGTTTTGGTTATTTCCTCTGCCTTTCCCTTCTTTCCTTTAAAGACTAAAGCCCTGTTCACAAGTTGGAGAGGGGGAGTGCTGAGCTTGCGCTGAGGATGCCGTCATAGGGCGCTGAGGACGCTCTTTGTGTGAACTGGCAGCTTGTCCCTCAGCTGTGTCTGAGAGGTTAAAGGGCTCACGGAAGGCAGAGGAAAGCTCTGAGTTCCAGCCGTTGGAACTGACTTGGCTTGATTGGTGCGTTTACACTTGCCAGAAACTGGCAAGCAAATGCTGTTCAGACCTCAGAGAATGTGGAACAGATTGATGAAGTCACACAACATTTTTACGTGTTGTTTTGATGAGTTGGAATAGCAGAAAACATAATAGTGACAACTCAATATTCCAAGCATCACTCCACTCCCCAACTAGGACCAAGGTTTTATCTTCCTTGCATCCTCTTGAATTGGCCACTAGTTTATTCGTACCATCGCTGCAACAATAACAACCCCAGTGCATTAATTACTTGATCAGGCCTACACCTGTGCTCTACAGGGGTCAGGTGATAAATCAGAAGTCTGCACAGAAAGCTGATTATCCTGACACCTCATCAGTCTTCACAGAGAGGCCCACTGCCTGCCACGAGGAGAGGCTTGCTAAGCTGAGCTACCTGTACGCTAACATCACACACTCTCACACATGAAGGATACACCCAGCCCTGCTAAACGCCCAACACTCAGGCCGGGTGATGCATGGTGGTCGTTAGGCAGTGATCCCCAGGTGCTGCTGCTGGACACCAGTGATTATACCACCGCTTCCTAGATGAAAATCTAGTAACTCTGATCTTTGTGATTTTAGTCGACTATGGGTCTCAGTGGGCTAAGATCATAACATTTTGCTAGTGAGCTTTTGGAAAAAGATCAGTTTCAGAAATGCAACATTTTTAAAGGAAAGTCATTGACATTTTGGAGGTGCAAGCATCTGTATGCCTTGCTTCTTCCCTTGGTACCTATTTTACACTGAATGGACGTTAGTACCACCAGCTAATGGCAACCCAGCTGAGATAAGGTCTTGGTAGCACTCAGTCTTTAGAACAATTAGGAAAGGCGGTGCAGCACCTTGCAGCCCAGGTGATGGATCATACTGGTGGTGGGTTTGTGGGGTTGACGCTGAGACTAAGGAGTGATTGACTGAGGCAGGCGTGCAGATTTGACAGAGACTGATCGCAGAGGAGAGAGGCCAGCTGGGTCTGAGTGGGATCTGTAAACACGCCGGGACAGGAACGGAGGCAGCCGAGGCCCGGGAAGCTACACAACATGAGATGATACAACACATCTGGGGGTTGGAGGGATCAGAGCGTTATGGCAACGAGATATAAACACAGGTACAACGCTCTCATAGTAACCCACTTACTCATATGCACAATACTCATCAGAAAACATAACTTAATAAATGCAGACCTTACCGGAAAAAGGCCTGGGTATCATTTGAAATTCTTTAAAGATGCAGTAATCAATATTTTTATACCAACAATGAATCAAATGACTATGTGTAATGTAGGGTGTTGCTTGTAGTGACGAATTGACAGAGAATTATGATCCAACTCTAAAGTTCCCCTCAGCTCTATAAAGCATTTTAACACCTTTCAGCTCATTGTTTTGGTTTAACGGCCCAGGACGAATGTGTTTTGGTTCAGTTTCTCCACTCTCATTAAGCTTGTTTCTAGCAGCTGTTTTAAGCAACAACAACAAAAAAACACACTACCTGTGCAGCACCAAACAGCAGGTAGAAGAAGTTAGCGACTAGCTGGAGAATTTAGCAGCTAAAGAGCCAGATATTTTTCTCAGGAGTTGGTGGAGCCCAAAACAGAACTAAAAGGAGAGTGAATATTGGACTCGTTAGGTCGCCAGAAACACTAGAAATATACTGTACATAGGCAACTGTTTGCTAACATGTTAAGGTAATACTATGTCAAATGTGTGTTTGCTGTCCAGCTTGTTGTAGATCTGCCCCCAAGTGGCCAAAAAACTGATTAGTGCTGCTTTAATACTAGCCCCGATACAGTACCTAAGATTGGTAACTGACTTTGAGGAATATAAACATGCTCTTATTGGACACCTATTTCTCATTAGATAAAAGAATACAAGTAAAACTTCTCAAATGTTACATGTAACTGTCACAACTACTAAGCTGAGCATGCTTTCTATGTCAGTTTTTGGTATGAACAGTTTTAAATACTAAGAACACATTTTGCTTTGTATTATAAAAGTGCTGAGGTTCAATACCCAGCCCCAGCCACAACTACTGACGAATGGACATTGTTATATTTGAAGTATAAACATCTGATTTCATAATGTGCTATAAAACAGTTACAAGCTTCAAGCACCATGCCCTATTTTACAGTGCTGACTCAAAACCTCGGAAAACAACTGTGTTAGTCTTCCCAGGGAGTGAGTGTTTGATGTGTACATCATAACATATACAGACTTTGTACAAGTTCACAGGGACTAATGAATTTCCGCTCCAACCATCTTGTGTCATTACAGAGACCATTGGCCTAATCCACTTACCTTCTGCCCAAAATCCCCCTATCAATAAAAAAGGTATCATTTTACCCTCCCTGAGGGCTGTTAAAAGTAAAGAGCCACTCTGTTAAGACTTCCTTTCATAGATGGCAGTGGTTCCGTGCTCTCCTGTAAGCCTCTAATCCCTCTGTCGCCATCACTCGCCCATGTACTGCCCTAGAGGAAGCGACGTCTTGCAAACTAAACCTGCAGGTTTCATGTTGTGTGTGTAGTGCAGGATTCCCGGATTAGGCTAAACACACACTTTTTATTAACTTTGGGCATAACACTTGCTATAGTGTGTTTTGTGTGTGTGTGTGTGTGTTTAAGAAAGTAACACGTTTGTGTTTGTCTCAGTCACTCTTGATGGTTGCTTTCTGAGAGCGAACTGCAGAACAAATCAGTGTCTGTGTGTGTAATTGTGAGTGTGTGAGTGTGTATGCATGCACATGAGCATTTGTGTATAGCCGTTGGCATGGCGCTGTGTAGTTAGGACCCAGGCCAACTTTTTCTGCTGGAATTTCCTGTCTGAATCGAGCACCCCCACCTCTCCTGCTCCTCTGCTCTTCACTCCTCTCTGTCTCTCTCTCTGTCTCTCTCTCACTGCCCCGTTCTCTCAAAGCACGACAAAGGCTTTTTTTCCCGGAATTATTCCTGGCCTGGCCTGGCCTCTCAGGGCATTATTATTATCGTTGAGTACTTCCTCAAAGACATGAGCCCACTCCACTCTCCACTTCAGCATGGTACTGATCTGGGCCTTCATTTGGACATAATGAGAGAGTGCTTTTCCTTCTTCTTTCTCTGAGTCATGAGACTCCAAGGGGCCTTTGTTAACATCGAACACCTGGCATTGTCTTTAGTGAGAGATCAAACTGGAGCTTTAAGATGCAAACTAAAAAAGGAGGAGAAGATGTGGGGCTCTAACCCTGCTGCTTGGCAGGATGTTTGGCATGTCTGGAGCCTCATTATGGGGGCTAGGGGGCAAAGATATGTTCAGTCTTAAAACAAACACGTTATGAGAGATCAGAGCAGATATGGGGCCTGAAAACGACCACCAGTTAAAGGTTCCTGTGGGCTGGATTGATTTATGATGTAAGATTACATCGACACAAAAGCCCCTCAGTGAGCTGTGCACGGTACTCTTAACTGCATTTTCAGCCCTTGCCATGATTTACAAAATGCAGTAAAACATAGCCTTGCTGAATACAACAAAGAACCAATGGACCTTTAGTAATAGTCTCAGGTAATGACCTTTTCTAGGTAACAAATTCTGTGTCTAGTCATCCCAACTTTAGTATACTGTCTGCACTGTAGGTGACATATACTGTATACACAAACCAAAACAGTAAACAACTATGACAGACCCGAAATTGAGTTATGATATCAAGCTTTTCTTAAGCAGTTGTTCCAGATTTTACAACTCCGCCTCAGTGTCACTTTGTGTCGTGGTAAAAGTTGGTACAAGTTGTACTAATGTCGGCCTGAATCCTCCACACTGTTTTGGATGTACAGTATGAGGCCCAGGGTGAAGTAACCCTGCATGCCGGAACAACCAAAGGGGACGGACAGGCGGTAAATCAAGAAACTGAGGCGTGTGTGAATTGTCCCAGCCATGTACCTGTTGGTAGCTGTCCCTGCAGCCCAGGAAACAATGCAGCTGTCTGGGTGATGGAAGGACCTGTTCAGCCCTTATCGGCCCCACATCCAGCAGCCCCACACTGGGAGGGGCTCGGCTGGTGGGGGGAGATCAGCATCTGGGGCAGCTGGTTGGTACTGTTTGTTTTAGCCTGCGTGAACATGGACTGAACATTATTTCTGGAAATAATAAATAAACCACCATGCTTTATCAACAGTTTTCATTGATAACAGTGAGTCCCAATCATGAAGGCTTTTACATCTGCCACTCTAACACTAGGTTAGTGTTTAAAATATTAAAATGGGGGGGGGGGGGTCTGCTTGTCTTTTCTTCATATTCTAGTCTCCTTGTCCCGTGCCCTCCCCACCCTCTCCACTAGAGATGTGCCAGGCAGCACAAGCAGGGGGCACCTCTCACACAAAGCCCAAGCTTCTGGCTCCACTTGTGAAACAAAGCTCAAAGTCCTTTTCCCAGCTCTCACTCCCTCTCACTCATTTACTGGGTGCCTCTTTTGGCTTTGTAACACACAAGTTGACTCGGAATTGGCCGCCGGTCTCGCGCACAAAAGCAAGGGAGGGTCACTGGCTGAGATCCAGCAGCATAGATCTTGATAGAAACACAGAGCCCTTGGCCTTCTGAGCTCAAAGACGAGAGGAGACAAGGAGCGAGGGGCACTAGACAGATTTTTACAACTCATTTTCGCTCTACTGTGTGTGTGTGTGTGTGTGTGTGTGTGTGTGTGTGCAGTTAATTTTTGTAAAATTAACCAATTTTACAAAATTCTTATCTCAATCAGCTGTATCTGTGGCACGACTGATTTCAGCAAATGTCATTTTGGCAGTGCATCAGTAATGCAAGGCCCGTGCAGACTGACTGTTCAAAGGGAAAACAATCATTGTTGGTTAATGCTTGTTCTCAAACAAATTCCACACCAGTCAAATGTTTCACAGTTCAGTGCTGCCTTCAGGGAAACTCTCCTCTCCCAGTCCTGTGTAATCCCATCAGAATGAACTAAAAACAAGACGGTACAACGTCATGATGATTACCTCAATCACAATAACAAAAGGCTCAATCAGGGTTAAGTAGCAGTAATGTCTGTCTGTAATTGGCATCACCTAAAAACAACATCCAGTGTTCAGTTGTAGCCTACAGGCACATAGTCCTGTTACACCTTGTTTTCACAGCGCTGGCTAGAGCGTTAGAACCCCTAAGGCACATCTCAAACAGGAAGGTGTTTAAAAAACACAGAACACTTTCTTTTCCAAGAATGAATTTTCATGCAGCAAACAGATGAATAAATACTTATTTATTTGGAACAAGCTCATATTAGAGAGATCTTAATATTTAATTTCCCTCTTTTCCACTAAACTCAAAACTTCCTTCATATTTACCTGTTGTCTTGAAGCAGTCAGTATAATGTACACTCTACTCAGCAAATAGTCATACTCATCACTCTGTTGCTAACATCTTTTAAAAAAAAACAGAATTATAGTTTTTATTCACTAATTATTTTTTTGGCTGGACTGCTGCAAAGCGGGACCAGCCCTGTAAACGTGAAAGTCTGTCCCTGACTTACTGAGTGAGTGATGAAGATACACCATTGGTCGGTCGAGTGTTGGAGTCTCCTTATTGACTTTCCTTTAAAATGAATTGGTGCAAACAGGCCTGAATTATGTCCTCAGCAGATGGTGCATGAGCTGCAAGCACGCACACAGCCATTTATGCTCAGTGCGCTTTCCGTTGCAGTATTCTCTGAAAGGCCAGGGGGCGCACAAACAAAACATTCTGTGAAGAAGCAAGGAGTCAACAGTGTTACCAGAAGAACTCCATAGACCAAACATGGCTGCAGGCTCTTCTATACAGTTCCTCAGTGCCGAGAAAGAATTGTAATTCATTTCAAACTCATCTATTCATGCACATACTTTATCGCCATTATACAATCCCTGTAAAGAAAGAAGTCAAGTATTTGGAACAACAAATGTATTCTAATAAAATGAAGGTTGAATATCCTGCAAACAATTCAAATTAAATTAAAATCCTTGAGACATGATAATAGTACAAATGAATTCATTACTTTACTTTATAACTTAAGTTATTTGCTTTTATTAGGATTTGTGGCAGTCCTGTTCTCAGGTGTATTGTGATGAACTAATGGTATGTTCTACAGATGCCTGTTCCAACTTTTGTATTCAAAGTGAGAAAAATAAATAAATAAATACAACCTTCTAACTTGTTGAAATGAATAGCCCTGCACGCAAAGTGGGCACCGCTTGACACCAGAGGTGCGATGACGTCACTTTTGGTGCAAGCACCCGGGGACACTGGTTCGAGTACACTGACTTTACACGATCCAGCCATACTATATACTAGGTTTTAATGTTTCACTTTAAAAGCTGTCCAGTAGCTGAATGGGCATAATCAATCCCTTTCCTGGCAGACTTTTAATGTGAAAAATTAGCAGAAAGTGTTGGGTTTCATTGATACTAGCTTAACAATAAAAAACTGAGGACTAAGAGGAATTGATTCAAAACAGTAAAGTAAAGAAAGTATGTGTTTCTAAAAAGAAACAGAGGAAGAATAGTGAGTATGGCATGACTGTAATTGTGCTGATTGAATTAGTGCTATAGGAATGTACATTTTGCTGGAAGTACTTGATATGCTGTCCATTAACTCCTTTAGACTTTAACTTCCTCAATGTGTTTGCTCATGGCATATTGGCATCACACTGGTGTGAAAAGTCGCACCAATTTCGCCTATATCTGAGAGGACCACTGGGACTGGGTGACAGAGATAATGATCTGCTCTCACTGAGCTTTGACCTTTAACCTTGGTGGTCTCTGCTCCCAGGTCATCTCAGGTTTACTGGACCATGCAGCCAAAGAATCCTAATAGCAACCAGGGATTAACCCAAGGGAGCTGCAGAGCTCTATGCTCTCTGTCTCTGTCCCTCCACAGTGCACACACACACAACCACACACACAATTGAATGCGCTCTCAGGATTCTTGCAAAGTCATTCTTGGTTGCTGTTTTTCAGGTTATTGTCCTACATCAAACATGTGACATCTTACCATATCAAACTGGAGAAAATTAGTAGGCTTTTTGTCTACAATTAGAGCTCTCCTCCTCCTTCAATCAAGACAATAATGTTTCCTACTCAGTTGTTGTAACAGCAGTTAATTAATGAAGATCGGCTGTGTTGTCCTAATGAGACTTCCCTCAAGCCATCAGACCATTTATGGCAGGAAATGGTGGATTTGTGCATTCTTTGTCTGACACATAAAACACATTCATTGTTGTGTAAACCCTGCTTTGGTCTTATTGGATAAAGAGAGCCATTAATGAACATACAGTTCTCAGGGCAAAAGCCACAGACAGTGTAGAAGTTTTCAATTACTGGTGGATTACAGGAACTGTAAAATGGTACAGTTGCAGCTCATGCTGCGTTGCAGGCACTTGTCAGGAACTGTATTTCAGCCTTAATATTTGTTTGTCTTATTCTAGGTTATTTTAGTACTCTTCTTGTTTGGTCAGCTTTAAGAAATATGTCACCATATTTGTTTCACTGTATTGTGTTGTTTTTTATTTATGACCTTTTCTCTCTTCTTTGCGCTCACAGGGGCCCACCACCTCTTCCCCACGTTTCACACACCCATCCCAATCGACATGAGACACCACGAGGGTCGATACCATTATGAGCCACACCCACTCCACGCCATGCACGGGTAAGTAATCATTAGATATCACTAGTCATCCGGAAAAAAATAGTCATGGTGGCATTCACAGTTTATCTTCCCTAACAAACAGTGGCCCACCGGTGAGCCGGTCAAATCTTGCTGTGCAAACAAACATTATTCAAATCCACAGAACTTTATTTTAAATTCCAGTGTAGATCCCAAAGTTTCCAAAATTACCAAATATGGAAGGCTGAGTTTTGGAAAAATGTGCACGAAAGGATGCACAAGACATGTAGAATATTTCCATATGATGGAATGGAATCCTAACAATCATACAGCTTCAATGAAGAGCTGAAGCTGAGACAGAATATAATCCACATATGATACTGTGAATGTATCGTATCTACAATGCAGAATACAATGATTTTCGAACTTTACTGCTGGTTAAGGGAAAAATGGAGAAACTGTATGTTTACAGGTTAATAAAACAAAAAGCATTCTTAAAAATGCACTAAGCAAATTCATATCATAGCAGTCAGCTAAGTTTAAAAGTTCTGAACATCAATACTTCAAAATCATAAAATAATCCATCAGTAAATTGAACACAGCATGTTCGTATTTTTCGTTCATACTGGTCTGTGATTGCTTTTTACTAAACAATTTCAACCAACAAAGGAGACATAAGATCCTCCATTCATTTGTTGACACAGCACTTGGTGATTAAGGCTAAAAAACAAGCAGATTTTTATAAAACAGTTAAAACAGTTGGCAATTCCACTTAAAATGTGGTGATACAGTTTTTTTTTTTACATGGGTAAGTAATGTCTGAAAAGCAAAGGTGGCTCAATGAGACTTGTGAAGGTCAGTTTTTACTTTTTATTTTTAGTTATAGTTTTTTACTCTCTGTGAATTCACTACTACTCTTTCCTATTTGTCAGCACCAGTGATGGAATAAAATCAGTCCCTCTTTCTGAGCTTCAGTGATGGAGCCAAGTTCAAATACATCAAAGCCAGACAAGATGCATAGAGCAAGAGGGAGACAGAGAGGAAGAGAGACAAGCCACTTTAGTGCAATACAACAGATGGTTAACATTTCCTCTCCTATCTCCTCTCCTAAAATGTCATGGTGTGGGACATGGAGAGAAATTGAGGAGCTCTGCCAAGAAACATCGTCTCTAGTAGAACAGCTTTACTGAGAGAAAGCCAAGTGAAAGACAATGTTGGGAGAAATACATAGATATACTTGAGTAAAATTGGCAGCACTAACTCTAATAGCAGAATCCTTATGAAACGTTATTATTGGCTATTAAAATAGAAATATGTCAACATTTATATCACACATTTATGTATTTAATTTCTAAAAAGTATTCCATTTTAAAACATGAACTCACAATATATTGGTTAGCATAAATAGGTTGGCAGTCCAGCTGTGTGCTTGGTTTTGAAACTTGTATCCTAACCTGACCTATAAAGAAACACTAGTTTATTTTCTGACTTAATTAATGTGGCATTACCATAAAAGTGGCTTTCCTAACATTTCCAGGCCTTCTTATGCTTATCTAAAATATTGTAATCCAGGAAGGGAACCCAGGAGTAAGATCAATGAAGGTTTTGTGAGAACTGTGCTGTTACATTTAAATTCAGCAAGATCAGGTGATACACAGTGTAGGCAGAGCTATTCATCACCTGCGAAGCGAGGGAAGGGAGGGGGAAAAAGTGTGGCTGTGCACCCGGTTTGTTTTGATTAATGTGATGTGACTCTGACAGAGTGCTCCCACTAATTCATCAACACCTTGATATAGCTGTCTTTTCCCCAGCATGTGCCAAATTCACCTAATTACTGTGTGTCGTCCTGGCGAAATGGAGCAGGGTGTCTGCGCGGGGCGCTTGGTGGCAGCACTTCGTTAGTGGCTGGTTGCTGTGTGTCAGGGTTGTACTTCCTGTCTGAAGGATCGTGCTAACTCCATATGGAGCGTCCTTCATCACTGTTTGCATGTAACATAATGAGGGCTGCAGGTCATTCTGTCACAGCTGTCACAGTGCAGAGCCTGCAGTACTCACTGCTTTGTTACCTGCCTTGCTCCCTGGCTGACAATGCAAGGGATTAGACTGGGGGATTCTGTGACTGCACTTACCCCATGAGTACAGGAACTTTGAGACAAAGTGCAACCTTTGTTACACGTCATTTCCTGACTATCTTTTATGTTTCTTATCAATATATGCTGTTAAATTAAGCTGACATACAAAAAGGTTTGAATTGTTCGGCATTAATGGTTATATTATAGTAGAAACTGTTAAAAGATTTAGCATAGCATGTCGGACTCACAACGGACAGGAAGCTTACAATGAAGTAATTTGTACGACATGCCGCCCAACCGCATCTAAAGGCTAAAATGTTTGCGAAAAGCTTGCAGTCATAGCCTCCCCCTGGCTGCATCCCATTTTATCCCCAGTTACTCTCCAAGTAGTTGTAGTTCTTGGTAGTACTCACGAGAGTTCCTTAGACAATTCATCAAGCAAGGGGGGTTCAGATGCTGTTAGTATGCTTTAATTGAAGTGCTTGTTGTATTATCTAAGGCCCTTACAATCCTCTATTTAAAGCTGTGACAAAATAGTCTCCTGGGCAATATGAATCAAATGTATACACATTACCCAGGATTGCAGTGTCGGTACATAAAGCATCTTGGCATTTGCCATCTTTAAGCACATTTCTAAATGCTTGATGCAGGATTTAAAATGAGTAATCCTTCGATTGTGGTTTCCCTGCCTTTCACGAACTTAGCATTCCAGAGAGAAGAAACATGCCATATCCGAACTCTCTGGGAAGTGCCTCTCATGGGATGACAGTAGAACTTGGACTTAGAGACAGCACGTATGTGCTGTTTGCTGCATATTGTGGAATCGGGCCTCTTCTGTGCGAACCCACAAGCCAGGAAAGCCAGCCACGGTGCCAGCATGTTTGACCGGGTAATTAGCATTTGAAATTCAGCCTTCCGTTACCAGAACCTCAACGACAACGCAACGGATGAGAAAAACAGATCCCCCGCTCATTCCACAGCCCATATTTATGCTTTTTGGGAAGCAGTCGGGGGCCAAATTGCAGCACTGAAAAGTTGAAATATGCCCAAGGTTTTTGTGTGGCAGAGTTGTGGCCTGCACCGCCCCTGTACACAAACAGATGTGGTCCCACTCACCAGGCAATCAGCCTGTTCAAGGCCCACAGCTCCATAGCATGGAATGTGTTGATTAAATACAGTTTACAAATCAGCCATTTGGGTTGATGTTGTTTTTTCCCTTCATTGTTTTGGTTTGGTTAACATGGAAAGGGGAAGGGTGTGTGGGTGTGTGTGTGAACCGAGGGGGGGGTGCAGATTTTCGAATCTGACGATTGGTTGTCAGTGGTTTTGACAGACATGTTTTTGTCTTATGCTGTTGCCTGCTGGTTCCAGCCCTGGCTCATTGTCACATCTAATGTTTGAATTTGGATGCTCCCCTGAGTTACAGGAATGTGCTGCTGAAAAGACAAGAGACCCATCAATCAAAAGACTGCAAATCAATGGCCTGAAATTTTCACAGTTTATCGCATGGTCTCAATGTAATTTTCTTGCATTCAAAAAAAGACTAAATGGTATGTGACAGCAACGGAGCCAAATAATAGATAATTACCCTCTGTATAATCCTGTCTCATTTAGGGATATTATCCCATCGTCTGACATAGTTCTACTGGGCCCCTCCTTTGTACACAGTCTTCGCTTCTCAGGGAGTACAGTATCAAGTTGTGTCCAAATCCTCCGCATCCTGATCAGGGCCTCAAAAACAAGTAAAGCAGGATCTTAGCGCGTCCCCTGTGGGGCAGTGTGGTGATTTATCTTGATCGCCTTGGCTGCCCAGAAGTACAGAAGGGAGTGTGTCACATCATAATTCATCAGACCCTGAGCCAGTAGGGAAAATGCCAGAGAGGCAAATTCTAACTTGTTGGTCAGCCAGGAGGGCAGGGAGGCAGACAGAAAGGGAACTTGAAGTTGGAGTGTGGCTTTAACACCTCACCTTGAAAACAGGTTACATGGGCAGCGTCTTGTGGCAGTGAACATGGATACTTTTCAAAGTATTTTGTGAATTCACACTGAAGTGAAACTGGCTGAATTTATCTGTGCAATACCTTTTCTCTTACAAGATGAGACATCATACAAATGGGGATAACGCACACTTTTGGAGAGTCTCCACACAGTCATTCATGGTGTTGTACTTGGTGTTACACACATGATTACAGAAATACTTGCTGGGACAATGAAAAAAGAGAGCTCGAGAGAGAAGTTCAAACCCTGCCTACTTTCTCACGCACACATGGCCAATCGCTGGCAAAAGTATGAATGATTGATGGATTGTTGGTTTCATAAAGTTGCAAAAATTGTCAGATGCAGCCAAACAATTTGGATGTGGGAAAGACGTGAGTGCAGGGAATGTCAGACGCTGTTTGATGATCCAACAAACACTTAGTTTGAATCTCTATAAACCAATACGATGATCAGATGATGATGTTTGCAAATTGTGTTTGAAAGCTGAAACTGCAAAGCAAAACTGAAAGCTGACACTAGCTAATAGAAATGCTTCACTTCACTTCCTATAAAGCAATTTTTATCAACTTCATTATTTTTAGCATTTTGGTTCTGTTTGATGTTGGATTGGTACTACATTGGCTAGAATGTAAAAAGAGACATTTTTCTTTAACTCACTACTAATCATGCTGCAATCTGCCCCAGCAGCAATCTAATGTACTTGCACTCTGGTATGCACTTACTCATAGGGTTACTCATATGCTCAACAAGCTGTACCATGTCCAAATCACTTTTTCTCACAGGAGAATTTTAACAATGGAACAACAGAGAGCATGTAATCACACAGTACAGAACATAGAGACAAATAGCAATTACCTCTTTCAAAGCATGTCATCTACTGACTCACACTGGCTTCCTTTCCCTCTATCTATCCCTATTTTTCCTCAAGTAGGACAAACTCCTGGCACTTTTATTTGGCAGTAATGAATGATTCTGATTCTCAACTGCATGCAAGTTACCATTTCTTATTCTGTTTCCAACAGGGCAGCCACCCATAGTGTTCAGGTATGATGGAAGTGTCTTTAAATGGCAGCCACTGATTAAGAGACGGGGCTCTCCCAGGGCTCTGAGGCCCTCCAAGAGTTTCCCATTCAGCCACTGTGACTGAAGCCTCGGGAAAAAAAAAACAGACTTCATGTAACATCTTGTCAGAAAAAGGGTGGATCGACAAGGCTTCAATAATGGTACCTGCCAGACAGGACTATTATTTTCAGCCTCCTGACAGGCAACGGCAGTAAATTTCACCTTATTATCAAGGCCTCATATACACTGTCGGTCGTTTGAGTGATTTACTGCAGCTAGAGTGATGTGCGTCGACACGCTGGTTTGCTATCAGCCAAGAAACAAATAACTATTGTTGATGGATATAGGTTTAAAGTAAAATGGTAGGTGGAGCATGGAGAAGGTGCATGTTGATCATAATGGAAATTAAATTAATATCTTTTCAAAACAAGTTCACACTTGAAGTTCTGATTATATTTTCTTTCAGTGAACATCTATGAAGCATGCTGACGATGTTCATAACACAATATAGGCTCTCTTATCAACAAATCTTATTCTCTTATTGTCAACAAATACCATGAGACTATACTATACTAACAGGTATTGCCTATGTTGCCAAGGAATGACCCCCCCCCCCCAGAAAAAAACAACACTTTTTATTCCCATTGGAGTATTTTTTGCTAAAAACTACAATGACAAACTGTTTTAGGAAATTACTGAGCACATTTGTGTCCAGTTGTTTAAGATTTATACCTTCAGTAGGAACCAATGGATTTGAGGCACAGACGGTGTAGAGAAAGTATTGAGAGACCGACTAACACATTGTTGGTCTGGGTCTTTTAGAGGGATTTCTTGAAAATAAGAAAGTTATACAATAATGCTAGCCTTATCCTTTATTTTTATGACTATACAAAATATAAGAACCATACTCTATTTTCATAAAACTTAAATGAAATCTGGTACTCATTGTGATCCATTATTAAATCAGCATCAGTCGGAGATGGAGGTAAAGATGAAACATGCTAAAAAGGTTCCTGTATTATATTAGGCAGGTGTTTCTAATATTCTCTCCATTCAGGAAACATATTAGGCTATATTGCATTATACCTTTATGCTTTAGGTAAATGCTGGGAATCCAAGGGTGCGATTACTTTGAGTCACTCAGTTTGATAAGAAAGAGAGCCAGCAGCAGTGCCAGCTTACCCAGGTAGTCCTTCAGTGAAGCACCCGAGCACTAATCTGAGAAGGCACTGCCAAGCTCTCTGTATGCTGCTTAGAGGCGGACCAAGAGAAGCGTGTTTTTGTGTATGGAGTGTCTGTTTCTTCTCACTTCTCCCCTCCCACCTAGAACAGAGGGCTCTTTATGGTTGTTTGTAGGGGAAGAGTGGGCCTGACGGCAGAAAGTTGGCCCTCAGACAAGGCCAGCAGTCTGCAGGCGCTTACTGGAAATGGAGCGAGGGCCGAGGCTCTTGGTTGGTTGGCTCGCCCTGTGTTGGGCAGGGCTGGGCTGGGTGCAGGTTGGCGTTGGCACAGAGACAGTGAATGAGAGACTGATCAGGGAAACTCTGAAGGGAGGATGGGGCGGATGGGTCTCAGGCCCACCTTTCATAGCCACAGCCAGTAACTACAACTTGGATCAGTCACACTCATTTCAATGATGTGAAACCCCTTACTGATTTTTTTCAGATGTATACTGAAACTGTATCATCATTTCAATATTTAAGCTTTTTCTGAATGATGACAATCTTTACTATTTACTGACCTTAAGGCATCTTAAAAAACGTTGGATGCAACATAGTCCCTCAGAAGGTCATAGACTAATCTCCACATTTAATTGAATAACATTAATGAATCATGTTACCAGGTAGTGTGATCCGGGCATCCTTTTAGATCAACCATTCCCTACCCCCCTTTTCTTACACATACACACACATTGTTAAGCTAACAACATGGTGTGTACCCAGCATGCAGTTTATGCTGCCAAGAATCGAAACCACACATATAAACACTCATGTGTTCACAGCAGCCATTGAGCTGCTAAAGTGTCAGCTTCAACAGCATTGGTTCTCAGGCTCTCGTAAAGACAGCTATTCTGTTATTTGTATTACATTGTATTGTATCACTGTGGTCATATTGTCTACAAAAGCTCCCGATTATGAGATGGACTGAAGTGAAGCAAGTAGTGTGTAATTTTTGATTCCAAAAGTACCAGCATGAAGCCACTTAATTTTCTCAGTTCAAAATGTAAAGTAAGGCTAAATATTGGAACAAAATGAACAACGAATTGAACATTTTGAATAAAAATGTTGAACTGGCCGTGAAGTGACCTAAAATCTAAATTCAATTTTGAAAGGAGGCTACAACAATTTTCTCTTTTCTTACTCAGGCTCATTGTGTAAGGCCCTCCTCTACCCCACTGACAGCAATACAGTGAGTCATTAGTCTGGTCATTTCTGCTGAAGGGAGGACCCATTTACCCTCAACTCACATCTTCCTTTTCTTGTCTTCCTCTTTGAGTGGTGACTTATAGTTACTTGCCATAAGTATGAAATACTTGTGTTATGTCTCATTGCGTCATAGAGTTATCCAGTTTCATCAATGGCTGATGGGGTTGTGGGTTTTCTTATGTGCATTTGACTTAATGGAAATCCATCATTCACTCGTTCATTAGTAGATTTTACGAAATTTTGAAATATCAGTTGTAGCCAGTTAGCTAATGTCCATCAATATCAAACAGTTCCAGCTTATCTCTCAATGAAGTTTCTGAATCACTCCTTACTTGTAAAAGTGTTGTCTCCATTCTGTGTATTCTTTCTTTGTCCTGGATGAAATTAACTTGTAAGCCAGCTCTGTAACCTGTCTGTTCAACCAGAGTGCAGTTTAAACTAAAAGTCCACTTAAATTTAAATCCCTGCAACAGTGTCGATTGACAATTTATTAGTTACTGTTAAAACAGCAATATAAGCACACTGCGTCATTGAGCCTTTTCTCTATTAGTCGTCATTCCTCTCGCTTAAGAGTCTTTCTGAAGGGCTGAATTTCTGCCAGGTGTTCTTACCACACACTGAGGGAGCGACAGGCCTCTTATCAGAGCTGAAGCACACTAGGTCGACATAAGTACTAGTGCCCCTTCAAAGGGTTGTGCCACTGCCAGCGGCTACCAGACATTTTTATCTAGAGTTCAGCCCCTCAGGGCTATCGAGAATTACAACACCCACTTGTCTGTGTTTCTGCAAGCAGGGCCGCCAATTACCTGCCAAAGTTGACAAATTTACTGTATAGCCTGATGTGACCGGCAGGCTTTCGGAGAACTTAAGACGAGGCTTATTTTTTTCTTGCCAAAGGTGGCTATAGGCAGCTACTTAAGGTTTTGAGCATTGAGTTGCACTCATACACCATGTAGTACCTGATGTGAGAGACCCTGTAGTTTTGCCCACCCAAACAGACAGAAAATACTCTTCCTGGTAGCCTCACAGTCGAAAGTCCTTGGTCTGGACTTGTCTGTAGCTCTAGGCTTACGGTAATAGAAAAAGGCGAACAAAGGGGGATTATTATGTATTAGCTGTGGGACTGGGGAGGGGAAAGGGTGTAAGTAGATTGAGGCTGTAGACACTTTTGTGGAATAACAGAAGTTAAGGCTTGTCTATGAGCATACCAATGAAGATCACTCATGATGATAACTGAGCACAATACAAGTAATCACATTAACACAGGTTGTCTCCACTCCCTCCATCTCCCACTATCTGTTTTTTTTTGTCTATTATCTATGACCCTCATCCTCCAGCCCTTCCTCCCCACACCCCTTCCTTTTCCCCCTTTCCCTGTCCCCTATTGCTCTAACTTCCTCTTTGTATCGTTTATTTCAATTTGTCTAATTTTTAATCCCCTTTCTACAGACCTCCAGGACTGACAGGCAGTCCCGTCATCTCAGATATTTCCCTGATCCGTCTATCACCTCACACGGCTCCTGGGACGGGTGAGTCACCGTTCAGCCCTCCACATCCTTACGTCAGCCCCCACATGGAGCACTACCTACGCTCAGTGCATGGCAGCCCCACCCTCTCCATGATCTCAGCTGCCCGAGGACTGAGCCCCGCAGAAGGTAAGGTTTACCCAGCATACCGGTGTTGTAGCGCCACCAAGATATTGACAATACTATTTATCTAATACCTACAGATTTGGTGTTGTTAATACCAGCAAAAGAAAAACCATCAAGCTACTATCCACCAACCTCAACCACAATAACACTAAAAAGACACAGAAGTGTAACAGTAGTTCTTCAGAAATAGAAAAAGAGAACTAGATGTAGGAGACTCTTCAGTAAGAACAAAAGCAAAACAAATCAGTAACCAACTAGCAGACCTCATCCCATAGTGCTTATTTTGAACTTATATTAAAAAGTGGGGAAACTATCCAGAAACAGTTGTGCACCAAGATACACATGAAAAAGGTTGTGAAATAGAGCATTTATTATTTTATACACATTTATTGATAACAAATCTTGGTTGTGTCTTTGTTCTGCTATAGCCAACTACGAGAAGCTATTCAAGCTAGCTAGCAGCTACTACCTTGTAAGCTAATTTCCCTGCTTATGCAGTCTCGTTAGATGTTATTCAAAAGACTGTTTAATATATTGAAACTTGATTGATCAAGTTGATTTTAATACAAGCAAATCTTCAAGAGGTTACCACTTGAGTAACACAAAGTTATATGGCAGTTTTTTCACAGGGCTTTTATTTCACTTCCATGTTTTTTTAGCTCTTCGCTCTACATTACATTTGCACTACCTGCCTTAAATGGCTTAAATGGCAAACTGCAGCTGTCAAGCAAAGCCCTCATTGTTTTCTTTTTTTTTAATCGTTAAAGTGTATTACCCCATCCTACTGGGCTGCATTGTGGAGTGAATTTGGATAATCACTCTACTTTTCAAAAGATTGACTCCACTAACCAATGTTGTTTCCTCAAAAACTAAAAAAGTGCTGCGCACCCTAAAACTGACTCCATGTGACACAAACTTAACAGACTGTGCAATTTCTTTGATTGTATTTAAGTCTCTCCTTCTTGCTCCTGTACCAATATCACAACTATAGCACATCCTGTGTCCATGTCCTGACATCAATCAAAAGTATAAAAGTCATAGCTAATCTTTCTTTCTCTTGAATCCATGTGTAATCAACATACAGTAAAGTATATTCGCTCACTGGTAATGACATTGGGATTTGGCTGAAGTATTAAATATCTAATTCAGCCTCTCAAAATAGAGGGCAAATTTTGGTTTTGCTAACAACACTAGTCTGCAAACACATTTTCGCTGTAGAATGTACACATACAAGTATATACACATACTGTACTTAGCCAAGTACATGTACAGTACTTACCTATGGCAAGCCCTGGAACGAAATGTGAGAAAGACATGCAGATACTTCTCACATGCTGTCATTTACTTATATATAAATGCAATGTGTGAATAACTTCAAATGCTCAGGCACACGTGTTCATCCATAAACACCCTTATACCTCATGCATTTTCAAGATGGAAACCCAGTCTTATTATGATGTATGCAGTGTACACAATATAAAGAATAAACTGCAAGCGATGTGGAAAACCTTAATGGTGGCTATTCTGCAGCTGCTTTGACCAGTTAACATTAAGGAGGTGAGATTAGAGTTGAGCGAGTTTAGAATTTATATATCCTGTTCACTATAAACCAACTCTGTCTGCTTGGCTGCAGCTCACTGCATACACACTTGAGTTTACACAGTTGATTATTTAACCAATGGTGATAATTAGTCTTGCACCTACTACATTCCACTACATAAGGTACTGAAGCACACCTCTCTTCAAGCTTGTTAAGGTGTTTTTGCATGTGTGTGCATGTTGGTGATGTGTCAGGCATATGCTTTGCGGTACGGGCAACTTTCCTGCTCTTTGGATATATGTTTGAGGTGGAGAAACCATTGAAATTAGCACAGACACAAACACCCGGTGCCCCTGAACTATTGAGTTCACACAATGACAGACCTGTCCTCGCTACCCCTGTTCAAACAACAGGTTGGAGAAGTGAGGAGCCACAGGCCTGCACCCAGCACCAATAAATCATCAAGCACACGCTGCTGGCAAGTAATGCCTCCCCACCTTTCAAGAGAAGCAATGCGGAAGAGATGCTGTCACTGATAAAGTGGCAGGGAAGTATGGCACCAAATGGAGGGCACTCTGCAGCTCTGCAGAACATAAATAAAGTCTGTGGAACCACTGAGCTCAGTGGAGCATGTGTAAACCTCTGATAGGGATACCTCAGTGCCAGGCATGAAGGTTGTTTGTGAAACCCTAACTGCGGTAACTAGCGGTATACTATATAAATTACCATCATCCCTAGTGTAATGCCAGACTCAGTAAATTAACTTAATTCAATCAGAATTGCAACGTCTGACAGGTAGTTGTGCACAACTTTACCTACAGTATTTCTACAGCATCTCTGGAGTCCAAACTAGAATGTAAAAGATATTGTTGTACCTTTATAGTACACACACTGCATATCTGACTACTTGCGATTGAGCAGTAGCATCTACTTTTTAGGGGTGCTAGCATCATGGCCTTTATGGCAATATCAGTCAGTTGGTGAAACATAAACATGGTAAGCATTATACCTGCTAACTTCAGCATGTTAGCATTGTCACTGACATTGGCATATGGCTCAAAACATCACAGTGCCTGTAAGTACAGAGCCGCCATCGTGCTGTAGACTCTTAAAGGGAAACTCCGGTATTTTTAAACCTGGGCCCTATTTTTTTTTTACAAATTTTGGGACTGAAACGACTAATACTTACCAAAAGTTTTGGAATTGGTCCAGTAGATCGCCTCAGCTGGCATCTGCGAACAGGCTGCAACGTAATCCTTTGGGGCAATTGCGCCCGTGAAAAGTCTGTCCACTAAAAGTGCTTGTTTTTGCCACTGACAGGCTCAGACTGTTATTCGAAGTGTCTGACAACATTATGGAAAGGATCCCTACAGAGACAGACTGTTTGTTAAACTCTTCTCTCCAACTCTTACTCACGTTTCCACCGTCGTCTTCATGCGACAACTCAACCTTTCACGAGATTTCAGAGCGAGACTTCTGTTCTTCTGTTTCTGGTTAAACAAAAAGGATCTTACCCTTTAACAAAACGGGATGTAGGGATAATGTTGTCAGACACTTAGAATAACAGTCTGAGCCTGTCAGTTGCAAAAACAAGCACTTTTAGTGGACTTTTCATGGGCGCAATTGCCGCAAAGGACTACATTGCAGCCTGTTCGTGGATGTTGGCGGAGGTGATCTACTGGACCAATTCCAAAATGTTTGGTAAGTATTAGTCATTTAGACCCCAAAATGTGTAAAAATAGGGCCCAGGTTTAAAAATACTGGAGTTTCCCTTTAAGCTGTGTCTGAAATCACCCCCTATCTTCTATATACATTTACCCTCTGCCATTTTATTTGAGTGTAAAATAACATGTACACTACCTTCTGCTAACAAACAATTCAATGCATCACATTTTGTAGAAAATTACATTGCGACACCATACCAAAATCTCAATTTACTTAAATTAATCAATTCAACTTAATCAATTTACTTAACCCCTATACAGTTAACTGCTGAGTGTTTATAATAGGGACTAATAAATGAGTGAATTCATACGAAGAGTTAGTATTGTTTCACTACAATCTATAAAACTAGGTGTTGGGTTTGGAGAACATTTCTGCTTTTTACCAGTGTAAGTTTTTGTCAGGTTTTACAGGGAC
Source organism: Macquaria australasica (assembly GCA_005408345.1). Classification (NCBI taxonomy): domain Eukaryota; kingdom Metazoa; phylum Chordata; class Actinopteri; order Centrarchiformes; family Percichthyidae; genus Macquaria; species Macquaria australasica. Next base: position 199,399 of record SEMN01000453.1, on the reverse strand, counting down.
CAGTGGAAGTGTAGCTGCTATCTTTCATCCCTCTGTGTTCAACAGTGAGGTCATGCATGCACAAACACTCAGACACAAAATGCTACTCTGCGGAGGTGGTAACGTGATCTGGCAGCCACGGAGAAACCAAGGAATATGCCTGGGTTGCTGCTGCTGGAGCACAAACACGCTGCCTGCTCACTGTTACAACAGCCATGGCCTAATAGGTTCTGATGGATCCAGATTTTTTGGTTTATGTGTGTGCTTATGTGTATGTGCCTGTGTGCGTAGAGGGTGGGGGAGGCTGTGGTCTTGCTCCCCCAATATCCAACTTGGCCCCCACCCAGTGATCCCAACCCCCACTTCCCCCCTGTTTCCACCAGCATGCATATTAATCCACCATCGGGCCCACACCCCTGTCCCCTCCACATACCCCCACCCACTGGGGGAGGGAGGAGGAGAGAGCAAGAAATGGAGGAAAGGGGGACAGAGGCACAGTTAGATGTAGGAAAGGGGAAAACCAATCCATCCGTCACTCTTATAGTTCCTGACACTTTTAAATGTGGTTTTACTGGGTGCAGGTGTTAACACATTTTACATCAATATTACCTTTCCACATGCAGCATTTAAGGCTTCCTCAGCATTATGAGTGTGTGTGTGTGTGTGTGTGTGTGTGTGTGTGTGTGTGCACCTGCACTCTGTGTATGACTTCAGCCAACTTAATGCATACACAACACCAGAGAAGTGCAGGAATGTAGTACCCCCCCCTCCCCCGCCCTGCTCCGTCTCTCCCTCCCTCTGCTTCCTTTACTCTCTAGAGATATTTTCCCACAACCCAGCAAGCCTCAAAGACATCAGACATCTTTTATCAAAACCCTCATGCCCCGGGGCATGCATGCGAGCACAGATCTTCAAATCTGGAAAGCAAGGGCACCCGTTTCCTCTGTTGAGTACTTCTTGCAGCCTTTCTGTTCTTGTCTTTGTTTTTGTCATCCTGTCGAGTGGTATGTCAGATGATGTCACTGAATATATTACTTTATTACAGGAAAACAAAATCAAAATGTATTTTGCTCAGCCCCTCTGACTTGTCAAAATGTGTTTAGCATCACTGCACAGGTTATGACCTCTGTACTGAAGCACCAGAAGAAATTGCAACAGTCTTGACAGAACTTACCTCCTGATTGCTTATTTCTGAAAATGTTGTATTATAGGACAAGTAGACAATGATTGTGTTGATTGAGTGTGTATTTTTATGCACATTTGAAGTATCGCATTAGAAAGGCTGTATGGAAACGACAAAATGCGTTACGTTCAACATTTTTACGCTCGCTTGAGGTGTTTTTTGTCTTTGCCAAAAAAGAGCTGATGGGAAATGGGATATGTAAACGCCTTTGCTGAATAAGTTCTGATGTAGCGAACATTTAACTCACATTACTGATCAGCTGTTTCCGCTGAACCGTTCTGCATTCATTTGTCTTCGTCTCCGGACAGCATGAAACATGGCCAACACTAGCTGACATGAAAGAACAATTCAAACTTGCCCAATAGAAACTAATTCCTGAGGACCTCGCTCCATTTTTCTCCCGTAGATGGGTTAGATGGCCGAGGCGACTTGTTTTGTTTCTGGTTCACAACCTTTACTTCTTCTTCTGTGTTTACTGGCGGATTACAGACATGTGTAAAGCGTAGCCTGTACTGTCAACTTCTGACCAAAGTACTCTTTGCGATGAGCCTAGTTTATTTGCTTCAAACCAGTTGATGGAAATGTGCCTAATTCGCATTTCTTTTTTTCAAATGTTTGCTTAAAATTCACTTGACAATTGAGTGGAAACACAGCTAATGAGGCTATTATCCTTTCATTTGAGAAAAGAAAAATAACATGTTCTCCTATATCGCCCCTCTTTGTTCCTCCCATTTCTGCTGCAGTGACCCACGAACACCTGAAGGATCGCGCCATGTTCAGTCTGCCCCCTCCACCACCAGGGGCCAACCCCACAGAATACTACCACCTGATGGCCAGTGCCAGCCAGCGAAGCCCCTACACTGACCTGCTGATGCAGAGCAGTGCAGCGGCGGCGGCCGCAGCAGCAGCGGCAGCGGCAGCTGCAGCTCATCTACCAGATTACATCAACCCTGTGGATGGTGAGGATCAAACATTTTGACATGTTGTCTTTTGGCAGAAATACAACTTAAGATGTTTTACTGTACAAATTTATGAATTTGCTGTTTGTGCAGTTAAAGCTTGCTATTCATAATATGAGAATTACACTATATGCATCAATAGCACATCAGATTTTAAGACTGTAGGGATGGATTTCGATAGCCTCTTATCAAATCTTAATCCGGTATCAAATTTTGCTTTTCTAATCCGAATCCTTTCAAAACTGTTCAATTCTCTTATCTTATCCACTTAGGTTTAGCTCTCAACATTTTACTCCTTGTTAAACTCAGTGTATTTGGGTTTCACTAGGAGATTCTGACTCCTGAAATTGACATGAAACAATTAGCAAGATTGTTTCACTGTAAAACTTAACACTGTTGGTCTTGTTGAACTGCAGAAACCCACAGCCCACTCACAATTACACAAGGGTGTTTGTGAGAGGTGCTTCTTTTTCTAATAAATTGTCTTTGGTCTATATGCACTGGCTTGCAGAGAGTTTTGGTTAAGCTACACGTAAGCCAAGTTTTATTTTAGCCTTTTGGCAAGTAACTTATGGCATTAACTTTAAATAGTTACAGCTGATGTGACCTACCACAGCAAGATCAATTTACATGGCAAAAGTGATGGTCATTGCCCGCTAAAAGTGAGAAGCCTGCTATACCTGAATGATTTGCATATCAGTCTTTGCAAAATAAAAATAAAAAAGGGGGAGGAGAGACAGAAGATTCAAGAGATTCATTAGCCTTGGAGTGTTATAAACCTGGAACCAGATCCAAAAGAGAACCTGTAATGTAAGCATACTGAATTACCAACATGATATGTTAGTGTGATATTTTCATGTCAAAAACTGTATCAGACTCCCATCGCAGTGACACTAAAGTACATGCATATCTTTCATCCCTGGTACAAGAGTAAGAGCCAAACTTAACAGCCATGTTGACCTTTGTTCTCAGCACCAGGCATGTTGATACCATCCTCTTATTCTTCCTCTTGAGGCTTTTTCATGGAAGAGTTCCCCACATCAAAGCTAGTGGAGCTTTCTAGACTTATACGTAGCATGGGGGCCCCAGCTAGTTGAGGGTGCATAAACACTAAAGCCCCAAGGCCATGAGCTCGTAAAAACACATTTTTACCTTGGAGTCTCTCATCCTGATGGTGTTTCAAGTGCGTTTGTACTGTTATTACGAGTAACATACTACAAAACAAATCCAGGGTAACCGTAAAAGGGCATCATGGAGAGAAAGAGAGATAGGCTGTGTGAGGCGGAGGAGTGTTACCCTGAGACCTTTGTGTCTGCTCTCTCTGTGTCAGGCAGTTAAGGCAGGGATTAACCTCATGGGCTGCATGCGCTGTCCACTTAATGGCAGGGATGAGGCAGCTTAACACTCAGCTGACACATACACACAGTGGCACACAAAATATTTAACAGCCAGGCAAATAGGCAGGCAAATGCTCACAAACTCGTACACGTGTTTGCATACAAACTTACAGAGACTAGCCTGTTCTTTCATGCCAGCGAGAGCCTCGGCCCTCTATCAAGATGACGGTCAGGCACCAGAACAGACATTTGATTTCAGCAGCAAAACGCATCCAAGAAACCTTCAGCCCTCATGAATGGGGAATAGAAAGCGCACAGAGTGGAAAACTGTCCGTGAAAGTCAGCCTTTTCGATGCCTAATAATCAAACCCTCCCCTTGGCAGTGAGGCCCGCTCTGCTCCAGGAGCCCTCGCTCTTTCTTTCATCCCGTCCAACCACCCACCCTGAAAAAGAAAAACTGCCCCACAGCTTTCACCGCCAGTGTCACACTCTCCGAAATCACTGCATGACACTAATGCAGGCTCCCTCACTCACAGGTAGGAAAACACAACAGAGAGAGAGAAAAAAACTGAATCAGATACGGGATCGCTTAGCAATTCATCTTTTAAATTACCTCAATCACTTAGTTAAACACAGCAGTGCTGAAAGGGAAGGGCGAGGCAGGTTTAGGGGCCTTGCAGAAACTGTAGACCACCTCTTTCTCCCCCTTTTTCTTCTGTACCTCCAACCACCTCAGTGACTGCCGCTGTGCTGCCTTACCCACACTTGTTTGGCAAGGCTGTTTGCTCAAATAGCCACAAACCTCCACCTCCCTCACCCCCACTGCCTGCTTCAACGCAGCATCCACACTTGCTGCCACCAACCCAGCAGCTTTTATTTAGTGTTCTGCCATGTTAGCAGTGATGCGGTCAGGTTTGGGCCACTCTGCCAGTCTGGAGGCTCTTCCATTGCGGCCTCCGGACACAGGGCCCATATTGACCAAGGCGGCCAGCTAATGGTCATCGCGGGCAGCCTCGGCCTGAATCAAAGGCTTCATTTACTGCCAGAGCGTGGGAGGAGGAGTAGTGGCAGAGGTGGCAAATATGTGTTTCATCCCTTGCCGTTGGTTTTGGAAGGCAGTGCAGATAAAACCCATATTAAAAATCAATGTATGCACTAATATTCAGCAGACCCACCGCAAAAAACTGGGAGCCCTCAGTGAACCCATAGAATGGCTTCTCACCCGCCTCCCCCTCCTACCCCCGTTATCCCTCTGGATAAGTGAGTTGTGAGGCTTACAGTTGGACCATGAAACACTGAGTGCTGCTGTGGAGAAGTGTGCTGGTGGAAAAGTTTTGAACACAAGCGTAAGTGAAGTTTTTTTTTGAGAGGGCTGCAGGTTTTACCATTCCACTTGTGAATTTTAGGATTTACTGTTGAGCACACCTCAAGTCAGACACTAAAACACAGGAATTTCTCTCCTGAATATGAGGAAGACAACATTTCAGAATGATGCCATGATGTTGTTTGAAGTCACAGAATTTGGGGCGTCATGTCGCCAGTTAAAACACAAACCGACACAGGAAAATGGTTGTTGCATTGCTCTTGTTTTACTGTATAAATCTGGCTGCTGGGTTTTCCTCCCACAGAATTGCCCCATGACAGTGTGATTGACAGGACTGCTAGACAAGCATGGTGTTACCAGCAGCTGTAAAGGCCTCAATGAAACGCTTAGCTGCTTCTGTAAGTCAGTGCTGGTGTCTATGTTGTGTTTTTCACACATTAATCACTGTTCTTATCTGATGAGAGTGACATGGAGACTGAGAGGAGAAGAGGCTAAAACAACAAAAATACATTTTGCTCCAAAGACACACTGTTAAACAAATATCAATTTCAACAAGTCATTGAATCTAGTTTTGTCTTCCTACTTTTTAAAAACTGGCCAGCGGTTGAGGGTCATTTCAGTTCTTTCGAAAAGAAATAGTTGCTTCAAATCTTCTTGGTGTATGAGCCTTGTTTTGAATTACATACGTATGTAAAAACAAGCTTGATTTCCTAGAGACTTGAAAGATGTGGTTGTCAGGTGTGCTCATTTGCGGAAAATCTTCTCCATACACAGGATGTAACAAATGGAGGATTAATGCCAGGATCAGACAATACGATGTATTTGTTTTTTGATATGGCAACTGTGTCATATTATTATTATTAGAGTCATAAATTCTTGCAGTGACTTGGTTGACATGTTGGACCCCGACCAATCATACTTTGCCATCTCTCATGACTTGTGTGATGTACATAGGTGATCTGAAAGAAGATGCTGGGGTCAGCTGACAGCACCAACAACATCACCAACCTTTCGCTTCGCCACTTCTAAGATGGAACACAGGTCGTGAGACATCTGAGATGTTGTGCTGGTTAAAGCTCTGAGGATGGTCAGTGTGGTGACCCATGTGCAGTCTCCTCTGCGGGTGTGCGCGCACTGCTGCACTCTCGCCTGTGAGGGAGTTGTCATTGCTGTCCAACAGACTGCTGCAGGAATGAGTCCTAAAACCCAGAAATCAGTTAGCATTTTTGCACTTCCGGTTCCCTCGTCTGGAAGTCAATGGGTTTCTTGAATGGGTTTTTTGTTAGATGGCTGAAATAAGGTCTGTGATTAACACAAGCTTAAGAGATTTTCACATTTTGTTCTACAACATCAAATACCTCATTAAATACCCCACTCGTTGATTTTTAAGCTTTTACGTGTCTTAAAAAAGGTGGTTGGTCGGGACATCAAACTCATCTCCTCACTCGTCCACCTTTACAGCCTTGTTTATACTTGCGCTCTTGCAAACTATAAACTCAAACTTTCTTAAAGGCTTTTGTAGAAGAGATAAGCGTGCAAAACCAGATAACAAGTTGGAAGCTTAATGGTGGTGATGTTGAAGTCATGTGACTGTGGTGTAGTTTGTTAGCTTTTTACTTCTGGCGATTGCATTTACACTTCAAAAATCCTAAAAGTGGTGTTCATTTGTGAAGATTATCTTGCTGAACGTATGTGAGTATCATAAACTTTTGTTTGCCACAGAGCTTATTTTCTGCAACAATCCAAAATCCAATGGAAAAATCCCATTAGCTTTTTGTGAAGGGAACCAGGGTGTTCTTCCGGGCTGGCCTACAAAAATACGTCATCCCTGCAGCACTTATGGCGGGGCCGCACTCGCAGATAGCGGTGTCTCATTCCCAGTGACCCATGTCTATTGATTCGGGCCATTATCGGACCATGTACAGTAGTCTGATCCTAGCATAAGAGTAGGCGAGAATAAATTGTTTCCCAAATAGCAGCATGTGAATTCTCTATCCAGAGGAAGCTACTGACAATAGCTTAACCCTGACCATTTACCACTTGCCCCTAAAAGGGAATTTAGGGAATTTAGTATACATTATTGACTTACAGTATGTTAAATCACTTCTTATTCAAAGATTTGCCTGTTGATGCCATTTTGGGCCAAAAAATAACATTTTAAGACAAAATTTGAGAAGAGATGACTTTTCTAGATGCCATTTGTTTCTATCAGAGGAGTCTTTCCATCTACGTTAAGCAGGGCAGAGGATAAACCAGGCCGTATTTCCTCACTCGGTTCACCAGAGTACCAAAGTAAAACTTGTCACTCGTGTTCTACAGTAAGTTGGTCTCTGAACCCCAGTAGAAGTAAGACAGAGAAACACTAATTCCAACATTAGTGAGAAGACATTGAAGCATGGTTAGCATTAGCATTGGTACACCACCACTACTGTAAGTATAAATAAAGTCACATTATGGTATTTCACATTGGGAGGCATTCAGAAGTTGTTTGTATATGAGTGAGCAGGTATGTAAGGGGTGGGTGGGCAGAGAAATATCAGAGCGGCTTGCGGGAAAATGTTGAAGCTCCCACGACAAAAGCAGCGGCCAAAGTAAATGTCTGCCATCCCAAGCTAAAAGATTTTAGTGTTGATACAGCGGAGGGAGTGAGGGAGATAGATTTGTGTAGTGATGTGGTGAGGAGTGAGGGGGTTTGGGAGGGAACGGTCCCCTCAGACTGCATACACAAACACTTAACTATATGTTGGTTCATGAGCACATGGGTGGAAGTGTGTGCATAAACACACTGGCGAAAACAACGGCGGCTTTGGGCTGGACACTGGGGGCTCATAGAGGATTCAGCGTGAGCCCCCCTCGCTAATAAAATTCACAGTGTTGGTATTAGTGAAATTTAGCAGGGAAAATAAACATTTTCCCTCTCCGGCTGGCCAGGGGGGTGGCTAGGCTGGCTGAAGATGTGGACGCCTGGCACGAACTCAGGCTGCGGTGTGGTGGGGGGGGGGGGGGGTCGCCCAGCGTAGAGCAGCTCCCGTTCATCATGGAGAACTTTCCTGAGGCCTGCTTCACCCTAGACCCTAGTGGACAAGCCAAAGATTATCCACTGAGGCCAACTGCTTGGGACATAGGGTTTTTGCCTACTGCATTGGTCCCTTTAATAGCTACATAATGATTTTTTATTTCTTGGAAGCGATTTTTTGGAAGACATTTGAAGACGTAAAAGCCGGATTCACACCAAAGCAAATAAACATAAACGAGGCATTAGAGAGTAATTTCTACTTTTATTAAAGTTGATGGCACATCATCACCTGTAAAACCACTCTGATCTGGCTCCATACATTAGCAATGTTGCTAACTTGACCTTCAAAGACCTCTTGGATTTTTCCCCGGTATGGAATGGAATGGTATCTTGGTAAGGGGGTATACTGTATTGTGGCTTCCATCCCTATGTGGACACAAACCTGTGCTTGCACTTGCCTGCAAAATCCCCAGAAATACACCCACCCTACCCCCCCAACTCCATGAGCTATGTATTTAATTTGAAAATAAACAATTCAGGTTTTTACACGTCATAACACACAAGACTGACCAGCTGCTTGTCAAGAGAGCTTGAAACAGTGGTAACTCTGGTCTGAGTGGCACTTATCAACAACTCTTGTGAATTCCCACAGTGCCCACGGCAGCTGGTGTAATATAATGTAATTGGCTAACGTTACGTCCATGTCATCATCTCCCTCTGGAAATGCTTCTCTGTCCAGCTTGTGACAGCCATCAGTGTCATCGCCGTCAGGCAATTTTGTCTTTTTGGCAAAGTTTAATAATGTGCTTTGGTGTGTTCACTTCATGTTCGTAGTTATGTGTCTGCACAATTAGCAGATACTAGTTTTTTAACTATAAGCATCCATTTCATACCCCTCCATGAAGCTCATGAGTTATGGAATGACCGAAAGTTAAAGTACTTTGCTTCCCCATGTTTGTCCTCTGTGCCATATTAGGGAGGTATTTACATTGTCAGGGAACAAAAGTCTTATGTGCCCCACTGATTAAATGAGAGCTTGTGACATAAGTGGCTGCAGCCTTGTTCTGCAAGATGGACACTGATAACACATCTCTGGCTCTTTTTAGGAAGGTAAGTATGCGGTCAATACCCCTGGCCAAAGTTGGGCATACGTACGCATACGCATACATGCATATATGCAAATCTATTCAAACTTAAACCATTTACAAAATGGTCAAAAGAGGAGAAACCTCTCCAACCAATAGAATAAAATACCATAAATCCACAAACCCATAAAATACAGCAAGATCTTACGCTTCCTCTTGGCTTGGCTCTGTTGTCTGTATTCAGTCAGAGCAGATGCTATCATTTTTTTCCTGTAATCTCAGGCACATATTTCTGTTAGCAGAGACCGTTTGTTCACACATTCAAGGATGTTTTGTGGTTTACATTTCTCAGTACATGTTTGAAGATGTATTGGCACAGAGCTGAGCTGTTGCTGCTGTTTCTGTATCCAACTCAGCTGCTATCCAGCTCAGACTGTTCATCATTCATTTGCTGGCAGAATTCTATCATCTCCATTAGCTCCACTGTCTCCATGAACTCAAGAAGAGGCCAACTGCTTTCACTCATGAATAGGCCATGAATACACATCTGAAGTTGCAAGTTTCAGATGTTATTTAGCTTAAAATGGTCATTTATTTTAGATAAAGATGATGGTAACTTCTTTATTTTTCACAATGCAGTGTTAAGAGCCCACAGCTCCAATTTTAGAATCACTATTATGAGAGAAAATGCTACATACCAATTCTTTTAGAGCCTTACAGTGACCCTCCATGTGCTGCTTGGGGCCAGGATGACACTGAGAGCTAGCTGCTTCCGGGCATTAAAACAAACCTCCAATTAAAGTGTTTTCATTTTCCACAAAGCCATTTCAGTTACAACACATGCAAATGCTTAAAATAATCACACACACACACACACACACGCAAACACATACATACTCGTCCCTCCCATCCTTTTTAATATATATTTTTTTCTTTACTGTATCGATGTGCACTGGAGCGCCTGTAATTATGACTCTCTATATAAATCCAGATCCCACAATTACAACCAGCCCAAGATGCAGTCCCACAGAGCAATGGCACACACATAGACACACATATATACACGTACACACACGCTGTATTACCACATACTGTCGCGCTGCCATGGCCTGTGCAACATCTGTTTTCTCACTCCCTGCCGGAACCTGCTCACCCTTTCAATTATAACTGCCACCAATAAAACACTCCTTTACCAAGTGGTGAGAGTTGTGTGTGCACGTTTGTTCCAGGTAAAATTAGGTTAGACCAGTGACATCCAACGGAACAACGCTGAGCTAAACAAAACTACCTTGTACGCACCTTAGCTTTAGAAGACTTTGTTGCTGGAGGCATTCAGAATTCTTCTGAGCTGAGGTTGATGTATAGATTGAGGGGGTGGTTTGACGATGGAGGTAGACGGCAGCGTTTTGGGCACAGTGCCCAGAAGGGTGAGGCAGGCGCCAGGCCACCAGGCTGTGAGGCCTGTTTCCTGCTTTATAAAGGGGGAATATTAATACACTTATCTCCCATTAAATCTGTTAGCAAGGCAGCAAGCTCGCCTCACTGCAAAAATAACAAACCCTAGCAGCTGCACGACCTGTATGGAGCAAATGCATAGCTCATCAGAATGAACTCCTCATTCATGACGATCCATGTTCCCAAGTGAAGAATCGCCCGCCTCTCCACCCTCTACGTTTTTTCTGTTCCTCCCTTCCAACCTCCCTCCTTTACTCCATCCCTACTCCTCTGTGTAGTTAACCAAAGATGACACATTTATTTATTAGCCCTAAAGAGGCACATTCCTGAGGACCGTTTGTTGTTTTTGCCAACTCTTTCATACACATCTCTATCATCTCCACCAGTCTTTTTTTTTTTCAGGCCCTTGTCGTCTGCCGTCTGAAGTTCCCGGGGGCCTTTTAACTAAGTGCATATGCCTCTGCTTTACGACTCGCCACCTCCAAACATAATAGTTTTGGAAGTAAGATCCTGGTTTATGGCTGTAGGTCTGGCTCGGTGATTATGGTGGTGCCTGGACTCATTTGGCTTGAGGGGTTGTGAGTTCCACCAGCAAAGAGTCGGATTGGTTTCATATTGAAAGCAGTGGAGTTGACATGCAGCAAATGTGTGCTTAGGTGAGCGGTGATGGGCCTATTATGAGTTTCCTGCCTCTCGCGCCTCCGATGATGTCTGCTGTAAGACCCAATTATTACACGTGTGCACAAACACTCACGCCAGTCCTGCTCTCTGTCCCCTCACACTGCGAGGCAGCACCTGTTGGTCCTAAGCAAGTGATCTGTCTCTCTTTGTGTGGGAGTGGGAGCTATATGGCTCAGAAATTTAAAAGAAATAAATACACATGATTGATGGACTATCAGTACATATGGAAAAATAAATAGCCTTCTCTTCAAGTTCATGGGAAAGTAGTCCCCCTCCGTCATTTTCTTGTGCTCTTTTCTACAAGAATAAGAAAATAGTCTAACAGACTGGTCTAGCGGGAGGCCATGAACCCTACCTTTGTGAGTCAGCCTTGTTCTTTTTTAATGGTATTCTGAGATCAATTTGTTTAAATTGCCTCCATTTACTTGCCCAAGTACAGCGGTCTGAAAGAGATTGCTATCACGGTAATTACTGAGAATGATTTGGGCGATTCATTATGCATAAGAGGATGCGAATGTTAAATAGGGGAGCTGTGTGTGTGTGTGTGTGTGTGTGTGTGTGTGTGTGAGAGAGAGAGAGAGAGAGAGATGCAGGAGATAGAGTGTAGCTTAGCATGGCTGTGACCTCCACTAGAATGCTCAGGGCTGAATGTTTCTTTTAACATGGTCCAGGCTAAATGCTGGTTTTTATTGAGGCCAGGCAGAGATGTGAATTTACACATTAGTTCTCCAATCTGGATAACTGTGAGCCACAGCAGTGTCCAAAAGGTTCTTAATACTGAACGTTAAACTTCAGATATACATTTGTAAGTGAGCGGTTGATTTCTTTTGAAGTTGTTAAGTCATAGACAATATATTTTCAACGTGATTGAAATCATTCTGATTAGAGATTCCAACTTAACTGTTTACATGGATGCTAAATAAAGGGATCCGATAAGATGTGCGTTTATGCCCCAAAGCATTTAATCAGAATAGAATTTTTTTGACATGCGCACAGTGGTTCCACCTGCTGTGAAGCGTCTAATCTGCCAGAATTTTGTTTTCTTCGTCTTCGTTCATCTTTTCAAACACTTGTTTGAACCACTCGTTGTTTCGAGGCGTTCAACCATCAACAATCCTTAAATCTTTTAAGGTCTCCAACAAAAAATTTGTATCAGCCACAGAGCAGTTTTGTTTTGCTGGAGCCATGTTTCTGCTTGTTCACGTCACCTAACGTTCCCCCACGTGGGGCAAACATGCTCAGAAAGAATAGACTTATTTCAACCAGAGAGAAACGACTGGATTAAGTGTTTACATGGTTATCAGGTGCTAATATTTTCCTACTGAACGGATTATCAAAGGTTTACACCCCGCCTCTCAACCCAATTGAAAGTTCCTTCCGACTGAGGTGGTTACATGTGGTTACATTTATTCTGATTGGGCTGTTATTCCGATTATTAGTGGAACCATTAGGGTCGTAATTTTAGGGTCCATGTTAATGCAGCTAATGCCTCTATTGTGTCTCTGTGTGTTTCCAGTATCACGTTTCTCCAGCCCACGACTGACACCCAGACTGAGCAGGAAGAGGGCACTGTCTATCTCCCCACTGTCAGATGCCAGCATTGACCTGCAGACCATGATCCGGACCTCGCCCAACTCCCTGGTGGCCTACATCAACAACTCCCGCTCCAGCTCAGCCGCCAGCAGCTCCTATGGGCACCTTTCAGTCGGAGGGATCAGGTAGTCAGACAGTGCACATGTATACATATCTAGCAATTACAAACATGCATATATGCACATTTACAACATACAATTTACAAAATACAAGTTTGTTTTCATCAACAAATGCAACAAGTCAAGCTCTGGAGGTTCACATTTGTTGAAATCTGGCCGGCAGCCAGCCAGCAGAAATGCTGCTTTTCAGGTTTCAGTATCCTGGTTCTCAGAAGTAAGCCAGTAGTAGCCAAGAATAGATGACACATGCTTTTCCTCTGTGCCATAGAGCTCCATTATTTTCCAAAAACTATTAAAAACACATCAGTGAGTCACACTGTTTCATTGGGTGACATGTTCCTTCATTATGGTTGACACTGACATTGACATAAGAACTACTATGATAGTAGCTTACACTGCTAGGTGATAGTAAATTGCTACTGGCATCCGACTAGCATGCTAGTAGCCTGGCATGCTATTAGCTTACACTTGGCATCACTTGGCAGTGAGGGCCCATGTGGCAAAAACAGGACAGTTGGAATTCATTCAAATGTGTTTGTAGTGTGGGTTTCTTCTTTGAATATCAGCCACTAGACAAACATTTCCATTCATGTTTTTCCACGAGTTAACTTCCTTCCTTTTTCCTCTCACTCAGCCCCTCGTTCAGCTTCCCTCATCCCATCAACCCAGTGGCGTACCAGCAGCTGTTGTCCCAGCAGAGGGGTCTCAACACCTTCGGCCACACACCTCCTCTCATTCAACCATCGCCGTCCTCTTTCTCTGCTCGCCAACACCCCCTCACTGCTTCACCTATGTCCACCTCCCACAACAGCACCAACTCTGAGGCAAACCAGGTAAGTAGCCTTGAATGTTACACTTGTATACTAATAAAATTCAAGAGCACACATTATTTCAATCTTTGTTCCATTAATACCATCTATATGGATATGTCATGTGTAGGGCAGATTGAGGTTTTCTCCAATAATTTCTGCTACCAAACAGATGATTTTTCACTTTCATGTAATAGATAGTGTACATGTAATAGTGAACAGCTGTAAGGTGTATAAACGTCATTCAACATCATGTTTATGTCATGTGGGATGCAAGGAGCAGTGAAGTTAATGTTTTTCACTCAATCAAATAAACATGCAGATTTAAGAGTTGTTATTTTTCTTGTCTTGAAACAAGTTCATACTTTTGTGGCCATTTTTCTGGCACAGGAAGATGATGTCCTTATTCTTAATTCTGCCCACAAAGCTCTGATTGGCTCAGTTGTTTTTCCAACCGGGGGAAACAGCTGAGATATGAGCAGCGATTCAGTAGTCTTGAACGTCTGGGCTAAGTTTGGCATGGGAAACAACAGAACACAACAATGAAAGAAAAAAAAAAGATTATTGACAGTTTAAGGACAAAAACTGGGTCATACTGGAGCTGAAAATTATGTATTTTGCGATTGTTGCTCTGCACACACTGTCGGCTCAGATATAACTCACAAGTTAGCATTATGTGTAGCATCATTTCCCAAAAAATGTCATGTACTATGAGCAACCATTGAGAGTTGGACTGAAACCAATGATGATTTACATCATTGATTAATGTGTTCATTTTTAACATATAGTCAAAAGATTGCCCATCACAAGCTCACAGAGCCAAAAGGTGTTTAAATTGCTACTTTTGTCCAACAAATATCCAACAATATTACAGGTAATTTTATGTTGATGAACTAGTCAATTAATTGTTTCGGTGCTTGTTCAGAATTGCACCGTTAATGTAGCCTAAATTTACAAGTTGTCATGAATTAAGTATTTTCTGTAAATTGTCTCAGGTCGGAAATATGCAGGAGGCTCCCTCCCAGTTCCATCTGTCTTACTTTCTACTGTCTCCTCTGTCTCTCTTTATCAGCCCACTGTATACACCAAAGCCACTCGTAATGTAAACTTCCCACTCAGTGAATCGCCCATCTCACACTGCTATCAGCTACCTCCAGATCTGTTTAAGCACGGTGTCTACTGACACACACCAAGACTGTCCAAGGATCCAAGAGTATATATTATTTGCACCGTTTTGCATACTCTCAACAAACACAAACAAAACTCACCCCCATTCACACACATACACAAACACACTTTCAGCTTCATTTCAACAGTGATCAGAACCATATTACTCTCTTGGTCTTCAGCCAACTGAATGAATCATTGAGGCCCCCAGAAATGCTGAACTGCACTTTAGCGTCTGGGTGGGATTAGGAGACCCCCCTTCATTACTGGACCCCCTCCAATATACACACACATACAGAAGAATTTATCAGCTGCTATACATTTTAAATCTTTCTTTTGTTTTCATCTCCATTAGAGCTGAAACAGGCCTTGTCTTTGTCTTTCTGTCATCTTCAGAATCTGTTGGCAGATCAAAGCCCCCCCCCCACCCCAAGCCCCCAACCCTGCCGCCGTGCCCCTCTGTACCGAGGGTAAAAACTCCTCTTCTTTCATATTTCCTTGCGGCTTTGGTAATCATAAAGCAGTCTAAACTGTTTAGTCTCGGCGGCGGGTCCTAGTCTGACTTATGGGCCCCCGGTGCCTGGTGCAACCAGGACTCCAATCTCTTTGCAGTAGACTATCGAGCCAAAAACAATTGCGCAGTATCTCCGGGACTCCGTTATCTGATTCCCCTACGCAGCTCCTGTGGTGACTGTGAGCAGAAGGGGCAACTGAGTGGAATCTGGTGGTTTGATAAATTGAATGGATGGTTAAATTCATAGGAGAATGAGTGGGAGGGCTAATGGATGGATGGATGGGTAGGTTGGTATGTGTTAGGACTAATGGAATGATTCACTAATAGAATATGTATAAGTAGGTTGTGGATCATCATCAGTGGATAGGTGTTTGGAAAAGTCATTCAGAAAATCATATCGGCTACAGTAAAAAAATGTGTCTCTTCAACCCTGTCTCTGTTCTTATCTGTCCTTCAGAATGCCAGTGGAGACCCAGCAGTGAGTAGCACAGTCAACCCATTGACCACCAAGAGGTCAAAGGTTAAGACAGAAGCAGAGGGCCCACTGCCCATCTCACCATCCTCTCAGGTAAGAGAATCAAAAAGTGGACATAAGTAGAGCAAAGCAAATATTAGCATTAGATATTAGTTTTAGGTTGCACTACCCATTCCAAACCATTATTGGTTTCCTTTTCTTGAACAATTTACTTTTTGGATCTGCAATGACCTTCAAAATATCCTAATCAACTGCAGAGATTTTTCAGCTACTTACAGTGGGAAAATAGTCCCCTCTTTAACTGCTAATTTGGCTGTAATTGATTATAGGTAGCGAATAAAAATGCAGCTTTAATCAATGATGAGAGGTGTTGTCACGCATTGAGATCAAGCAACAACTCATTAGGATTAGGAAACAGATAAGATAAGAGAGATGCAAAACAGTACAGAATGCTGCTTTAACATATTGACCACAGATTCAGGTAACAGATGTAGTCTGTGTTTGCATGTTTTTTATGCTAGTCATTTATAAGCTTTAATGGATCTGTACTGTTTGTTAGCACTCTTCTGACAAAGTGCTGTCCCCTTTCTCCAGGAACATGGTGGGGGGATCTTGGACCTGAGTGAGGATCTGGATAAAGACGAGTGCAAACAAGAGCCCGAGGCCATATATGAGACCAACTGCCACTGGGAGGGCTGTACCAAGGAGTATGACACCCAGGACCAACTTGTTCATGTGAGTGATAGGCTTAGTGTCTATTATTGAGACTTATGGAATGACTGACTCAGTTGTACCTTTTTATTACAGCCCAACTGGCATGTTTCATCTTGCTCATTAACATTATTAGTTTCCTTTGCTGTGGTGAAAGTAAATTCCAAAGTATGCCTATTAGAACCACTGCATTTTGTTGTTTAGAAAATGAAAAGTTCAAGCAACTCTTCTGCTACTCATTAAATCCATTCTGATTGAGTCCGGTCAGAAAGCTGTCCAGTGACTGATCCTTTCCTGTTGGGTTGACACACGCAACGCTAATGAGCCTGCGGGCTCTCATCAAATTCAAGCTTGAGCCCTGCAGCTGTGCCCCACCACCCCCCACCTCCAGCCCCATGACCCCTAACCCCTAACCTCTCACTCCCAGCAAACACCCCCAACCCTTGAAGCCCAGAGGGCAGGCCATAAATCCATCGTCATGCCAGAAGCTCTGGAACCTCACGCACCCCCCTTTTCCAGGCCAACTTCTCTTCTTGCTTTCCACTTTCTGACTGGCTGTCAGTCATCTCAGAGCAGTGGTAGGAGGGGCATGTGTCAAGTCCACAGACCCAGAGACTGATGGGAGGTGCTGGTGAATGGGTTGCAACAAGTCAGGGCCAGAGTTACCTTTAAGAACTTTTACCCCAACTCCAGCTCCCTAGCCACAAACTCTGTGAGAGCTTGCCAGGATTAGTGAGTATGCTAGCAGAGGATCTGTGGTCTGTTCTCAGATGTGGATGGACAATGTGAGGCCAACACATTCTTAAATCCTCACAAGACCATGGGGTTTTTAAAGGTCTCTGCGTTCTGTCAACTTTATAAAAAACCAACCAGAAATCCAGGGGTGTAATAGCCATTTTTTCTGCAAAAACTCCTGACAGCATCTCCCTAGGCACATTCAGGGTTTCACACAAGGTTCTCACAATATCAGCAAAAACACACACCTGTGGGTTTTTCTGGCTTCTGCTTAACCAAAGTAATCATGTTTCAAGAGCCCCCAAATTATGGATTCACAGTAGTGTGTAACCTGAAAATAGAGGCCTCCGCCTGTTTCCATTCCTCCTCCTTCACCCAAAATAGATCTCAGCCGAATCGTCAACCACTGAGCTTTTTTTCGCTGGTGGAGAAGTAGCCACATAAGTGGAGCATTGTGGGCCTGGATGTCCTCAGGAAATGAAGTGGTTCCTCTGGGTGTGTGGATATTTGCGTGTGGTGCGCGGGATGGAAGTTTTTAAGTGTAACTGTTCAGAAACATTGTGTGTGTTTGTCTGCAATGTACTGTAAGTCATTTGAGTTTGATCAAACCTGTTGTGTCTGAGGGCATAATTAAAGTGAGGGTACTCTAGCATTCTCTAGCATGTCTACACAGTGTAGTAGGAGTAAGTGACTGCCTCCTTCTCAAGCAGTGCAAATTATTGATTTTAGCATGACAAAAATTCTTTAAACACGGAATACATGCTGGAATTACACTAAGATGTATACTTTTGCAGTGTAGACAGATCATTTAAAAGAGAATTGTCTGAGATTTCACATTTAGGTTTGCAATTTAATTTGTCTGAAGCTACTAGACTAGCTAATAGAAAATGTTACGTTTAGGCATTACACAGGAAACGTTGTGTGTCCCCCACTGACTTCCTGATCCATTAAAAGTAAGGAGAATGGAAGATAAATACAAGTCGGTTACAAAATCCTCTTCCTTATCACTTTTACTGGGATCTGAAGGAAGTTCCTCTTCCTTGAGAAACTAACACAGACACACACACACACACACAGCCTGAAAAAACAGACACGGTGCTTTTATAGTTTTTGTCTCCTGTTGACAGATGCATAATGACTGTCAGCCATAATGGATGGCAACGTCACTCACAATGTGTGTGTGTGTGTGTGTGTGTGTACGTACACATGGACACATGAAAGAGGGAGAATCTTCTGGTGGGAAAAAGACAAGAATTTGCTGACTCGTTTTTAGTAATACACACTCACACACACACTTGGCGTCTAGTCACCATTTTAACTCATCATTTCATCGTCTGTATCACAGACATATGTTATGATACATTTTGATGATTAACTTGACTTGAATTGTCTCCCCAGCACATCAACAATGACCACATCCACGGCGAGAAGAAGGAGTTTGTGTGTCGCTGGGACGAGTGTTCACGGGAGCAGAAGCCCTTCAAGGCTCAGTACATGCTGGTGGTCCACATGAGGCGTCACACAGGGGAGAAGCCGCACAAATGCACAGTAAGAACCTCGTATCCCTGTAAAACACTGTAGTGAACTGTTAGTAAGCAGCTGGTTAACTGTCTGACTGGCTACCGTATTTAAAGCAATTCAGTATTGCCTTTCCATGTAGTTGGAAGATTTGCGAGAGATAGATTTAAAAAAAAGAATGGTCAAAATCAAAGCAGCAGAAGCCAGAATATCCCCTTTTAGTGAAAAACACTGGATCCTACATTTCCCATAATTCAACCAATAGCATCTTTTGTTAGAGCCTACCTACCTGAATGTCCATGTCTTTGAAACTCCACGCCCCCAGGTTGTAACGCAGGCTTTTTAAAAAAAAAAAAAAAAAAAAAAATTTAAAGTCTCAGAGCCCGAGCTGAGATAACCCTGATGACATCACAATTACATCATTAGGGTTATTTCTCAGACCTGACAAAGCTCCTCCAGAGCAACAGTAGACATTACTAGACAACTATTCTTACAGACTGAGTAGTAGTTCACGCTACGCAGAAATATTTAGCTGAATTTTCGGGGAAATAATTTGATGATAATTTGATAAATGATGTCATGTGTCAAAATGTCATAAATGACAAAAAGATGTACTTTTGTGCACATGGGAGAGGTTTGCCTTGAAGGCTTTCTGTCAGAAAAGCTTTCTGCCAGAAAGTCTTTAGGAAGTCAGGTGACATAGTATAAAGAGCGACAAAGTCCATGTAGTGAGGAGGTCAGGGTGGATGAGTAGGTCAAACACAGGACTTTCACCCACGAGACCGCTGTTTGCGTCCTGTGTGAAACTTAACATATTATTTTAACCCAAGCCATGATCTTTTCACAAACCTAACCAAATAGTTTTGGTGCCTAAACCTAACCAAACTGTGACTGTTTCACAACGTTAACCACAGTTTGGTTAGGTTTAGGAAAAGATCATGGTTTGGGTTAAAATAATAAGTCAACGTTGAACTACAGTGCGTACTTTTGGTGCCTAAACTTAACCACTGCGTTAACCACATGTTAGAAAGGTTTTCTGGCAGAAAGTCTTTCTGACAAAAAGCCTTCAAGGCAAACATCTCCCCTGTGCTTTTTTTGTGTGCTTGTTATTGTTAATAATACATTCTGAAAAGTTTACAAGCAATATGATTTTAATATATGGTTTAATCTGCGTTGCATAAGTTCCAGGTCGCTAAGGACCTGAAGTATGCAGGAATGTTTGAAAAAACACCCATGCATTTAAGGGTTAACTTACTACTACTGGAACTAGAACTTGGATGTTGCTCAGCCACATTAGCAGCCATACAGTCACCCTAAAACACTTCCCTATGCCTCAGAAAATAATGATCAAAAAATGTCTTTGTGCTTAGCACCAGTGATATTTTCCATGTTGATAAATCATGGGGGTTTTATTGAAGCCTTCATTTGCTGTGTGAAGATCAAATTGAGGGCCTGTTTGCTTGGCTTCAAAGCTTGCACACAGGCTCTTGTGAATGCATTAAAACAGATGACTTGTGAAGGAGAGAGTGAAGAAAGCTGATTGACAGTGTAGGCATGTAATTAAAATCTGTAGACAAGCAGGGGGCCATGGGTCCTTATTAAGACCACACTGTATATTCTCTGCACAGGTCCCACGTGCATCTTCTCCAAACACTCTTAACTCCCCTTTAGTCTCGTCTTTTAAGGCAGAATCTTCTGACTTTTATATCCAATTTCTGGGCTAGTCTAATCTGATTCTCTTTTAATTTCAAAGCCAATTACGTTCACAATGACTGCTCAGAGGGAATACTAAATTATAGCTTGTACAGTACAAGTGAATACAAAGGCTAAACGCAGACTTCTCCTTGTCTCAACAAAGCACATCAGACAAAGAGCTCTACCACACCTCACACTTAGTTTAGATATTTCGCATAATAGCCTTTTTTACCAAAGTGTAGCACTGCTTTGCTTTTGTGTGGCACACCACAGTAGGTGGGCACAAGTCCAAGAGCAGATTACATATGAAAACTGAAATACACAGAGCTTTTTTTTGGTTGCCCGGCTCTTTCCTCTACCCAGCTGCAGACAAAACAACACAGCAGTCAGGCAGTCAGACTCACTGTCTATCTGTCTATCACTACATCTCTGCAGTTTGAGGGCTGCTCGAAAGCTTACTCTCGCCTGGAAAACCTCAAGACCCACCTCAGGTCCCACACCGGGGAGAAGCCGTATGTGTGTGAACATGAAGGCTGCAACAAGGCCTTCTCCAACGCCTCCGACCGGGCCAAGCACCAGAACCGCACACACTCTAATGAGGTATGTTCACGAACACATTGATCAACTGACTTACTCAGTGGGATTTCATGCATTTGAGCCACCATCAGCTTAGTGTTTAGTGAATTAATTTAATTATTACAATGGGCCTCATACGAGAACCACTCGTATGAACACAGATTTGTACTTAAGTGGCAAGTACAAGGGATTGCAGAGAATTTAAGTATGTTTACCTGCAAATGTAAACGTACCTAAGAACTTTAGCAGGAAAGCTAATGTGGTTGTTGTTCAAAGTATGTGGCTCTTGTACTGTGTAGCATATGGAGTGAAAATAGTCTCAATATTATTTGTAAATGTGTATTCCATGATTTGTAACTGAAAAACAAGATTTGTAACTGAAAAACAAGATTTGTAAATGTGTATTACATGATTTGTAACTGAAAAACAAGATTTGTAACTGAAAAAAAACGATTTGAAAATATTTTACTTACAGACTTTTAACTTCAGCTTCTCAGATCTGATCCTTTTCGCTTTCAAAAAGCTTCCTGCGTATACAAATGTCTGGTGTTAACCACGGATCAGGTTACTTTCGCTTTCGGGATTTTGAGACTATTTTAATGCTGGTACCAGCTCCACAGATTCGTAAATGCATGATGCGTTTAAGTGCTGAAGGAAAACTGGGACATCTGGGCTTTCGGTGTATTCGTGTTTAATTTCAAAGTGGGAAAGACGTTTTTCTAAATAGACAGAATAGCTCGTCGCCCCTCGATTAGAGCACATGCATTTACCAACCACAGACTCTATACAGTAAATGTAAATATATGGTTTAAATAAGCTACTGCTAGGTGGTAGAGTTGTGGTTGGTAAATGCATGTGCTCTAATCGAGGGGCAACAAGCTATTCTGGCTATTTAGAAAAACGTCTTTCCCACTTTGAAATTAAACACGAATACGCCGAAAGCCCAGATGTCCCAGTTTTCCACCAGCACTTAAACGCATCATGCATTTACGAATCTGTGGAGCTGGACCAGCGTTAAAATAGTCTCAAAATCCCGAAAGCGAAAGTAACCTGATCCGTGCGTAACACGAGACATTTGTATGCCCAGGAAGCTTTTTGAAAGCGAAAGGATCAGATCTGAGAAGCTGAAGTTAAAAGTCTGTAAGTAAAATATTTTCAAATAGTTTTTTTCAGTTACAAATCATGTAATACACATTTACAAATCTTGTTTTTCAGTTACAAATTTTTTTTTTCAGTTATAAATCTTGTTTTTAAGTTACAAATCTTTTTTTTTCAGTTACAAATCTTGTTTTTCAGTTACAAATCATGGAATACACATTTACAAATAATATTGAGACTATTTTCACTCCTTAGTAGCAGGCTGCTGCCTGGCTCAGTGTGACCGTCTGTTCTGCCAGTGATAGAACGCTGATGTTACTGCTTTATGCAAGATTTGATTGGCTGTATCCAACATCCATTAGGGTATCCATCTACATAGTCAGATAAGAAGAGGAGTTATTACCCTTAGTACAGAGGGGGAAGGTGGCAGGGTCGGGGGTTGTGGAGGGTAGGCTTTGATCTGCCAAGGGGTATTATTTTTTCTCAAAGGAGAACACAGGGCAAGTGATTTCTAGAGCAGATATGAATCCTGCAACAGACTTTAATTTCAGTTGGACTTTAAATCCCTCTCTGCAGAAACCATATGTGTGTAAGATCCTGGGCTGTACCAAGCGCTACACGGACCCCAGTTCTCTCAGGAAACATGTTAAGACAGTTCACGGACCTGAAGCCCACGTCACCAAGAAACAACGAAACGACGCACCTCCGAGACTGCAGCCACCCAAAGGCAACGGGGAGAATGAGGCGAATTCCAAGCTCGGTGCAAGAGGTGTGGACGGCAAGATTGAGGCCAACAGCAACTCTAGAGGAGTGGAAGACTGCCTACAAGTCAAATCTATCAAGACCGAGAACTCTATGGTGGGTCCTGATCACATGAATTAAAAAAGTCATCCCACACAAACCTCTTTTATAGTTCATAAAAAAAATTGTGTGTGCAGGAAATTAATTGTTTTTTCATTTAAACTTTGGGGTTTTGATTGACTGCATCTTCAGGAAAATGTACCACTTTCTGCACTCCAAATGATCAGTGTCACCTGTTAATATAAAAGGAACATATTGCATGGCTTTGTTTGTTTGGGAAACAACAAAGAGAAGGACACACTTATTTTCTTACCACTATACTAACATTGCTCTGAGGTTAAATGTTTACTGCCGGTACTGCCTGCATCCTTCCTAACTCACCTCTCTGGTTGTTGCTTGAACTTGCTTCTCTCAAGTTAACCTTCCTAATGGACAGACTTCACTGAGGTGAGCACTCAAACTGTCTCCCTGTCTTGTTCCAACTCAGCATGGGAGATGTGCGAATGTGTCCTCATGTTTCATGCTACATCGTTGCATTCTTGCATGATGTAAAATGTGCTTTGTGCATGATTATCCATTTTCACAAATTTAAAACATGCTTCTTTGTACATGGGATGCACACATATGCATGTATGGTGACACACACACTACCATTAAACTGGATTTTTCTGTCCACAAGATCACTGGCAGTAGCCTCTGCTGTCGGCGGATGATAAAAGTGATTGTCACATTAATATTCAAAGGCTGGGACTGTTTTAGCATGTGAGCTGAACAAATAGTGCCAGCGTCTAGCTGTGATCAAGACTTTAGTCTATTTTCGTTTGAATTATTGTTGCCGTTGTGCTGGTTTGTTGCTCACAGAACTCATCTATTATCCACTTGTTTTCTTGTTGTAAATAAATCAAACTCATCTATGATTAATGAGATTATGGAACTATAGGCCTACATTAGTTATTACAAAACACCATTACAATCAGAATTTTTTAACTGTGGTAATTATTTAACATTGAACAATGCATAATGGAGTTCTCTGAACTTGGCATGAAGCTATAGCTTTTATTATTTTTAAATTATTTTTCTTTTTTTTTTTTTTACCATTTTTTGTAAATAGCAAATTGTTATCATTTTGCATAATATTTATTCACTAGTGGAAAATTGAATAATGCACCACTATCATTTATAATAAAGCTTCTATAGTTTGATTCATTACACTTACATCAAGTTCCCCCCTGCTGTCCTTCTCCAGACGTATCAGTCCAGTCCAGGCGGCCACTCGTCATGTAGCAGTGAGCCGTCGCCTCTAAGCAGCGCCAACAACAACGACAGTGGGGTGGAGATGGCCATGCACAGCGGGGGCAGCTTCGGGGACCTAAGTGCACAGGATGAGTGCCCCATGGTTGACTCCACTGTTCCCGCTGGGGGACAGCAAGCTGGGATGGGGCTTCAGTTGAGGAAAGCCATCGGTCATGGTGGCGTGGTCACCATCAAGCTGGAGAACATCAAGAAGGAAAGGCTGAAGACAGTGAGGGACTCCTGCCCCTGGGTCAACTCTGCACCACAGCCACTGCAGGGCCAACGCAACAGCATGAAGCTGCCTCCCATACCTGCAGTCGGTAAGTGTGGAAGGTTGAGGAAATCTGTTTGCTGTCATTTTTTAAGGCTAAGTCCTTTACTGTGTGATGAGGGTGCAAGATGGCTGAATGGCATTGTGTCTTAGTAGAGTGAGTCCAATAGCCAAAACAACCAAATACAGTACAGTTAGCTCACTTTACAACTGTTAAAGAAATTGTAAATTAGTCTGTGTTATTATGTAATAATGTCCCTTGGTTCTACCAGGTTCCCTGTTGGAGAGCTCCAACGTGATGAGTAACTTAAGCAGTTCGTACCCTGGCCAACGCATGGGTGACCTGTCTTCATGTGAAGTAACACTCCTGAACCAGCTGAATGAGCGCCGTGACAGCACCACCAGCACCATCAGCTCAGCTTATACCTTGAGTCGGCGCTCCTCTGGTATTTCACCCTGCTATTCCAGCCGCCGCTCCAGTGAGGCGTCCCAGTTTGGTGCTAACCGCCACAACAATATCAGTTCGGCTGACTCCTATGACCCAATCTCCACTGATCTGTCTCGCCGCTCCAGCGAGGCCAGCCAGTGTGGAGGTGGTGGTGTCAGTGGTGGACTCCTTAGTCTGACACCAGCTCAGCATTATCGGCTAAAGGCAAAGTACGCTGCTGCCATTGGTGGAGCTCCACCTACTCCTCTCCCCAATATGGATCGAATGAGCTTGAGGACCCGCATGGCACTCTACAGTGATTCCCAGGAAGGTTCATCGCACCCATTTCATCAGCCACCCTCTGGAACTGTGCCTCGGCGATGCAGTGATATTGGATATGGCACACAGAGCATGATGCCCCATGAGGTACCCGCCAACCTTCCACGCCGTGCCAGTGACCCAGTGCGTCGTCCCACACTGGATCCTCTCTCCTTTCCAAGGGTCCAGCGCTATAACAGCATGAACAGCATGAACCCCATGAATGGTCCATCAGCTGAACGCCACCAGACACTGGCTATGCAGGGCTACACTCGCTCTGATGGCAGCCTGCAACGCTACCCATTCGCCCCCAGACCACCTAGCATTTCTGAAAATGTAGCCATGGAGAACATGGCAGTAGATGGGATGATCATTGGAGGGGAGCAGAGTGGGGAGGATGATATGGTGCTTCCAGATGATGTGGTGCAGTACCTCAGGTCCCAAAATTCTGGCCCCTCAGGTCACAACTTGGGACGAGTTGACTGCCATTCTAATAATCAGACTCAGGGCTACCAGACAGGCATGGCCCCACCAGCATCATTTTATGCACAAAGGAGGATGGCCATGGTGGATGCCACCATGACTCAGTCTGGTCAGGACATGCAATCCTGCCAGATGGGTCCAGGTGGCTCCCAGCAGCCCTTCTCATCACCATCGGACAACATGAACAAGAATAACATGCCGGTGCAATGGAACGAGGTGAGCTCAGGGACCGTGGACACCACAACCAAGCTCTCCAAACAACAGCAGCATCCTCCCAGGGGGAACCTAGCTGTTGTTCAGCAGAGACACAATTTTGGTTCCTTCCCAGGACAAGGACAGGGCCTGGGCAGCAACCATCAGGTAGTGCCTATGAGTCAGAATATGTCTATGCAGGGGTACGTGAACCACAACAGCCAGAGGCTGATGAACATCTCCCACCAGCAGCATGTGCAACAGAGGCAATACAACAATGTGAACTCTTGTGAGCAAATGAGTCCTCAGCAAGGGTTTGGCCAAGAGGCAATCCCAAATTCTATATCTGGGAGTACTAGCGTGAGACCTACCCGGAACAGTATGGCAGATCCAGAACTGCAAAGTTATGGAGCAAGGACACAGGCTGATGGGTATTCTCATGTGAACCAAGTGGATCAGCAGCAAAATTACAGCGTTCTCTCCCAGCACCAGCACAATATCTTTAATGGAGGCAGAGGAATGTTACAACCCAGGCCTCCCACAGAGCCCAAGTCTATTGCCAGACAACACACAGGGTCTAGCATGATGCAACCGAGCCGAATACCCAAGTCATCTGATTTGAGCCCCTGTCGTGGTACTGACACCTCAGAGGCAAGCCCAAAGAGGCCCAGTGGGTCAGCAGCCCACAACAGCAACTCTCAAAATCCGAACTCTGCTGTTTTCTACACAGGTCAGATTCATATATTTGAGCCAGCTTCTGTCAGCTTTGATGTCCCCATGTCCCCCTGTGCCAGCCAGGCTCCTGTCAGCAACACCACTGCTGCAGCCAACATAGCCTCACCTGGAGTCAACCAGGTCTCCAGCAGTACTGTGGATTCTTCCACTGGTGGATCTGGTGGCGCAGAGCATGCCCAGATCGACTTTGACACCATGCTAGATGACGGGGATCACTCCAGTCTAATGTCAGGCACCCTGAGTCCTGGTCTTCTGCAGAGCCTCTCCCAGAATTCCTCACGTCTCACCACCCCCCGCAACTCTGTCACCCTCGCGTCTGTACCGGCAGGGATTGGCAACATGGCCATTGGTGACATGAACTCCATGCTCACAGCCTTGGCTGAAGAAAGCAAGTTCCTCAACATGATAAGCTGAGAGCAATCAAACACCTCATCATCCATCCAGTCTTAACCATTTCTACATCAGGAATATATGAACTACACAAGAAAGCACTGATTGAACAATGCAAAACTGGCTATTTCATACTTTTTTTCTCATTGTCCATAGTAATATGCTTATCTTGTAATATCTGCTTCAGATTATAATATGTTACATTAAAAATTTAATAGTAAGTATAGCTAGGATTAAGGACAATTTTCTGTCATTATTGTTAAAAAGCCATACATTTTACCTACAAATATATGATAGCCCAGGGTATATAAATGCATCTTCAAACAATTGCCATTCAGTATTTGCTGGTGTAATAGCTCTTTACAAAGTGGTGCACTGAAAGCAGTTCACACAGTACCTTGCTGAGGACATCAAGGTTGAGCGTCACAGTATGACATGAAAACGCTGTTACCAGGAAATGGACATGATATGTAGATAACAGATAATATTTTCTCATGAAGACCTTTATGTGTATAGATTATACAGTATGGTACTTGCTTTAAGTTATGTTATAGACTTTTCATGTTTAAACTAGGGCTGTCAAAGGTACAGTAACACCTACTATTAATTCAAAAAGGATAATGAATGAATCTTTAATTCAATTTTCTTTTAATGACATCAGTTACGCTACAGTTTGCTGTACTTTTTTTATGTGTTCAATACAATATGTGAGATAAGTGAAGAGACTAGCAGTGCTAACCTGGAACACACACTGTAAAAATGGCTCGGAAGGACAGACATAGCAAAGTATGTACATTTTTTGCAGGCAAATCACAGAACTACAGTGTCTTTAGCTTTTCACTTCACCGCCAAACATGCAGGTGCTTAAAGCACTGAGGTTAATGAACATAGTCCGACCCCAACAACAAACCATGCATGTAGAAATTGGTGTATGCCTATTTTGAAAAAAACATTAACTGCTATTGCAGTTTATACAGTATATGCACTTAATTTAACTATCTTGCATAAAGAATAAGCAAATACGTGCTATTGTAGCAACCTGTCTTGAGTACTTTGTATTGCTGGGTTTCAATGACACCTAGATTTTGGAGTAAAGGTTATTTGTGATTCTAAGCAAATTTTGCTTATGTTACATGCAGTGAAAATGTATGTTTTTTTTCTGAAATTTCATGAAATTCAATATGCAAATAATACTGTTCAACCAGACACCATATGCAATTTACAAAATTAAGAATTTGGCAGCCCTAGTTTAAACACATGGTTGTATAACATTATGATCCACAGATATTAACTGCTTTTTGATCATGGTCTAAGCTCTTGGGGATGGTACTGTAAAATCAGATGTCCTTCTTTGCCCTCTGGATCAGAGGCATTAACTCTCCATGGTCCCGTTTCACAAGGGTAAATGATTGAAAAGGACAAGGATATGCCTCTGTGTTACTCTATCAGGGCACATGAACCCCTGTGTTTGATGAGGAGCATTCTCTAAAAGAATATACAAGTACCTCTGTGTGTTCTCAGTAGAGATCCAATCCTAATTAACACATTCATACCATCCCTCTTTGCTGCACCTCATGTTTCCCCTGGGCTCTGGATGAACTGCAGAGAGTCCAGGAAGGGACACAGACTTTGATAATGAAATCCTGTTTTGGACAGGATTGCCGAACTAGCCCTGCAAATTCCTCAGTTTTATTATGTTTGCTGAATTTCTAAGTAGCCTTTAAATGTTTGTGTGTATGCTACCATTCACTTTTACTATGCTCAGTGTGTGTGGGTTTGTGTGAGTGTGTGTATATAGCTTTTGTACATTTCAAATAAATCTCCTTTTTTTCTGTTTAAATCCCTGCGTTGTGTCTTCTTTGATATAACATGGTCTGTGGTCCCTGGAGGCCACATGAAAGTAGGGCTGGTAGGCTACAAGTGAAATCACATTTGGCATGTTCTCAGACTGCTGTCGAGTACAGCTCTAAGGGCAAACACCAGTATACTCACTGTAACTCTAGCAGCCATATCTATGAAGGGTGCACACACATAAAGAGGATTCTGAGCACCAGATTTTAATGAAATCAAGCACCGGATATTAATGGAAACAACCTTGATTTGAAAAGATGGTGCTTACACTGCACATATGTAGTGACTACACAATAATCAAATATAACGTACAAAAAAAACATTCAAATGAATGCACAAACCAAACTTGTTTGTAACAAATATGTACAAGTATAAAGCATGACTATTTTTCATACTCTGGAGTCAAATCATTTCTGTCAGGTGACTAGTAATTGCAGCTAACCTCTTTACTGTAGCTTCATGTGTGATCAATAACTGGCAGTGGTTAAAGGTTTTTTGGCCTGTTTGGGGCAGCAGAAACAAGTTGTGAACACAAGATTGACATATCATCCATCACCTTACAAGTTGATACGGTGAACTTGTAAGCAAGTAGCTGTTTATTTACACGTCCAGCAGTTACGGAGCAACATTATCATTCATTTGGAGTCGTGTTTGTGTCCACCTGGTGAATGTAAGTCCAATATTCACTCTCCTTTTTGGTCTTTACCAACTCCTGAGGGAAATATCTGGCTCTTTAGCTGCTAAATGCTCCACTATGTTCACCAGCTGTTCTCTAACTGTGTCTCTGCCATTTGGTGCTGAGCAGGTAATGTACAGAGGGTTTATTATTTGATTAAACGTTTTAATATTGGGAAACGAGCTGAAACTCACTATAAAGCTCTGCAAAGTCGAGGGGAGCTGCAAATGATAACAAGTGATGCAAGTGATAACTCTCATGATTACGAGCGACCCCTTTGTCACATTGCTTTCACAGTCATTTGATAAATCGCATTATGAAAATATGTATTATAACCGCTTTTAAGGAAAAGTCCGACATTTTGGGAAATATGTTTGTTTTCTTTTTTTGGTGGAGAGTTAGCCTAGAATAGAAGATCAATACCACTCTCATATAGAAATATGAAGCTACAGCCAGGAGACAGTTAGCTTAGTTTAGCATAAAGACTGGACACAGGGAAACAGCTACGCTTTCTCTGTTCAAACATAAATAAAATGTGCCTACCAGCACCTTTAAAGCTCACTAATTAACATGTTATACTGTATGTCATTTGTTTAATTTGTACAAAAATCGAAGTAAGTTTTGGTTTTATGGGGGATAATGTGCTGTGTTTCTTAGCCAGGCGCAGATGCATCGTGGAGTCTCAGGCCAAGAAATATTCCAGCACATAACCCCCAGTAAAACCACAACTTGTTATTTTTACACCTCCGTTTTAGCTTCATATTTAACGGATATGTCTGAGAGTGGTATTGATCTTCTCCTCTTACTCTCAGCAAGAAAGCGATTAAGCACATTTTCCAAAATGTCTGCTATTCCTTTAAAGATGTATAATGACTATGCCAAACCATGTCCAACAGCTGCAATGATATTACATTGCAAACAAATCATGTGGATTTCTTGAAAAGATAGCAAAGACGTCTTACAATTTATACTGGTTTATAATTGTATTATTTACATTATGATGACAAGTCCTTGGAGTTCTGTATGTGTCAGGTTTTCAGTGCTCTTGTTTTATATCACTATCTTAACATGGAAACAATTTTATAAAACTCAAGTTTTACATTAATCTCTCTATATATTTCATCTAGATTGCTGTGTTCAGAACTTTAATGAATTACAGCATCACTGATGCTGTCACTCATCCTTTTCCTTTTTGTTTAAAATGCCACAAGGCATCCAAACTATGCATTTTTCTGCTTTCCGATAGTGAGATTTTAATGTCACTGTCACGGAAATTAAGCATCTAATTTTCTTATTCATACTCTTGTTCATTTTAGGTTTTGTTGGCAGGTCCTCAGAAATGTATTTGCAGAGATCTGAGGACGCAAATCAAGTCAAGCAGGGCAGTAACAAACCCCCCTTTTAATCTTATTTATCCAAACCACTTTATTGGAGGATAAATGAAAGCAAGATTTTAAAAATATGATTCCTCAAACTGTCTGTTGTAAATACCTGTTCCTTTTGCAGAGCTATGTCTTGGTTCAGATTTCATTGTTCAGTGTCAGGTTGAAAAAAAGCTTAAATTTTAAAGTTGCTTTAAGATAAATATAACACCATAATTGATTTGGTGTCAAATTAAACCACATTTTTTGCACACTCCTTCCTCTTGTCTTAGAGTCAGGTCTCGTTAGATTGCTCTATAAATGCAAAGAAAACAAAGCAATATGCTTCAATAATAGAGGAGCAACGTTTGTTTGGCTTTGAAGCCCCGTCTTTCTTCTGCATACATCTGTGTATATCTTTCTTGATGCTAATGAAAAGATAATGTGTTACTTTCAGTAGTTGTGCCTTTTTATCTACGATTCTTCACTCTGCATACTAGAGCAGAAGAAGAAGAAAAAAACTCCAGTCTGAAAACCCAGGTGAAAAAGGATACTCCATACGCACAAAACGCATACAGAGCAGTTTCTAAAGTTAGATGGCATGTTGTCCAAAAGTAACCGTGGCAGGCCGGCCGTGAAGAAATGGGTCTGAGAGCAACATAAAACAGGAAAGAAGAGAGAGAGGAAAGGTGGTACAAGGAAAAGGAGGAGAGAAAGAGAGCGCTACTGTAGAGTTGAACAGAGCTAGCAAGAGGTGTGAAGCAGCAGAAACAGTAGAGATAAGGGAAGGGGATGGGGGTGTAACACAAGATGCAGAGTGCTAAAAGAAAGAGAACAAATCACTTTTAATTTGACAGCAAATGCAGCTGGGGACTGGTTAGAAGTGGAGCCCACTGATTGTTTTTGCCACTGAAATTCCTTATTCTCTTAGAGAGAGGATGGGAGAAAAATAGCCCCAGGGTAAGGTTAGTGAGGCAGATATGGATAATTAGACAAAGCACACAGATGAGGAGAGATGGTGCACACACAGCTTCATACCAACAGGGCACAGTCATAATACAGTGCATCCCTGTGTCAAAAAGTAAAGGAATCAACCTTCAACATTTTCCTTGACACAAAATTTAGGCTTTAAAATTAAGACAGTGTGAGATTTTAACTGTTGCAGACTGTTGTTGGTTGTTGGAGACAGCCCTTTTTTTTTTTTTTTTTTTTTGCCACTTGGAGGCAGGCCTTTTCTACAAGCAAAAAAATTACACAACATGTTATGGCCTTGATAGTTGATATGGGTAACAGGTTAGCAAACAATTGGCTGTATATAAAGCTAGCAGACACAGAGTCATTTGGAATTGTGTTTCTGGCAACGTCATTCCTGAGAAAAATATCTGTCTCTGTAGCTACTAATTGCTCCACTATGTGCACTTACTAGTCACTTACTTGATTTGCTGCCTAAGAGGGTGGTGAGACTTAACCGAAACAGTCAAGTTGCGGGCCGTAAAACCAAAACAGTGAGCTATAAAGCTCTGTAGAGCTGTAGGACAACACCTTTAACATTACACGTAGCCATTTCACCACTTGTTCATACAAAAATATTGATTAGTGCGGCTTTAAAGAAATATTCAGCTATCTGGCTT
Organism: Macquaria australasica; assembly: GCA_005408345.1. Lineage (NCBI taxonomy): Eukaryota > Metazoa > Chordata > Actinopteri > Centrarchiformes > Percichthyidae > Macquaria > Macquaria australasica. The sequence continues at coordinate 166,941 of SEMN01000453.1, read as the reverse complement.
GTCTATCCTCAGCTATTCAAAGAATTTGACACAAAAATCACTTACATTGAACAAAGAATATCAGGAGCAAAACCCTTCAATCACCCAGTCTGACCTTAAATTATTGGTGACCATAATCCGACAAGTTCAATTCTATCTCAAGATTAGAAAAAATATGCTATTGCAATTGTCTTTTTGAATGCACTTCCCATTTAAGGCAGCATGATCACGTAAGTCTTGTTGTCATCCAAGATCTCAGAGATGTTGAGAGGAGGGGAAGGGGAAGCATCTGATCTCTATCTGTGGAATCCCCTTCCTATTGGCTCAGCTGTCCCCACCATCTCACTCTGGGGCTCTAAAGTGCTGCATGCTGCTGTCCGTTAAGCAGAAGGTATTCGGAGGAAGTCAGCTGTTGGTTGGGGACATTCGCACCCTGCACCATGGCTGCTACCAGACAAAACAACACGTGTCAGGGGGGCAGAGGATCAAGTGGATGAAAGATTGCTATCCTCAGCTGACCCACAATGGAACAAATGTAATTTGCAAAGCTTGACAATAGATTCTTAAAGCACTCATTGTTTTAAAGTGCAAGTAGCAGGATTTTCATAGGCCCACAGCACCAGACAATCTGCAATGGTCTAAAAAGCAAGAAAGTAAAGTTCTTGAAAAAGCAGTAGTCTTACGATATCATGAAATATTACCTCCTCACTACTGTAGACATATGATGGATCTCTGCTTTGATTATCTAGCTTATGTGTCTCTCTTTAGCCACGCTAGCTGCATGGCTCTATGGATGGCAATGTCAGTTGAATCCTACTGACCTTTGGTTATTCCCTGAATTTTCCTCTAGCGCCACCATGAGATTGACACTTTTGGTTTTAGTGAAATGTCTTGACAAGTATTGGTTGGATTGGATTTAGTGCTAATTAGCGCTAAACACAGCACATTTAGCTTGCTCTCATACTAAACTAAGACAGTGAAAATTACAAATATTTCCTGCTAAACATTACCTTAACATTGTTGCTGTGAGCATGCTAGCCTGCTGATGTTAGCATTTAGCTCAAACCACCAGTGGGTTTACAGCTTCACAGAGGTTTGTGATTAAATGCCAGCCAAAATTAGCCTTTGGTGTCAGTGACACAACCTTTACTTACTTTAGTTACACTTATTTTATCGTTCTATATAGAGAACGTTTTTTCTCTCTTTTTTTTAATATCTTCACTCGTTCATCTATTTCTTTAATGAACCAGATCCATCAGGTCCCCTAAGTCTTCTTTCCAACTTGAGGGAGAATTTAGTTACTTAGCAGTTCACCAGTTCCCAGTGGTGTGTGAACAGTAGTTCATTGTTTGATTAGACAGAGACAAGCTGCTATAGGCACTTCTTGTGGAAATGAACCATACAATTTTTTACCAGCATCTATGTCTTGTCTCTCTTGCTCTCTTTAACTATATGTATAAGGCCACTTTTCGATACTTTGATGTCGCTGCTATGAATGAATCTAAATTGCTTTTGTGAAACTGTAATAAAATGGGCTGTCAAATTCTGTTGGAAATGTATTCCGAATCATTTGAGGGTACTTGAAGAAGTATTGGAGTGTGTCACATTTTGCTCTTTGGCCTTTGGGGTCAGGTCATCATAATAAAGCGATTCACTGGCTGGGGCTGTTGTGCCTTTCTCCCCAGGTTTGGCTCCGTTTCTCATCAAAGGCTTCCTGCGTTGAGCTCTGTGCCTACTGAGATCAGAGGAACGTGACCCGTGTCTGAGTCAGGGTTACCTACTGCTCCAATAGAGCTTTGGCCCGTCCTGCCGCTGCTGGCCCAAGGGCAGAACGTGCCCCGCTAAACTCTGGAAGTGCAAGAATTATGATCAGCTCACACAGAGCCTAGGGGATGTCTATGATGAAGGCCAGCATTGTGGCCTTCCTCGGGGGTGTAAGAGTCCAGGGTCAGTCCCTAACCCGGATCATGACCTCTCCTAGGTTATCCTCCATTGCCAGCCAGACTGGAGGTCAGATGCTCCGAGAGGTTCGTCATGAGTAGGCCGTTGAGGAATGCCATCGCTTGATTGAAGTCAGGGGGATCTTCTGATTCAAGTCTTATGTGAGCGAGAGTGAGTGTAGGGAGTGGATGACCTCGTCTTAGCTCTTGGTCAGCAACGTTTTGAGCTCCTCTTTTATGCTTTTTAGATGTTTCCTTTTCCTGTTGTAACTGGCACAAAGAATGTACACCCACTCATCCCCCTCAACCACTGCACTTTCCCTTTGAAATGAATGGTGTAACAGTACTCAAGTCATTCTGAAGCATAATTGTGCCATTGAAATAAAACATTAAACCTTCTATTCCATTTTTGCTAATGTTCCTTTTGTTTAGCTCACATTTCCTTTGGACAACACTGATCCAAGCACCTCCCCAACCCTGAAAACCTTCTCATCGTAGCATTTTTGCTTCTTCTGGAGCAAACACACTAATAGGCCAAAGGAGGTTTCCCACCCTAAATCTGAACCCTTGACCTTGTTTAGGGGTTGGGAGACCTGGTTTGTAGCTGATGTTGCTACATAAAAGCTGTCGTGGATGGACTAGTATTTTCACATCCACAACACTGTAATTATGCAGTGGAAATGCCAACTAGAACTAGTTGTGCTCAGCTATTCAAACTAGTCAGTTTGAATAGCTGAGCACAACTGAGAGACAGTGGAATGACTGGACATGAAAAAAAAAGCCCTCAACAGCAGAATTTACCCTTACAACCAGATATTTTAGCGTGTTTGTTGTCATTAACCACATAGGCCTGGAATCCCTTAAAAGAGCTCAGCACTGAGATAATCTTCATACCATCATCATAAATCAATGGAACAAAGAGGATGTTGGTGCCATAAGGCATTTTAGAGAAACCTACCACAGCACGTAAGGCTCTGGGGTCAGTTACCTTTAACTGCTGCAAGAGTCCCAGCTGGTGACTTGAGTTTAACATGAGGCCTTACCATCTCACAAGTATCATATATTCACCCTTCTTTTCCCCAGGGCTGGAGGCAGGAAAGGGGGTCTGACGCAGCAAAAAAAAATCCACCCAGACAAAACACAGATTGTTTCCCTCCATACAATGCACAATGGTCCACTTGCCAAATAAAGTTCCTCTTTTTAGCACACAGCAGGTCTGTGTAGCATGGTAAACTACTGTGGCGCTGTTAGAAGGAAGGAACAAGTGTTGCATATATCCTGGACATAATGCCAGCATGTGGGATGTTAACTATTTTGAGGAGCTACTGCTTCCCTCTTTCATTCTCTGTCATCTTCTTGTATCATTTGAAACCACTGGAATTTGGTTAAACTGCATCTAAAAATGCATAGAAAGTTGCTCATCACTGTCTACTCGAAGGTCTTTAACTATTGCCTGATAGATGGTTCATGCCGATCTAATTTTGCTTATTTGGTAATCACAGTCGAAGGCTCTCACACACTAAAAGATGGACAAGTGCCAAATGCCTCTTCAACTGTGTATTTCATGTCAGCAGATAAAAACAGGTCATTATCAGTGTGCAATGACACAATTGCCCAGGTGATGTATACACCTTAAACAGTGTCCTACATCTAGTAAATGAATTGTGTTCTTATGTTTGTGAATAATGCGGGCAATATTCAATATTTTTCTTATCGTAAACAAATCAAACCATGAAAAGACCAACAGTGAACTGATCTACTAACACGTAGCCTGATATATCTTATTTACTCTGTGCGATAGAGCTCCATTGTTTTCCAAAAACAACTGAAAACAAATCAATAAGGGAAAGACCGGTTATTCTGAATATCATGCACAACTGTACCCGCTATACATTTAAGGATACACTAGCTCTGTTTAAGCACTCATATCTGTCTCCTGTTAGCGACTTTCCGCTAATCCCACAGTTGTTTACACGCTAGTTAGTTGCTACTTTAGCTCAGTTAGCGATGGCGTCTCTCTCTCCTTCTCCCTCTCCTGCTCTCTCTTGCTCGGTGTGTCAGATGTTTAGTTACTCCTCTGCCTCCTTTAGCGATAATGGTACGTGTAACAAATGTAGTTTATTCACCGCCTTGGAGGCGAGGCTCAGTGAGTTAGAGTCGCGGCTCCGCACCATGGAGAGTCAGTCAGCCGTAGCTAGCCAGGGTGACTGTCCGAAAGAAGCATAGCCCTAAACCAAAGCCCACGGTTCACCACCGACCCGTTCACGTTTCTAACAAGTTCTCTCCACTCAGCGACACACCCGCTGAGAAACCAACTCTGATTATTGGCAGCTCCATTTTGCGAAACGTGAAATTAGCGACACCAGCGGCCATAGTCAAATGCATCCCAGGGGCCAGAGCGGGCGACGTTCAATCCTATTTAAAACTGCTGGCTAAGGATAAACGTAAATATGCTAAGATTGTTATTCACGTCGGCGGTAATGACAGCCGATTGCGCCAATCGGAGGTCACGAAAATTAATGTGGAGTCGGTGTGTACATATGCAAAGACAATGTCGGACTCCGTAGTTTTCTCTGGACCCCTGCCTAATCTTACTAGCGATGACATGTATAGCCGCATGTCATCATTCAACCGCTGGTTGTCAAGGTGGTGTCCAGGTAATGATGTGGGCTTTGTAGATAATTGGCGGACTTTCTGGAGAAGACCTGGTCTGATTAGGAGAGATGGCATTCATCCCACTTTGGATGGAGCCGCTCTCATATCTAGAAATCTGGCCGAGTTTATTAGTGGCCCAAAGCCATGACAACTCAGAGTTCAGACCATAGACTTAATACAGTCTGTGGTCCAGACCAGGAGGCAGAGTTGCAGTCCTACACGCTTCTCTGCGCTTCCATTAGAGCAGTTACCCACCCTAAACTCCACAGAGAGGTTGTCTGCCCCCAGACCACTTAAATTATTTAAATCAAAAGTAAACAGAAGAAGAGTTACACATAAAAACCTAATAAAAAGTAAAACCACCACTGCAACAGTACAACAAAATAGGAGAATTAAATGTGGACTCTTAAACATCAGATCTCTCTCATCTAAAGCTGTTCTAGTAAACGATCTAATATCAGATCATAATATTGATTTATTTTGTCTTACTGAAACCTGGCTGTGTCAAGGTGAATATGTTAGCCTAAATGAATCCACTCCCCCAGTCACATTAATACTCACATTCCTCGAGGCTCAGGCCGAGGAGGTGGAGTTGCAGCCATCTTCGACTCAAGCCTATTAATCAAATCAAACCTAAACTAAATTATAACTCGTTCGAAAGCCTTGTTCTTAGCCTTTCACACCCAACCTGGAAAACACTACAGCCAATTCTATTTGTTATAGTGTACCGAGCTCCTGGACCGTATTCTGAATTTTTATCTGAATTCTCAGAGTTCTTATCAGGTTTATTCCTTAAAACAGATAAAATAATTATTGTAGGTGATTTTAATATTCATGTGGATGTAGAAAATGATAGCCTCAGTGCTGCGTTTATCTCATTACTAGATTCGATTGGCTTCTGTCAGAGTGTACATAAACCCACTCACTGTTTTAACCACACCCTCGACCTTGTTCTTGTTTATGGCATTGAAATTGAACATCTAATAGTCTTTCCACAGAATTCTTTTTTATCAGACCATTTTCTATTAACTTTTGAATTCCTATTACTGGACTACACGCCATTAGGCAAACATTCCTACACTAGATGTCTATCTGATAGTGCTGTAGCTAAATTTAAGGAAGTGATTCCATCGGCATTGAATTCAGTTCCATGTCTCAATGTAACAGATGACTCCTATGCTAACTTTAGTCCCTCCCAAATTGATCATCTTGTTGATAGTGCTGCAGGCTCACTACGAATAACACTCGACTCTATCGCCCCTCTAAAAAGAAGATAATAAAACAGAGGAGGTTAGCTCCATGGTATAACCCGCAAACCCGCAAATTAAAACAAACATCGCGAAAACTTGAAAGGAAGTGGCGTTCCACCAATCTGGAAGAATCACGTTTAGCCTGGCAAGATAGTCTTAAAATTTATAGGAAGGCCCTCCGTAATGCCAGAGCAGCTTACTACTCATCATTAATAGAGGAAAATAAGAACAACCCCAGGTTTCTGTTCAGCACTGTAGCCAGGCTGACAGAGAGTCACAGCTCTGTTGAGCCATGTATTCCTATAGACCTCAGTAGTAATGACTTCATGAGCTTCTTTAAAGATAAAATTCTAACTATTAGAGAAAAAATTCAGCACCTCCTGCCCTCAGTTGGTACTGACTTATCTTCAAACACAGGAATCTTAGAAACAACTGTAAAACCTGTACATTTAGACTGCTTTTCTCCCATCAACCGTAATCAACTAACTTCCATGATTTCCTCATCTAAGCCATCAACGTGTCTCTTAGACCCCGTCCCAACTAGGCTGCTTAAAGAAATTTTACCCATAGTTAGCACTTATGTACTAGATATGATCAATCTGTCCTTATTTAAAGGCTATGTGCCACAGTCCTTTAAAGTAGCTGTAATTAAGCCTCTTCTTAAAAAGCCCACTCTTGATCCAGGCATTTTGTCAAATTATAGACCTATATCTAACCCTCCTTTTCTCTCTAAGGTCCTTGAGAAAGCAGTCGCCATTCAGTTGTGTGACTTTCTACACAACAACAAGCTGTTTGAGGATTTTCAGTCAGGATTTAGAGTGCATCATAGCACAGAGACAGCACTGGTGAAAGTTACAAATGACCTTCTAATTGCATCAGACAAAGGACTTGTCTCTGTACTTATCTTACTAGATCTTAGTGCTGCATTCGATACCATTGACCATCACATTCTATTACAGAGACTAGAACATTTTATTGGCATTAAAGGTACTGCACTAAGCTGGTTTAAATCCTATTTATCAGATCGATATCAGTTTGTACACGTTAATGATGAATCCTCTATGCACGCCAAAGTTAGTCACGGAGTTCCACAAGGTTCTGTGCTTGGACCAATTCTATTTACCTTATATATGCATCCTTTAGGCAATATTATTAGGAAGCACTTCATAAATTTTCCTTGTTATGCAGATGATACCCAATTGTATTTATCGATCAAGCCAGATGAAACCAATCAATTAGCTAAACTTCAGGCATGCCTTAAGGACATAAAGGCCTGGATGACCTGCAATTTTCTGATGTTAAACTCAGACAAAACCGAAGTTATTGTACTTGGCCCCGAACACCTTCGAAACACATTATCTAAAGATATAGTTTCTCTAGATGGCATTGCCCTGGCCTCCAGTGAAACCGTAAGGAATCTTGGAGTTACCTTTGATCAGGATATGTCCTTTAACTCCCAAATAAAACAAACTTCAAGAACTGCCTTTTTTCATTTACGTAACATTGCAAAAATCAGACACATCCTATCTCAAAAAGATGCAGAAAAACTAGTCCATGCATTTGTTAAGTCTAGGCTGGACTATTGCAACTCTCTATTATCAGGCTGCCCCAATAAATCCCTTAAGACTCTCCAGCTGATTCAGAATGCTGCGACACGTTTACTGACAAGAACCAGAAAAAGAGAACATATTTCTCCAATATTAGCTTCTCTACACTGGCTCCCTGTAAAATCCAGAATAGAATTTAAAATCCTTCTCCTCACCTTCAAAGCCCTAAATGGTCAGGCACCATCATATCTTAAAGAGCTCATAGTACCCTATTACCCCACTAGAGCACTGCGCTCCCAGAATGCAGGGTTCCTTGTGGTTCCTAGAGTCTCTAAAAGTAGAATGGGAGCCAGAGCCTTCAGCTATCAAGCTCCTCTCCTGTGGAACCAGATCCCAGTTTGTGTATGGGAGGCGGACAACCTCCTCACATTTAAGAGTAGGCTTAAGACTTTCCTCTTTGATAAAGCTTATAGTAGGGCTGACTCAGGTGACCCCTGAGCCACCCCTTAGTTATGCTGATATAGGCCTAGACTGCCGGGGGACTTCCTATAATGCACTGAGCTCCTCTCTCCTCCTCTTCCTCTCCATCTGTACGCCCTCATATCCCATCAATGCTTGTTATTAATTCAACTTCTTCCCGTAGTTGTGTGCTTTCTCTCCCCTCTCTCTCTCCCTCCCCTTCTGTTGCTTTCTGCAGGTGTTTCTGCCTCTGGAGCTGTGGAGGTCTGGGTCTGTGGTTGCAGCCACCTGCTGCCCCCGTGCTCCTGCTCTGCACTCGCTGATGCTATTGCTGTTGTTGCTATTATTAATATTGCTATTATAATGTTGCTCTTAGTGTTGTTTCCGTTGGTGTTAACATCAATGCCATTACCATATCTATGCTGTATTGAGCTGCTGTATGTTCTCTTTCCTCCTGCTCTCTCTCTCCCGCTCCCCCCTTCCCCCTTCAACCCAACCGGTCGAGGCAGATGACCGCCCACCTTGAGCCTGGTTCTGCTCGAGGTTTCTACCTGTTAAAGGGAGTTTTTCCTTGCCACTGTCGCATAGTGCTTGCTCATGGTGGGAACTGTTGGGTCTCTGTAAATATAAGGAGTCGGTCTAGACCTGCTCTATTCGAAGAGGTGCCCTGAGATGACTTTGTTATGATATGGCGCTATATAAATAAATAAAAACTGTACCTATGTTCCAAATAAATATTAAAACAGAGAAAAAAAACAGAGTCACTGTTGCACTGGGTGACATGTTCCTTCATTATAGTGCTTTGTTTTGACTCAATTCCATATGCACCGTCCTGCTGCTGTAAATACTTACTAGCACACTAAATGTTTTTTAATCCGCAGCTGAAAATAGTCCCCAACGAATGCACAATTTCCTCCTGTTACTCCTGCAAGGATTACATTGCAGCCATTGCATTCGTGGATGCAGGCTGAGGCGATCTACTGGACCAGTTCCAAAACTTTTGGTATTAGTCATTTAGACCCCAAAATTTTTTGAAAAAAAAAAAAAATAGTTTAGCCCAGGTTTAAAAATACCAGAGTTCCCCTTTAAGGCAACAATAGTGTAACATTGACATTGACATGTGAACACATACCTGATGGTCACTATGATGGATTACACAAGTCAAGTAAGTTTCAAGAATCTGCTAGTTGACTTTCATGCTGTACAGAAATGAGTGGAATCCAATGGCTGCCTGGAACTGCAGGACAAAGACAGTACTGAAAATTAAAAAAACTGTACGGCATTCATTGGAAAGTGGTTTGCCAAAAAGATACAACCTGCAATCACACTGGTATGGTCACTTGGGTTAGGGACCACATACACAAAAGAAGCATACGTTATTTTGTCCACCACCTGTTCAACTATGGGTATCATGTGCATACATATGGTTATGCACCTAATGCAAAACACTGATTTTCAGTGTCTCAAGATTAGGTGTCTTTGAAAATATATTAAAAAACATTTTTTATTAAAACCTTATGTAAAATCTAATCCTCCATAGACGAGTACCCAAAATGTATTTTGTTCTTAGTTGCATCCTTACCAAATGACTGAAGGAAAACCACTCACTACTTGGCTTTTAGTGTAACTCAGGTAGTGTGCTAAAGTCCTCACTGATATCCCTGCTTTTAGCACTCCAAAGTGTCAAAACGTCCCATTTTAGGTGACAATGCATTATCACACATCTAATCTCCGGCTACATGGGTGGGGGTGACTAAGAGCATCATTTTGACTGACAACAGTTTATTCCTGCTAAATGCTCAAATATCCAACATACCCCATACAGACGCACAGCTATTCTGAGCCAACCATCTCTCTTGAAAGACTTGAATGTGCATCAGAAAGCAGTGATCTGTATGTAACACTAATGCAAAAGCATTTAGTTGTCTACTCATGGTAAATCTATCATGATCATCCTGCACTTGTGCATAATCAATACATATCCAGGAAACCAGCCATAATATTCTGTGACAATTTTGGTCCCAGTAGGCTGTTTTGGTGCTGAAGAAGGTTCCTCCTGACTCTCTAGACTTGTGAGGGTCTCAGATGTGGACTAAACAAAGTCATAGCAATCCGTTGTAATCATAGTCAACACAATACTTTACTGTTATATACTGTATGTTTATTTCCACACTAACCACTTGACTATTGTACCTCTGTATCAGGCAGCCATGTCAGAACTATGATGGTCCATTCTATTCAATGGCTGTGAAAAAAAACATGAGGGAAAGATTGATTTTCAAAGTACAACATTTTGACGAAAACATTTTCCCACCCTGGCATCACTACTGTCTTTTTGCTATTTATGTCAACACACGTGGCTTTTCACATCTTGCCAACCAGAAAGAAGCTTTAACTTTTGTTGAAAATGAAGAGTCGGACTTTGAATGAAATTTGGAGCCATTACTTCGGGAAGTGGCAGCAGACTACTTTAACAAATCTGTTTTAAACTGAATTGAGTACCTTTTCTGTTTTTGCCATGCTAGAAGTCTGGCTCTCAATGAATGGCAATGTTTGTCTGTTGGATGATTGGCCGGTCCACCACTTTGGTCCAGACTGAAATATCTCATCAACTATTGGATGGATTGCCAATACATTTTGTACAGATATTCGTGGTCTCCAGAGGATGAATCCCACTGACTTTTCCTCTAATACTAACGTGATAGTTTTGGTTTTGAGTGAAATGTATCAACAACTATTGGATGGATTGCCATGAAATTCTGAATGATGAATTGTAATTCATCTAGCACCACCATGTCCAATACTTTGGTTTATGACCAAATACCTGCAAAACTAACAGCATTCCCATCACTCCCTTTCAACCCAACCGGTCGAGGCAGAGGACCGCCCACCCAGAGCCTGGTTCTGCTCGAGGTTTCTACCTGTTAAAAGGGAGTTTTTCCTTGCCACTGTCACCTAGTGTTGCTCATGGTGGGAATTGTTGGGTCTCTGTAAATATAAAGAGTCGGTCTAGACCTGCTCTATATGAAAAGAGCTCTGAGATAACTTTGTTATGATATGGCGCTATATAAATAAAACTGAATTGAACTGTATCAGCCTCAACTCTACTTTTTGTTTTGTGCCAATTAGCAAATGTTAGCATGCTAACATGCTAAATAAGGATGATTATGATGGTAAACATTTTACCTGCTAAACATCAGCATGTCAGCATTGTGCATGTTAGCATGCATGTTAGTATTTAGATCAGTACAGCCTCACAGAGTCACTAGCATGGCTGTCTATTCTTAGCCTTTTTAAACACTAAATGTGGCCTCATCTTGTTCTACAGACGCAGAGCAGCCTTATGAGAGGATGATCTTGGTCTGACCTTTTCCTCTAAGTCCACTGTTTGAACAAAGTCTCAAAGGAGGGAAGGCTTTTTGGTTCTAAGCCAGTTATCCAGGGGAAAAAATGGTCTGGGGTTAATGAGGATGATAGTCCTTTAAGTGCATAAGAATGTCATGAGTGTTATACACACACACAACCCACTATATCTTTGTAATTGATTTGATCTGATTTTCTAGATAATGGTATGTAATTTCAGAAGCAATTCAACTGATTATGTACGGTGCACCAGATGTCTTAGTTCTCTGCAGCGACTAACTTGAAAAACGTACTTATCTTATTCTTTACCAAAAAGTAAAACAAACCTAGCCAATAATCACAATAATAGGTGCATTTTCCTCTATCAGATTAGCCGTTTATAAATCCATGCTGCCACCAGGGTATGAACGCCACTGACTGACAGTCTTAATGGAGCCGTCATGTGAGCTGGCAGCAGTACAGGGCCTCTGAGTGTAAAAGCTGTTCCCTGTGTTCAGAGTGAAAAACCTGCTTTGTGCTGAATCAAAAAGCTCTCGCTGGTTTCCCTATTCTCTCCTGGCTGCGTATCTCTTTGACAAGGGTTCCAGGAGCCAGACCCTCGCCACCCCCACACTTCCCAACCTCCAAACCCCCCCCTCATTTCTGTCCATTAGCAATCCAGAGGGGGAGGTTTGGCTGAAAACAAACAACAACAAACAAAAGACCAAAGTGGGGCGAGGAGTGTGGACGGGGGTGCAGAGGGAGAACTTCTGTGTGAAATAATTGCGAGGAACAATTTCAAACAGATGTCTGTTTGTACTTGGCCCTGGGCTCGTGTCCCCGTTAAATATAGTGATTTGATTGGAAAACAAGCAGTGTGAGATGGGCTGGCAGCCAGCCGGACCATTCGGGGGCTCTCTAATGACCCCCAAGGGTCGAGGGGTCGTTGGAGTAAAAGCAGATCAGAGAGGATGTGGGGCCAGCGGCCAGGACATGGCCCATAAATCTAGCCCATTCTCAGAGGAAGCTATCTTTTTTCACTTCGCCATCAGAATTAAAATACAATCACAATCGTCACATTGTGCTCCCGCCAGTGTGCAAGGGTTATAATTCAAAGCTAGCAGACAGAGTTGGGAGGTTGGGATGGGTGGTAGTGGACTTTTGGGAGAAAGGTCAACAGGGTCGTGTATTTTAGGCTCGATGAGAACCGCTGCTCTGGGGCTTGTGGGAAATTGTCCTACAGATCCATATATTAAAGTCTTTGATTACTATGACTTAGCTGAAAAAGTGTGACGTTATTCATAAAAGCAAGTGTGACAGTGCAATCTGTGGCACGCTGTTGTCTGCTATTCTGGAATTTATTTATACCAATGAGTCATAGAGATGTTTATACCAACCCTCTAAATCCAGTTCACGATCACAGCAATAATGTATCATGAATGGGATGCATTATGCAGTGGGAACATTTGTGAAGGCCAAATCTCTGATGGCATAGCTGACCGTGAGTTTTTCTTCCAATTTTCAGCCGGCTCAGCTTTTCACAGATGCGTTAATGTGGGGTGGACAGCTGCACTTTATGGCAGAATGGCGCAAGATGATCAGGATCATTTTCATCCCCACTGACCACTGAAGGAACACACGTGCACTTTTCAGTTCGTCAAAAATATAAACTTCATCAGGCTGCCAAAGAAAGAGGGGGAGAGTGAGGAGAATTTTTATTTCTTTCCCGCAACAAAGGGCTTAGTCAGACTTGACTGTGAGCTGAGATCAGTGTTACACAGCTCTGATACGCTCTCTACAGGGGAGGAAGTAGTGTGTCAAAATCACTCTGAGACACACACGGAACACATATTTAGTATAGCGTATATGTAAAGGTAAGTATGACAAATGAAAATAACTTGACTGAATATTATCCTAAGCTCATGCTCAAATTTAAATCATTTGTAAAAGTTGATTCACCATATGAATAATAATGAGCCAATATTACTGTCTGGTTTGTTGATTTTTCTACAGATGGAAAAAATTGCCACATGTACCATGTTTAAATATTAAGCTCAATACTAATGGGAACTGTGCTGTTTTATGATTAATACCTTGACATGAAAATCAGCTACAGTATAAATAATTGGTGACTCTGTGACCATTTTTGTTATTGTCAGCAAATCCCATGAAATTACCAAAACCAATACTAATATTAATAATTAATTAATACTTTCCAACCTCCCTCACTCAGCTCAGAGCCCATTTGTTCCTAAAGTTGCCGAACATCTTTAAAAGCAGGTTGCAAATATATAGACAGCTGGGCACTGTAGTTTTTAGCAAGCATTATTCAGACAGGAGGAAATAGTGCATTTGTTGGGGACTATTTTCATTGGGGGATTATACACACTTGGTGTGCTAGTTAGAATTTATGAAACCAGAATCGTAAATGTCGGATTGAGTCAAAATAATCTACAGTGTGTGTGTTCCTGTTAATGAAGGAATGTCACCCAGTGCAACAGTGTGGCTCATTGTTGTGTTTTTAATAGGTTTTGAACGACACTGGAGCTCTATGGCACAGAGGAAGAAGATACAGTATATCAGACTTTGGATACTAAATACAGGATATCACCAGCCTTATACTTTAAATTATTGTTAATTGTGAATCCTTTACTGTCTCTCCTCTTCTGGATTCCTTCATTGAGCAATTTATTGCAGCTAATCAATATGTCATCCTGGAATATTACAACTCAATATGCTGTTGTTCAACAGGGGAACTCCATCCATCCAAAGCCTGCTACAGGTCCTGGGGAGTGCCATTGTGTATGTAAAAAAAAAAAAAGTTGCTGGTTGTGCTGCATTGATTTTGATCCTTTTTTTTTTTTTAACTATCCATCTTGAGTGCAATGCTAAATTATGAGTTAATTTCAATGTAATTTGCAAACTGACTGGATTTTAAATCCCCAAACCTTTAACGTTTTTCTTCAGCATGTTCTCCAATGAAAATGTACCTTCTGAGGAGACACAGCAGGATGACACAGCAACATTCTTGCTTTCACTTTCCAACCCATACATTATGAAGCTGTAGTAGCTCCGTTCTCTGACAGGGATAAGCAGGCATATAATGTTTCGCCCATCGTCACTCTGACCTTATTGACGCTTTATGCCAAAGATGCAGGTTTCACTTTTGTGTGGATGGCAGCAAATCACAGTGTCAAACTACTATTGGCATAGTATTAGTCATGTAAATGCACTTCATTTTTCACCGACCGAAACCAATCACAACATATGTAACAGAAAACAGTAACAGAAAGTAACAATTCAGTGTACTCGTGTGCATTTCCGGTGGTCATCCTTCAACCCTCTTTAAGTAAAGGGACCCTGTTTTCTCCTGAATCTACACCCGTTTGGTATCTGCAGCTCCCTTTCACTACAATATGCTATAGGTGGAACACACTTATCACCAGAATGACCTTTGACCCTGAAAAGATGACCTTTTGAAGATTGCTTTCAGCCACATGTTGCAGTGCCACATATATATAGTGCTAACATCTGACTCAGTCCATCGACTGACACGGCAGGAAGATAGAAATGCTGCATACTAATGACCAGATTAGCTTAGCATTATTTGGTGTCTATATGCTGTCTCTCCTCAAATTTAGACATACAATCTCTTACAGATGTTTTTCACTTGTTGAGCCACCTGCTGCTTTGACATCAGTGTGACACAGACTGGGCCTGTCTCCTGAGGCTGAGACCCTGCGCTCAGAAAGGCCAGAAAGCAACATACATATTCAGTAACAGGCTCCACACCTCGCTTATCACCATGACCACTGTAACGCAGCATCTGCAGCACCCCTACAGGTGCTTGGGTGTGAATGGCTAGTAAGAAAACAGAAAAAGGGGGGCAGCATTGTCCTGTTGACCATTCAAACCTCAAATGACACCACAAGTCAGACTGTCCATCATCCAGGGAGGTGGGAGTTCTTCTTTTTGGTGACCCTGCAGCTGTCTATCGCCTGCCACAGGAATCCTCCTCCACCCTCGAGTTCACTTACAACCATCTGTCTATTGTTATTATGCACCCTAAATGAGATTCTCAAATGTATTAGCATCCTGTGAACTACTTTTAGCATCTCAACTTTAGGCCTGCAGATACATTTAGGTTTGCAGGACATCAAACTATAATAAACCATTATGGGTCATGTGCCAAATATTTCAATATGATGCATAACAATTCTGTTTTTTTCTATTCCTATTTTGTTCACTTTTAATAGTGATTAATTTCATAATGCTTAGTGAGTGGCATGAAATCCACAGTGAATTTAGGTTGCTTTGACTATGACTTTTCCTCTACCTGCTACCCTCTTCATGATTATTGGTCTTGGACACCGGAGCACAAAACACAACTAAATATTGTATCTCTTCAGGTGTATTATAGGCGATAATACAACTACAGGCACAGACACTGTGGAACACATAACCCAAGGGTTTTTATCATTTCTGAGCTTGTGGCGCCCTCCCGTGTGTGAAACAGGTAAGAACATCCTTAACTGGACAGTGTAGCCTAACTTGACACAATGAAGTACTGTACTTATTGCAAATATGTATATATTTAACGTGTGTATCTTTATGTTTCTTTTTGTAACTACATTAGTGACTATGGCATGTAAAATGAAACAGCTTAGTAAAATGCACTTTGGATACTGAGTTTTAGGACATTAACAGCTTGTGCACATGGTGCTGTAAATGGTAAATAAATTCTCACACGTTAATGTTACAGTACAACTTTATTAGAAAGGTAATGAAAACCTCAATCTTCAACATTGTTTTTCATGGAATGCAAAAAAAAAGCTGTTTGAATAAAATCACTAAATGTGATAAAAGACAAAAGGTAAAAACTATTGTATTTGAAACATCAATTAGTTTATGAATAAACATAAATCAAAACACAAAAATCAACATTTCAATATTCAGTATCTAAAAACAAGTGACTAAATAAAAAAAGAGGCATTTTTATGTAAGTAAAACATTGCTCAAAGGCACTATATGTAACACATTGCTAATTCATACATAGTTGTTAAGTACAACATTTTTTATTCAAAAGTAAATGTATTGTAAGATCATGATGCAGATTATTTCATTTCATGGAACAATATTATTAAGTTGCTAAATAAGACATTTATCAGTTAATGCAGAACATGACAAAAGGTAATAGTTGAATACATTTTCAAATGTCAGATAATGTCATGGAAAAAACATTTCAATTTTCATTATTAAAACATGACTCATATTTACAGTGACTTGTGAGCTTCAGTAGACATTCTAACGTAAGACATTTTTAAGAGGTTTGATTCTAAGGTTATTCTTCACAAATGTCTTCCTTTACAAAACAATGGTATCAATAACATAATGTACAGAGCGAAGGATACACACAAAGATGTACCATAGCATCACAATTAATTACAAGCAAATCAATCCCTTTTCAAAGTATACAGGGGTGTATAAAACAAATGGATCCACAATGATTAGCTGAAAATACAGCGTGTTGGAACAGGCTGCTTTCAAAGTTTAGTTAATGTCGAGTGCAACTGGGCCTTTCATCGAGAAACCAGTAAAGAATGACACTTTTGACCCCTCTGCATGCCCACTAAGCTGACTTCGAAACACTGGAGTGACTTCGACCTTCAGATCTGGGATACAAGTATTCACCAGTATGAAGCCGCTCTTCACCTCTCCAGTGACCCTGCAAAGGAGCTCCTCCACCTTCTTCTCTTTCCATATTTTGCCATTTTCCCACATGGAGGAAAACTGTTCCTGCCTGGCCATGATGCACCTTTTGATTTCCCCAAAGTGTACCAGTCGTTCATAGCCCTGCTTCTTCCCCAGGAAGAAATGGATAATGGGCCTCTTGCCATTGTACACTTCCTTCATCACTGTGTGATAAGAGGTCCTCATCTGTGAGATGTACCTCCCCAGACTTCTACATTCTGGGCGGTACTGCAGATTGGAGTCTGGCCACAACAGCACAACTGCAATGAAGTGCAGTGGCAAATTATCACTTAATGGGATTTGCTTATGCAGAACTTGGCAAAGGACTTTAATTAGTTCCTGGTATGGCTGAATGTTTGTTGATTGCAGTTTGATACAACTCAACACAACATTGACATAGATGAAGTTGATTCTCTCCTTGATGGTCGGGTTATGATCAGGTGCACAAACAAAGTCATAATGTTTGACAATCTTCTCCATTATTTCAGGTGACATGTCATTTGAGAGACAATTCAGAATCCCAGAATAGGTATCAGCTTTTTGCATCTCCAGGTATTGTCTCGCCTGGTGTAGTTTCAGCATAATATGCATGGTTTTATTCTTCCAAAGAGCTGCAGAATCTGTCTTGCAGAAAAGTCTTGCATACACTCTGAAACATCTGAAAAGCTCATTTTGGGCCACTTGCTCACGGCTGTCTTTCATTCCAAATCTGGAGCCCAAGTTCACATAAAAATTGTCAAGGAAGTCAAAGTTCACCTTCATCCTATATTTGAGGTTGTAAAGAACATCCTCAAACTGTCTGAGAATGATGTAGTAGGGTCTGTGTTTGTTGTGCCGTTGATCACATCTCTCCACATCCTGAAGTTTAACTTCTCCAGAGAGAACCCTGCTCATTATGTCATGGCGGACATTGTCAGAAGAAAATATGGGGGTCTTTGCCAGCACTTCAATGAGAAGTACTCCGACCTGAATTTCTCCCAGGCACCCAGATGTATTAAAAGGGCAGTTGTCTGTCTTGATTTGTAATCGCTGAATTGACTCCTTCTTTGCAAGGCTCTGTGTTTCCTTGAATGCATCTATTACGGACTGAGCCATTTTAAGAACCATGTTCAATTTTTCAGGACTAATAGGCTCTTCCTTGTAGCTTGCAATGGCATTCTTCAGCTCATGCTTAATAACTTGTGCTGATGTGTCTGCGAAATATGAGCTGTCTTTCGAAAGATCTCTTGCTCTCCCTGACCAAAGTTTTGCCTCTGAGAAATCCTTCTTTTTTAGGTAATAGTACCTGGCTAGTAACTGAGAAACGACGGCATCTTTCTCAAATCTTTTTGATGCATTTTTTAGCACCATCTCTTCCAGTCCTGGGGTTTCACTTGCAATGTCTTGAATTAGTGGAGAGAACTGAGATTCCTCTTCCACTGAATAATGTCTCTTCACCAAAACGTGGTGAATGTCTTGCAGGAGTTTGTCTTTGCCTTGTGTGCTCTCATAAAGCTTGTCTGTGGTCAGCAGGAGGTCGGCAATATCAGCTTTGTTCACACTGTGTGTTGTTGTAAGTTCCTCCAAACAGTGTCTTGCAATACTTGAATGGATCATTTTCACAGCTTTGAACACTACCTTACCCTCAACTAAGCAGCTGGCAATTAAAGTGGAAAATTTCCCAAATCCTTCTTCGACTTTGATGGTTCCACAAAATGGTTTTGGTTGAAGACCAAGAAATTCCTCACACAGAGAGACGGAGAGAGAGGCACCCTTGCAGTACACACCCAACAGAACTAAAACAGCCAGGAGTTGTGCATGTTTCTGATTCATGTTGAAGCTCTTTAGGGTGTTGCGGGCCACACCCTGAATATACTCTGGCTTAAAGTTCTTCTTCATGATCATGAACCCATAGAACGTTTCAGCATTCTTGTGTGTTTTCTCTATTTCTACAAGTTTTTCCTCCAACAGTTTCTTCTCCTTCTCAGACAGATCATTTCCAACGAATACTGTGTCTTCAGTTGGTTCAGTCTGTTCAGGGGACTCTGACCTCATACAGTTCAGGAGAATTACCTGTGCAGACTTGGACTGAATGTCTTTCTTCACACATTCTTTTTCAATGAGCTGCTGCAAGTCAAATACTTTATCCTTATCCTCAAAGTCATCAATCATCAGCAAAACAGGGACCCGTGGTAATTGCTCCTCATGGTCATACATTAAAAGTTTGACCGCTTGATCAGCTACTTCAGCAAAGTCAGCGTTGCTGTCTCTGAGGACAGCACAACGGAATCTGTCCCGGAGAGCCCATAAAGAATGCATTGCCAAAGTTGTCCCACCGCATCCAGGTACATGCATGAGGTTCAATAACACGCAGGCTTTTCTCAGGGAGCACAAATCTGGTATGACTGTGTCCATGATGAAGTCAAACTTGTCTCGTTTGATAAATGGTGTAGATCCAGGCTGCTCTGAGAAAAAGAAATTCCACCATGACACTTTTCCTCCTTTGTAGAAGTTCTCCTCTATGACAATTTTGTCCTCGTTTCCTCCTTCACATTGGTTCACGCACAGGACCTCTATGGTATTCAGGCTACGCTCCACTTTCTTCTCAAGAAGCACTTTGCTTCCCCCACCACAGGGTAGGAAACGTTTGGATCTACGGTTTTTTGACAAAAGGCTTAGGATAGTGCCATTGACTTCAGCAAAACTGAGCTCATATATGCATCTACCAGAGATGTTGATTCCGCACCGAGCCTCAATTAGGTCCCTCCAGGAGGTAAACGCTTTTTCATTGTCACATATACAAAGGATTTGCTCTGTGCCTCTGAGCTCCTGCCAGAATGTACTGAAAGTCTCAACAAGAGGGTCCATCTTCTCACTCACTGTTGACAAAAGTAAGAAAATGACAAGAAATCTCTTGTTTGGAAGCACATCCTTACGACACAAAAAAGAAATCACATCTCGAATGGAGGCTCCCTTGTCCATCAACCACTGGTCTATGTCTGAAGATGTCTCATTCTCAACACCTCCATTGCAGAACACCCAGCTGGTTTTTCGAGTTAATTTTAACTTGTTTGCAATGTCCTCAACTCCTTCTGTGATTTTATACTTTGCTGGTAAATGGACAATTACTGTAGTCTGCTGTTCGAAGTGACACTGTAAACCATGTTTAGCTGATTCTGGATCAAAGTCCAAAACAGCTGTTGGGTTGAGTTCTACAAGAAATCCTAGTGATTCAAACTGGGTTGAATGTGATTTGTTAGTTACTATCACATACCGCTCAAAGTGAGACTTATCTAAAGAGAGAGATCCACCAGTTATCATCTGACTTAATCTAGAGCCTTGAGTACTGCTTTTTATCACATTGAGGTGCTTCTCTTCAGCTTGTTTTCGGAGTTGTGATCGTTGTGCCATACTGTCAACAAACTGGTTGTACTCTTCCATAGGTTTGGCAAATGTGGTTGGTGCTAGGAGATCCCTGCTGCTACCACCATCTCGGACAAAGAATCGTTTTGATGGTTTTGTTTCAGTATTGCCCATTTCTTTACCTTTTGCTTTTTTCTTGGCTTTTTTTGAGTCCATGTTGAAAGTGTGGAAGATGTTTTCTTCACAGATCGTAGAGTCAGGAACTATGTCCACTTCTATCACACACTTGTCAGATGATGTCATATTCTTATTGAGAACCCCTACAAATCGAGGAGGTTTGATGCACATTTGAGCAGTCTGTTTGTGTTTATGCTCAAAATAACCATCAATGGCAGATTTTAGTTCATTTGCAAAAGCCTCTTTGTCCTCAACAACCACTCCCAACACTTGACCGTGGATGAAGTCTGGCTTGTCCCCTATTCCAAAATGTATGGTGCCATTGGTGCGGCTATTCATGCAGGCACCTGCAAAGCGAATAACCTCAGCAGAGAACTTGCTCATTTTGGTTTCATCTGTTGTATTGATGAAAGCTTTATACTCGTGGCAGGGTTCAATAAAGTCTGAGGCACCAGATTCTGTAATATCAAGAATGCCGCTCTCCATGTATCTATATGTATCGTGGTACCTACAAAATGGATAAGGCTTGCATGGTCTTCCAGGCTGATTTGTGGAGCTTGTTGGCTCCTCTTTCTTTAATTTCACTACCTCATCTCTGGAATGAATGATAAGTTTTGCTGGTCCAAAAGTCACACCCATTTTGTTTAAGTCTGTTATATCTAAAAGCAAAAGAATATGCCCATTAATGTCCTGCTGAAACAGTATTTCTGCAACACTGTCGTCCACACCATTCAACTTGAGAGCCCATTCTTTCACTTGATGTTTACTCCAATCCTTGATGTCAGGTGACAGATCCTCCTCCTGACTCTAAAATAAAAAGTGGTTATTTTTTCAAATTTTGAACTCAAATTACTGCACACTTAATTAGTTGTTGATCATATTTAGTGTTGAAGTATTACTAATGCACAACATTTTGAAGTGGTGTACTACATAGTAAGTGAAAGTGAAATTTTACAAAGTCGTGTTAGTTTGATAACTTTTATCTTTAAATGCATTTGAATGGCAGTTTAATGAATTATGGTATAGGAGCATCTTCCCCAAAAATGCTGATCATTTCAACTGTTATTTACCTTCATTTCGCCTTGATCTGCCATAACAGTGTTGGTTCTTCCTTCCTCCCACAAACGTAGATCACTACTGCTACAAAAATAATAATAATTAAAAAGAGCAATTCACATTAGAGGACTAGACACTGTACTGGTAGCACATCAAACTCAAAATGTCATAGATTTCAGCTTTACCTTCATTTTTCCTGATAATCCATGATAAATAGTTCACTTTTCACACATCTTGATCACTAAAGCTGCAAAAGAAAGTATAAATATTAATATATTGTTGTATAAACAAATGTCTGAGCATATTGAGGATATTGAACCTCAATACTTTGACCAACCAAGCTCTGAGCATCAAAAACTAAGCAAATCGCTGTAGACCTTTGTCGTGGCAAACATTTTGATTTGTTAGTCACAAATGTAAATAATATTAGTAATCAGTGTTTCCCATTCATTAACTAATGTGTGGCGGCCCGCCATAGTCTCATAATGAACCGAATTTATTTTTCCATCATCATTTACTTCTGTCTGTGAAACTAACACGTAAAGTTGTAAAAGATGTGGATGGTCTCCCCCTTTGCATGGTGCATTGCTTGTTCTACTTGTATGTACAGTATATCGATCAGTTCTCACCCACCATCTTTGTTGGTGACATACTAGAGTGTAAAGGTCACATTTCTATATCAGACACTGCTATTGGCTCCAGTGGATGCAGTTACAGCCAATCAGAGTGTCTCGATTCATTTATAGGTTCCTTGCTAGTAGTCAGTGCCCCTCCTGTTGTATGCGCATATTTACACACAAACACACATACGCGCTGGAACCGACTGTCTGGAACAACATTTCTGGCGGCATTTTTGAGGACACGACATCGTTTGATTTAAGTGGTTAACTAGCTAGCCTAGATAAGAAAATAAGAAAAGTTTCCTAGTGTGACTCAGTTGTCACGTCTATCCCAGTTTTATTTCTCGCTCGCAGCTGCCAGCTTGAATTTGTGCGCGATGACTTGCGAGTGGCAGATATTTGATTAAAGTGCAAGTAGTATTACTGCCAGCTTTAATTCACAGTGATTATGAACAAGAGGAAGGGTGACATTCGTCAGTTTTTTGGGCAGCCTCAGAAAAGAAAAGTTGAGAGCAGTGGGAAAATGAGTACATTAGACTACCAGTCAGATGATAGAAGTAACAGATGAGTCAATGTTTGATATAATAATAAATGGTTAATAACCCTTATTAATTAATAACCCATATTTTGTGGACTGTGTTAAACAGATGTAGTTTCTTAATTTTGCTCTCAAAGTGCACCAGATTGATACATTTAACTTTAAAATTTTAAAATTAGAGAGTTCGGGGTCTTCCCCCCTCTCATAAAATCCTGTGGGAAACACTGAGTAATGGCTCTATTCTACTGACTAAGTGTGCTAATTCCAGAGCCTTGGTACTGGGCATGCTGGCTCAAGGCATTTAACATATGTATGGCCTGTTAGTAGCTGGTACAGCCATAAGGCTAAGTGGTAGTTAAAACCCTAGACCTTAAGACAAATAATTTTACCAGTACTACCATCACCGCGGGAAGTAGGGGTGCTGGGGGCACCAGCTGCTGCAGCATCCCCTGTTGATGCTGCAGCATCCAAAAATGAATTTACCCAAAAATTAATAAATTAAATGTTCATGGCAATATTTTGGATAGTCTGGACACTGATGCCCTGATGAGGACCTTCATCAGCGCCAACCTGGAGAGAAAGGCCACATATGGAGTGCTGTGATGCAGCGGTAAGACAATGTTCTTTTATTAATGCTGCTGCCGCGCAGCATGCTTTAGTCTTTGGAGATTGGGCTTTATATATATATCGATATGTGTTATGTTCTTGTTTTTTGAGTCTGGTCCGTACCTTTTGGATATTTGTTTTTCATATCTAGGTTGGCAATGAGCAAGTTACCAGCCTAGAAAGTTGTATGTTCAATCTTTTCGGTCCCTCTCTGTAAAGCACTGCTTCTGGGAAGGTGCGTATTCATTTATACATATTTTATGAAAAAGTCTTTACAGAGAGGGGTCGAAAAGATTAAACGTGCATTTTTCAGTTTATACAAAAACAAATTTGGGCTGAGTTTTATTTGCTCACCGCCAACCTAGAACGGAAAGACTAATTTCCAAAAGGTATGGTGTTCGGCACCACAGACAGTGTGTAAGCACTCCGCATAGTGCCGCGCCAGTATATTTTATTAACGTTTTTAGTTAAGCATCTATATGTGCACTCATAACGTCATTCCTAAGTCGTCGTAAGTCCTTGTTCAGAATACGTTCATGTGGCTACTACCTGTGCCATGCCACCTGGAACACTTAACCATTACTATTATTAGTTACACCTGTTGTGGTCATTACAAGTCATATGTCTGCCAAGAGAGAAGCCTATTGTCTCAAAGTATGCAGTACTGATATATCACCCAACTGTAACTGGCACTGGAATAACAAATGAAATGATAAAATCAAACATCATATAATAGATAAAAACCAACCCTAAATAGGTATGGAACATCGTTATGTAATTACTAATAGATGTTGAAGGACTGGTTTGGTTGAGTGTTTTGCTTGTTTTTCAACTCCTATGCCAATGCAAGAGGCAACAGAAATTATAAAGAATGGCCAGGTGTTTTCTTCCAGGACATCTCAATAACCTACAATATCTGTAGTATCACTACACTAGTGTCCATGAGATATCAAACTGAATTTATACATTTAAGTGTTGATGAATGGAATAGTTACACTACAGTTATAAATAACTGATTGTAACTGCATTGTTTTGATTCCCTATCTAATCTGTTTTCTCTATAATATCTGTCTAATGTCTAATGGTGCAGTGAGAGGCACTCTTGGCTATATGAGAAAACCATGATTTCACCATCTTGCTCTCTGGTGCCAACTGTGGTTAAAATAAAACCAGGAAGAAGGTGACATTTTAAAACGGTCTGCTTATTACACAATCCCAACGTACTTCAGCAAACAGGACCATCAGAATTTAATTTTATTATTGATTCAGGTCTTTTTATTGCTATGGGTGTGTGTCACAGTGGAAACAAGATATATTCTCAAAAGATTCGAAGCCACACAAACCTTAAACCTGCAAGTCAAGTGCAGTAACTACAGATAAACATCAACCGAGCTGGGTTAACATAGGCTCCATCATAAAACTGAGGATAAACTGTTTTCATTTCATGTCATGTTCATTTCATCCCACTACAGCCTAAAAGAAAGAAAAAACGAATAGGCCTACAAACTTACCCATCCCGGACAAATTTCATGTCGACTGCCGACTGCTGTCCTCGCTGCTTCATGCGTAGGTCTTCAAACAGACTTTTCAAAAAAAGTAGCCAAGAAACATCTTTACGTGCTTGTTTGCAGAGAGGAGAGAGAAGATCAGTGCCGGCTGATGCGGAAGACAGCCAGTCCTCCGGAGGGCGGTCAGTTCCGAGGAAATGAAAACTAAGCAATAGTGTGTGTGTGTGTGTGTTGGTTCAAAGAAACGATACCTATGCGAGATTTTTGGTTGAAAGCAGTGGGTATAATGGGGACGGCGGTCAGACCAGTCGCCCCTGTGTTTCGAGTGCGCAATTAATCTAACGTTTACGGTAATCGCAATGACTCAGCTCTGGGGATCTGATGGAAGTGATTTTCGAATACAGTCTCAAAAGTAGCTATGGTACAGATGTTACAGAAATACTTTTACATTAATTGTCCCCGGAAATGAACTGAATGAACATTTAATCAATATGAAGGCACCATGTAGCCTAATTGTAATTTACATTTTCGCCATCACATTCCTCCAAAAGCTGCAAGCAGGTTTTTTTTTTTTTTTTTACTCAGTCAGTGTTAGACCTCCAAATGCACTAAATGCATAGCATATATTAAATACCTCCTGCTTCTTCCTGGCGTCTGCCAACCAATACGCTGAAGAAGGCAAAAGCTGGCCACAAGCGCTCGCCACAGCGTTGGGTCCCTCTGTATCCTCTGCGCGCCATGCTCAGATCTCCAATACCATGGTCCTGTTGATTACTTAATAAACACACCCGAAATGGTGTTTTTGAAAGTATCAGGGTGTAGTATGATCTGCCTTTTGAAAACTATGTTGTTTTTTCACTAAACTCTGCCAGTGTTCACCAACAGGTTATTAAGCTGCCGGTAGGCTATGCTCCAAAGAAGTATATTGGCGCTAAAACGATTTTCTCTGGTGCAGGGCCCTTATCACCGTGTCTTGTGGGCCCATTTTGTGTTGTATATGATAGGCTCACAATTTTTCAAGTCTGAAAAAACCAATACTTAGACCCATATGTACAATAGCAGCAGTTTTTTGTTGTTGCAGTAATTGCTGTCCTTCATACTGGCCATGAAGAGATCCCTTCCTAAGGGGGACAAAATCCACAGTCCTCATTTTTTGCAAAAATTAATTCCGAAATTCAGCCAATTAGGCTTATGCATTCAAAGTCAAAGTCAGCCATCTTCCAAAGTTAGTCTTTTTAGTACAATTCCCTCTTTGTGTGCATTCTATACATTAGAGATAATGTTTTGTTAGCAGCGGGGTTGAAGAATAAAGACCATGCCTGAACAACATGACATTTGCAGGTACATTTTTAAGCCGTTTCCTGTGCTGCAGCTGACCAGCTAGCTATGTAGCCGGCAAATTGTATTTGGTTAATGCAAAGATATGGGGGCCTAACCATGAAACCAAAATATAGAACATATAAGTTGGTCTTAAATGGGTACTGATTTTTTCCCTCAAAGAAGAGCACAGGTATGTATGATGCAGCAGAAAAACATGCAATTTAAATGTAATTAAACTTTCACTGTACTTCCAGCGTGTCTCCATGCTGGTGATTTTCTGTGACTGTGCACAGGAGTTGGTCAAGAGGTAAGACTGAAAATGCTGAGAAGTACTTCATATGGATCGTGTGTCAGGTGTGTTGGCAAATGCAGCCAAATAGGAGCCTGACTGACCTGGGTGGTGATTGGTTCATTGGCTGGAGGCATGCCCAAGAGATTGGTTGCTTCCAGATCACATGAGGCTCTCTTTATTAGGAGCCAAGCCTAACTGCGAAGGAGTGGCAGAATACCACAGATTCAGCTGCCATTTATGTTCACCTGTAATGGAGTTTGTCTGTGTTGTATCTTTAAATTTTTATGCCTTTTTACAATTTTGGGGGCCTAATCCCAACTCCACGATGACCACACTGATGATGAAAGTCTTTAGTGCTCATAGATTGGATCATGGCACACAGTGTAAAAGTAAGAAAGTAATCTCAGCCATTTGATGTGAACCAGATGAGCTGTCTCATGTCTATAAATCCCTACCTGCCCTATAATACCTCTCTGTGTTAGGGTTTGCCATTAGGCAGCAGGGGAAAGGACCCAAACGCAGACCGACGGCAGGCTGAGTGGTACAGAACAATGATTTATTAAACACACAAATACACTTACAGAAACGCAGGGAAGCACGAGATACCTGACACGGAGAGACAACCAGAAATCATCATCAATGACCTGACAGAGAACAAAAGGAGAAGACCGGTATATATAGGGGAGGAGACAACGAGGGAAACAGACACAGGTGGGTAATAAGACACAGGTGAAAACAATCAAAACTGGAGGGAAAAGAACAAAGACAGGAAATAAAAGGCACACAAGAAAACAACAGGAAACAAGACAAAAAACACACAGAGTCCTAGGGATTATGACACTCTCCTTGTTTTTCCTAACATGCTCCAATTCAGTTCAACTCAACACAACAATAGTCTCCCATGTATGATCTGTATTTGTGTGCGTCTATTTGAGGCAGAGAGGAGAGAGGCACCTGTTCATTTAGTGATGGCAACAAGCTGTTTTAACATTACATTGTACTTTCCTGTACCTTTTTAATTCACACCCTCCAGCCTTGATGGCAACATAAATAGAAAAAATATAATAATAAATCATATAAGAGACATGACTATTTTTTTAAATTCAGTGCTTTTTGTTGCAAGCACATCATCAGTAGCTTGAGGGAAGGGAAAACATGCCTACAGAACTGTAGACTGCTTTATATCTACAGCTTTTACATAAAACTGGCATTTTCATATACCTGAATAAAATTAGTGGACCTACAAACAACTCAAAATACTTTATTTTGAGTGAAATACACTCATCTTAGAGCCTCTGCAGTCGAAATCCTCCTCCAAACTCCAACATAGTGTTAAACATACAGTAGGCATATGTGCATGAACACCTCACTCTTACCAAATTTCCCATTACACCTCATCAAGAAAAAAGAGGAGCATATACAACAGAAACAGTCAATAGACTACATCACAGCGTTTCATATTTGGGACAAGCATGAAAATAGAGCATTACATTGAAACAACATAATAAACTTTTGTTCATTTGTCTTTTCTATTTATCTTCATGATGGTGACGTGACATTTACTTTGCTTTATTATCATGAGAGTCATTAACTTGCATTTATAGGTGCTGAAGCCAAAAATGTACGCACATGTGACGGAGTAATACAGCAGTGTTTACCACTAATTACAAGGCATATCAAACACGAATCAGTAACAAAAATACAAATCAAACAGGAAAATTAAAGAAAACTAAACAAAACCACAAAATCAACAGTAAACTGAAAGCTTAACAGCATTTTACTGTACTGTAAATCTTAGTAAATGTCACATATTGTAGTCTAAAAGGACTTATATACATTCTGTACAATTCCACTGGTGAAACTTTGAACCTCCTGAGTACCTGTTGGTCATTTCAACACAATGTGGTAGCCATCTGTGTTTTCATCTGTGTAACAGAAAACAATCTGGTTAAAGATCATTCAAAAATACCAATAATCAAGCTACACAGTGAGTAATATAATTACCCCTTATAGTGCTGAGGATGAAGCTTGTTTCCTCCCTGAAGTTCTGCACCATCTGCAACAAATGGATCCACCGATGTAAACACAATCATTTTCCATTTCCAAAGTGCTGCATTTCAAAATCGGGAGAAAAAAAAAAACGGTCCACCTGTAGTTCATCATCATTTATAAATTCCAATCATCCCTAACAACCATCCTTTTACAGGTGTCATAATTAGCTTTTGCTAGCCTAGAAATAATAGTGGTAAAGAGTCAGCTCTAGAGAAAAAGCATTCTCACTGTAGATTGCACTTTCTTTTGTTCCTGTAAATCTAGCTCAGTAATTCTCTATGCCATTGTTTTTTTGTTTTGTTTTGTTTTCTGGTGGGCCACTAATACGTGTACCGCAGGAACTGTGTTTGTTCCGTTTTGGCTGTTCGTCTTTTCTCCTGCGAGCTTCCAATGCTGGTGGAGATTGTTGAGAGTGAGGACAACATTAGGCAGGTTGAAGTAAGGCTCTGTAATCTGCTGCTTTTCAGTACTATTATAGTGTAGTATTTTTTAATATTCAGTGATGCAACCAATCAAGATTCTACAAGTACGTACTTAGCCTAACGTGGCTCTATATCGCAGTGACAATACAACCTGATCACATATAAAATATATGTCAAGTGAACGGGTGAAATCCGACCTGAACTATAAATCAATACCTACACCACAAGTAACAGGACAGCCATTAACCCCTTGTGTCAAGTATAAATCCAGGATGGCAGCACTCACCAGGCCTGGGCCCTCAAATAGTGCTCATTAGTAAATGTTTCAAAGGTATAATGAGTTAGCGGTTGGTAGAGGCGATGTAAGGATACCTCGTCAGAGACTAAGACATGGATCCCAGAGGGTTTTTGTCTGTAGATGTGTGTAATTTGCTGTGGAGTGATGCTGTACAGCATAGCGATCTTTTCAGACAAGTCCATCAGCGTCAGCTCCTCCAGGTACAGAGCGTGGTAGACTGCAGGGAAGACAAAGGAGATGAGCTTCATGTACAATTCCTTGACTACATTAGATCACGTTATATATTTTCAAAAAGTTTTCCTCTGTGAGTTTTTATTTTTAAATGTTTTTTCCAGTCAAAAGAATAGTTTGATATTTTCCTTGAATAGAGTGCTGCAGGGATGATGTATTTTTGTAGGCCAACCCGGAAGTTAGCATCACCCTGGTTCCCTCCACAAAAAGCCAATGGGATTTTTCCATTGGATTTTGGATTGTTGCAGAAAATAAGCTATGTGACAAACAAAAGTTCATGATACTTTCACGTTTTGTTCAGCAAGATCATCTTCACAAATGAACACCACTTTTAGGATTTTTGAAGAGTAAATGCAATCTCCAGAAGTAAAAAGCTAACAAACTACACCACAGTCACATGACTTCAACATCACCACCACTAAGCTTCCAACTTGTTATTTGATTCTGTGCTTACCTCTTCTACAAAAGCCTTTGGGAAAGTTTGAGTTAGGATAGTTTGTTAGATGAGTTTCTTTGTTCGGCTTGATGACGTTTAATGTCCCCGACAACCTCTGTAGTCTCATTTAGCTACTTGTTAGCAACCACCTTTTTTAAGACACGTAAAAGCTTCAAAATTCATGAGGTGGGTATTTACTGACGTATTTTATGTCGTACAACAAAACGTGAAAATCTCTTAAGCTTGTGTTAACCACAGACCTTATTTCAGGCATCTAAGCAAAAACCCATTCAGAAACCCATTGACTTCCAGACGAGGGAACCGGAAGAGCAACAATGCGAACTCATTTCTGGGTTTTAGGACTCATTCCTGCAGCACTCTATGGTGACCAATTTGTGAAATTCCCTGATATTCCACAACTTCCACAGAGAATATATGCCTGGAAAACACTTCTCCATAGTATTCCATGATTTTCCAGATATCCCAAAATATGTGATAACACTCTTTAAAACATAAAACGTTTTAGGAAAGAGCATTCAAATATGGTCAGAATTAATCAAATGGACTGTAGACATGTGGAGAAATGCAACCAATCAAAATTATACACTGATTTGAAAACAAGTTGCAGTCATTCTTCTTACTTATTCTAAGTCCACAGATACACTCAGTGTCCACTTTATTAAGGACACTCACAGTCTAATGTGGCTAAAGGTTCTGCCACTTTCACAATGTTCAGTTTTAGTTGGCACTGTCACACAGGTGTTCATTAAATTATATGTTTTATACATGACCTCAATAACAAACATATAATTTAATTTACAAATTTCTGACAACGTCCCCAAAAACTGAACATTATGATCTTCATAAGGCTGATGTTATAGCAGGACTATTGTATTGGATTGCATTGGGTTGTGCAGGTGTACCTAATAAAGTGGCCATAATAAGAATCATATTATACATGTGTATGTGCACTTACTGTCTCCACCCCCTGGCTTGATGGGAGGTTGATGTCTGGCCTGCTGCTGACACACATAGATGGTAAGACGGGGCTGTATACGCCTGGAGAATGTGAGCAGAGACTGTAATGCTAGTTCTACTGTAGGTAGAACAAGCAGGAGTAACATGACTCAAGATGGTTCTTTGTTGGCTTTCATGTCTACCTATACACAATTTTAGGACTTAAATGCAGGACATGGGAAAGTTCTGTGTTGTCAAAGTTCTCTTACACAAATCTGTATTCATTTTTTATTTACTTTTCTCTCATCTTAGCTTTGTTGTAAAAAAAAACCAAACAAAAAAAAAAAAAACCCTGGATAATATGACCTCTTTGGGCCTTGAACACTTTTACACAAGTTCACAGTGGAAATGTCTCTTTGGTGAAACTGCAAACAAGTCATAGACATCTGAAACGTGACAAGTAGACACTGCTTTTTTGTCAGGGATCACAAGCCCAAAAAAAAGGTTGGGAAACCACTGGTTTATTATTTAACAAAGCTTATCACATAGTTTCATATGTAAAATCTTAATCTGAAAAGTAACTAGCAACTATAGCTGTCAGATAAATGTAGTCAAGTAAAATCTATAATATTCCTTCTGAAATGTAGTGAAGTAGAGGGAAGTTGGAAATAATTATTTTATTATTAATGCACTAACCCAAACTAAAAACAGAATTTTTAATTATATTATAACCAGAATGATACATTCATAGGTCATAAATACTGTATATATAAATGCTATGTACTTTGTTAACCTCTGTATTGTTAATGCACTAACCCAACTTAAAATCCTTTATAGTTTCCTTTATTGATGCCCAGTACTTTCTGATACATGTTTTGTATTTGCATGTTTACTACTTTGGTCTTTGACTGATGTTGATTTTTACCGTCTTTTAGGAGAATATTAACTGTAGATTAAAAAAAGTATATTTTCAGCCCCGAATAATGTCTGCAGGTATGCCTTTAGGGTTGCACACAGACCCAACAACCTTCACCATTAGGGTAAGGCAGCCTGTATGTAGCCTGAGAGGCAAAAGTCAGGGCAAATAGGGGGCTCAACCAAATGCATATGTAGAAAATACCTCAATCTTTGCTTTGGTTCTCCCACTGTGCCACTTGCTGCAGCTCCTTAAGTTCATCCATTTTTATCAATTTTTCCATGAACAAATCTAGCGTCAAGCAACAGTAGCCATTGCATGAAACACAGGTAGCATCTATGTCGCCCGGCTTCCAGCAGCACCTACCGTATTTTGCCCAATTCTGATGTAACTGAGCACTTAGACATGTATTTCAATGTCTCACCTTCCTTTCATGGTGTTAAAGAGGCGAATACCGTCTGCTGGGCCGCAGATCTGGATCAGATCCTCCCTGCTCATCCTCAACAGATCAGCCCCTGCAACAACAGCAGCAAATCTATTCTGCTTCCTTCCTGCTCCAGAATATTCAGTGAATTCCTCTGCCCTAC
The DNA here is from genome assembly GCA_005408345.1 of Macquaria australasica. Taxonomy (NCBI): domain Eukaryota; kingdom Metazoa; phylum Chordata; class Actinopteri; order Centrarchiformes; family Percichthyidae; genus Macquaria; species Macquaria australasica. The sequence goes on along the minus strand of SEMN01000453.1, from coordinate 134,660 downwards.
TGCATAATTGTTCCATGGATCAAAATGTGTTTGTGATTTTCACCCCCGTTACCTGAGAAGCTGGAGAAGAGCCTTGAGAAAGGTGAGAACCTGTGTCGGTGCAGCCACTGCCGAGTGTCCTGCAGCGAGGATGATGGCAGAAGGTGCTACATGTCAAAAAGAAGAAGAGCCCTTGAAATGAGTATAGCAGCACAGCATCCACTGTCTCCAAATAATGGCCTAAAAGGAATAAGAGAGCAACATTAACACTTTCACACCGCACTGTTCTCCGTTACTTACATCAGCGCAGCCGGGCACGAGCAGCTCCCCTTTCTGGTTTGGAGAACAGTTGCTACAGAAACATGCACATGAGGAAGAAAGAACAGATTGGGGTGATTGGTTGAGTATTCTGCTCTGAAACACATCTGTCTGTCCATTTACTGATAAAAACAAAGTGTCTGTTTTTAATTCTGTTCATAGAGAACAGGTTGTGGGAGTTCATGCTTCTGCACAGTGTTGAGTAATCCTGGTGCACACATAGAGGGAGCTATTATCACAGTTAGTATGGTACAATGGTCACCCCCAGGCCTTGAAAAAGAATTTACAGATTTCACTGGCTTTTGAAGTCTGAAATTGCCAACAAAGCTACTGAAACCTAGTCAAACCAAATTATATATTTTTACATTGTAGTCTTTAGCAATCACATGAACTTTTAGTCCAACTTGACATCAATCTATAGTTTTCCTACAGAGCTTTACTAAACTAAATGAATTAGGTTGGTGCAAACCAAAATGGTGAAATGGTAAGACGGGGCGTGAATGCTGACTCACCCATCTGTGAAACTACAGGAAGTTGGTGAGCTGTGGTAAACTGGTGATGGAGTGCTGCTGCTGCTGCTGTGGCTGGTGAGATTTAGGGCATCAGGCCAAGGGGAACACTTGAGAGAGAGAGAGATTATTCAACCTGACGAAGTAAATATATCTGAGCACAAAGACTACAGGAGTAAATAATTCCAAAATCAAATATTAAAAATAGCATATTAAAGCTGCACTAATCAGTATTTTTATACCAACAATGTATCAAATGGCTATGTTTAATTTAATGGGCATTGCTTGTAGTAAGAAACCTACAAAGAATGAATACCCAACTTAATGCCTTTTAGCCTCTTTTAGCCCATTGTTTTAGTTTTCCCACCTGCACACTCTTTTCGTCAACGTCATTTGCAGCTGCAGCAGTAAACCCACTGTAGACTTACCTTAAGTTAGCAACTAACTGATGAACAGATAAAATACTGTTCTCAGGAGTTGGTGGAGACCAAAACAGAGAAACACAACTCCAAACAAACGTTAATGTTGCTCTAAGTCTACTTGATGTGTAAACAGGCAACAGTATGCTAACACCTTTGCAAATAACATTGCAATCTACAAGGTAACACGTCAGTGTTGTGTTTTCAGCTTGTTACCCTGCCCCCAAGTGGGCAAAACATAATAAAAATGCAGCTTGAAGTATAGAGCAAAACTTTTTCACTTTATTTCAATGTTTTCAGCAGAAACTAAGTACATCAGGTATTGTAAAATCTTGGGATATTTTTACTTTAGTTCAGTGGTTTCATTTTATACTTTATACTTCTACTTCACTACATTTCAAAGGGATATATTGTACTTTTTACTCAACACATACATTTATCTGTCAACTATAGTTACAGATTCATATTTCACTTGCAAAGCACATGATCAATTTATAAAACATCCACTAATATGGATTAAACCAGCTAACAGTACATAAAGTAATTATAGCTCCACCTCAACCAGTTACAATATTAAATGGCTGCTTATACGTTAATGCATCAATAATAATAATACAATAATATTTGGGCCTATAATAATATAACTCTGAAAGAGGCCATTCTGCATAATAATAATTTTGCTGTCAAGTTTTGAAGCCAGGACTTTAATTTGAATGCAGTATTTTTACATTGTGGTATTACTACTTAAAGGAGTAAAGGATCTAAGTACTTGTTCCAACATTGGTTTACAGTGATCACTTAGGAACATACAGTGTATGTTTGTTTTTCATGCAGATGAATGATAAACCAGATTAACACTAAAGCAGAAACTGCAGAGTCACTTTACTGTCAAAGACACTAAAGTGACGCACCAAGAGTCCCAATCATTGACAGAGCTCAGCACCGAAGCAAGCACACCTTTAAAAAGACTGACTCAAAACGAGCCAAGCAACATATTACTATATACTGGTTTAAAATGTACTGTAGGCATGGAAGCAAAGCAAGAGGAGGAACATATTCTGACTAGCAGGGGAAGCACATAGAAGTAAAACATAATGATTGTATGGCTTCAGTGCTGATGAGATTAGATAAATATCCAGATAACACAGGAATTTACCACAGTGGGATCAATAAAGTTACAGCATTACAACGCAAAGGACAAAATGAAAACAAACAGAGGGTCCTCTCAGATCTGCTCAGTTATGTAATGTGTCCAGAGAACAGGGGGGCTCACCTCTTTTAGCAGAGTGGTCTCATGGGACGGTTGATACTTTTCTCTGTCTTGAAGGGCCTTTTTATCAATCTTTTCCCTGTCTGTCTTCAGTTTGCGATCAGCTCCTTTAGGCTTCCAAAAAAAACCAAAAAAAAACAGACATTAGAAGTGAAATATATAAACCTGTCATAGATACATAGTTGTATTTCTGATGGACTATACAGCCCAATGATTATTAGAGTACAGCATAACTTTGTAAAACACAACTATGTTGACAGTGGCAGGCAAGCAGAAAACATGTAGCTGCCAGGTCAAAGTCTTCATACCTTGAAGACTTTGACCTGGCAGCTGGAAGAATGGACATGCTCCATGTATTCCCTGTGTTCATTGGTGGTAAAAGTGTCCACCTGGATACGAAAAGGCACTCCTTTCTCCCCACCATGCTTCCTGGGGGTGAACTCAGTGCTGATGCAGTTGACCTGAGAAGACATGACAAAAGGGTTTAGTTTGCCATATACAGTATGTATTAACAACTTGCCCAGATGTTTCACCAGAATCTATCTGTACCTGGATAAAAACAGAAGCATTCTTGAAAGGATCCCAGAGGAACTCAATGGTGTTGAGGTGCCGAGGATGTGAACGGGGCTCCAGTATCCCCACTGACAACGGGATATCTGCAAATAATGAGTCAGTCAGTTTACATTTGCTATAAGCTATAAAACACATGTTTTGGTTGGTCTACCACTTTGGTCCAGACTGAAATATCTCAAAAACCATTGTTCAAATTGCTATGAGGGGGATCATCAGCATGCTGATGTTAGCATTTAACTCAAAGCACTGTTGTGCCGAAGTACAGCCTCACAGAGCCACTAGCATGGCTGTAGACTCTTAGTCTTGTTGAGTGAAGTTAATAAGGAAACTTATAAATAATACCCAAGGATGTTTTTTTTGAAGCTTTAACTTTGATTGCTATAAGTCTTATTTAGTCATGAACATTTAATGTTTTAGAGAAATAGCAGGAACGTTAACTGAAAACATGTATGAAGGCCAATAAAGGCCTCAGTTGTGGTTCAGAACAGCATTGTATGAGCGCTACACTGGCAGAGTATGCAGGTAAATGCTGTGCTTAAGGGCCTTTTGATGCTAACAATTTTTTTGTATTTTTATATACACCATCAAAACTGGGGATATCAGTGATCTTTGATGTTGGTCATATCAGTGAGCTTTGATGTATAAGGTTAGTAGTCAACTCACCTATATCCAGGATTCGGTCTCCAGGTCTGTTCCACCTCCATCCCTCCAGCTGCTGGTGTTCCATATACTGCAGTCGACGGTCATGAAACACCACGCGCACAATGCTCTGTGAACAGGATCAGGCGTTTAGGCCGGAGTACAGCTACAGCTTGAGCAGGGCAACTCGCATGTAGCCGAACAGCCAGACTGTTGGGCAACATGCGAAAAGGCTCCCCTCATTTATTCATTAAAACCTACTGAGTTCATTTCATTAGGCAAGGGTAAGGAGGTGGAAATTCACTGTGAATTCCATCTTCATTCCTGTCCATCACACATTAGCCATACTTAAAAAGAGCTTCTCCATATGAGGAAAATGACCCACTGCCAATGAGCTACATGTGATAACTGTGAGATGCAGTACCAACAGTGACTTTCCACCTAAAAATCAGGGCTCCCACATTCACTTGGACAACAAATTTAAAGATCCCATAAAACACTTGAGATTCCCTGAAAATTGCTGGTTCCTGGAAAACAGTGCCTCTTCAGTGGTGACCTCATTGTCGCACAAGTGGACATAACTGAAAACTCCAGTTGATAAAATAATTACAAATTTTTCAACAATCCCAGTTTCTACCTTTATCCAATCAAACTTTCTTTGTCTCCATACTAAGCCCATTGACTGACCTGTTTCAACAGGAAATGCAGCACATTAAGGAAGTATTGATTCAATTTCATGGGACCTTTCAGGACTTTCAAAAGTCTTCTTTGGTGATATTTAAGCATACACAATTTGGCGGTGTGACACAGTAAGAATCAGGCACCACTGAGACCTTGTCAGATTGAAAAAAAATGTTCAAACCAAAAAGTAGTTCCATCCATTCATGTGTTCCCAGTAAATTCACAAACTTCAGATAATTTTCAAGGCATGTGGGAACCCTGAACAAAGATAGTCCATGTCTTAAATATGTCGACTGTTGTTACTAGCTTCTTGACCCACTTTCTGTTGGCTGATAATTCATCTTATCACCATATCAAACAAAGAATAAATAATATGATCCCTGCTCTTATATATCAGGATTTCATTAAAGGGCCACTCCACCGATTTTACACATGAAGTTCAGTTTAGTTTCAGCCTGTGGCTCTGGAGGAGCTTTGTTAAAGGACCAGTGTGTAGGATTTAGTGGCATCTAGCGATGAGGTTACAGATTGCAACCAACTGATAGCCCCTCCGCTCATCCTCCCCTTCCAAGCGTGTAGGAAAAGCTACGGTGGCTGCAAAACTCACGAAAAATGCAAAAGGTCCTCTCATTGTTTGGTTTGTCTGTTCTGGGCTACTGTAGAAACATGGCGGTGCAACATGGCAGGCTCCGTGGAAGAGGACCCCCTCCCTCTGTCTAACAAAAACACAATAATTCTTATTTTCAGGTGATTATACACTAACGAAAACATACTTATGAATATAATATTCTTTTTCTGCCAATAGATCCCCCTAAATCGTACACACTGGTCCTTTAAGTTAAATAAAATACCCCGATGATGTCACCAGGGTTATCTTGGATTAGACTTGAGACCTGTACTTTTTAACAGGAAGCCTGCCTTACAAACTGGGGATGTGGGGTAGTGGGCATTTAGGAGGCACTGAGGGTCTAATAAAGGACACTATCCAGTTGCATTATGGGAAATGTAGGATCCCATATTTTTGGAGAGTGATCCATCCTAGAGACTTAAAGTCAGAATATCTTGGCCTCTGCTGCTTTGATTTTGACCTTTTTTTCAATGTCTCTTGTGAGTCCTCTAACTTCATGAAAGCGCAATACTGAATCGCTGGAGTACCTCTTTAACAGCAACCTTTTTGAGATGAATCAACAAATTAAATTAACAACCTTTAAACATGTACCATTGGGATATTTATGGAGGGAGGCTCATGCATGACTGAGCACAAGAACTCAAAAAGCCCTGGACCCAGCACGTCATGTGTTTGCATAGATGCCACCTGTCCCATTCTTGTGTTTCTAGGATGCTACTGCTAACATTACAGTCTCGAGCAATGGCAGCCTGACGACAGAGACATGTGAAGTGGATGCACTCACACAGAAATGAAATAAAATGACCTCTCCTTACTCTTAAGCGAGTGTATTGAGAAATGTCTTTGCAATAAATGGAGTCACTTTCGACTTTCAGCTGAGATTTAGTCAGTTGGTAACACTTTTGCATGTCACAGCCTGTGTGCTGAAAATGAAAGTGGCATGACAGAAATGATGGGCTGCTAATGGGTTTTATTCAAAAAGCCATGGCATTAGGAATATAGAAAAAAAAAAAAAATAGAAAAAAAGAGCCATTCAATAAAAGAAACATGTAAATATAAATATGCCCAAGTCTTTATGACAAAAACAAAATCACAGTAATGCAGACAAAAGCAGATTGGCATGTTCAGATGAATCATAGAGAATGTGTATGGTAAAAATGTAAGGTAAGATGAGTTGTGTGTTTGTAAGGGGTTAATGTGAAATCTAGGAAAGAGAAGAAGTAAGTTTGGATGATAGTACCAAGCTCTCCAAGGTCGACACCCCACCCCCTGAAGTGAAGATGAGGGACCTGTGACAAACCAGGAAATGGATACATAAAAGCACATAAGAGAAGAAAGAGGAAGAGGTCACGTGAAAGCCAAAAACAGACAAACACAATACCTTACACCTACCTTTACATATTTGCTGCTTATATCTGTATACTCCACTAGTTTTCTGTTAAGCATACGGATTTCGTAGGACTGACCTACATTTTAAAACATTAAAAAAAAAAACCTGATTAAAATTGAAAAATGGGAAATCAGTCAATCAGAAAAGAGAGGCGGTGGAGATGGAAATTGAATCAAATTAGAAACCTTTTAACCCAGATATCAAGGCCAGCCACTAGAAAACTTTTACATATCTCCATCCTGATCAAATATGATACATTTGGTTTAATATCACAAGAAGATATAATTAAAATAGCCAGTGAGGGACACTATTGGACTAACTATCAGGGCTTTTTCAGTATAGTAATAAAACTAAGCTACGGACCCTGATGGCAATTAACTTCTAATCAATACATGCCATCCTTCCACTGAAGTGTAATTGTTGGCCACATGTTGCATGTTACAGCAAGCCCACTTTCATTGTGTCTTTACTCCAACCAAATTACTGTACAGCAGATAAGCAGGGCAAACTTGTAGACAAATAAAGGTGAATAAAGCACAAATAAAAAAAAATGTCACTGTTAACAAGAGAAACAGAAACAATCAGTGGTAGAGAATGATGTGAAGTAGGAGGGGAAAGTACAATTTGGAAAGGAGACAAAGACAAAAAAAAAGAAAGGAAGGAGGAATTAGATTAGAAAAAGATGAAAGTCAAGACAAATGAACACAGATGTAGGAGCTCATGTTGCACAGATAAATCAATAATATGATTTTATCATCATAATGCCTTTCAAATCTTACTAATGTGATTTTAGTAAGTTAGTAATTCAAAAGACTCAAAGGCTTTTTGTATGTATGTAATTAGGTATACAGTATATTCCATTCAGTCCAGGGTAGCCTAGTCTATATGTGTGACTATTAACAATTGTCTACTACAGATAAAAAATCTATGGAAGCAAAGAAAGGCCATAATAATTTGAATTTAATAAACAACTGAATACCTACTTGGGAAATTTAACCATCTGTTTGAATTTATGTGGTTTGAATTCCCCACTTTGATTTCAAGTTTTTTTTTTCTAAGGGTTCACAAAAGGGTTCAAATCAGTCAAATTCTGATAAAAAAAAATTCAAGCCAGGTTAAAAAAATCAGGTTGCTTTATAATGGATTAGTTAAATTCAGACACCACTGCTATCGAGGACAATTAATCAAGCCTGAATGGAATTTATCAGACCTCTGTCCTGTCAGGTTATGTCCTGTCAATCATGGGATCCAAGAAAGAAAAGTTCAGATGGGTGACAGGAAACCTAGAATTTCCTGAATTTGTGAATTCAGGAAATTGCACCATTTGTAAGTAAAATAATGTTATACATTTAAATTTCAATATTAAGTATATTTCAATATTAAGTATTCAGTAATGGTTACATTTAGATCTGCAATGATTAGTCAATGAATCGATCAACAGAAAAGTCAGTTTTGATAATCGATTAATCATTTGTTAATTTGACAATTTGAAGGTTTTCTTTGTCATACATAACAGTAAACTGAATATCTTAAAGTTTAGGCTGTTAGTCAGACAAAACTAAGCAAATTGAAGACATTACCATGGCCTATGAGAAATTGTGAATGCCATTTTTTTCACAATTTTTTAACAGAAAATAATTGGCATATTAATCGATAATGAAAATAATCGTTAGTTGCAGCCCTAGTCAAATTTCACAATTAGTTATACAGTTGCATATAAAAATTATAATTATTATGGCCTTTTTAGACTTTTTAGACCCAATTTAGACTCATCAAAACATAAAATACAGAGCTGCAACTGTAAACGCATTAGCAAAGGGAATCTCTACAGGGTTCACTGATTATTCTGTTGCAGAATAAAGCTCATCTGGCAATTAAACTGTTCTTAAGAATCTTTATCTTGATGACTCAAATCTATCACACCTGGTTTTTGGCTTTGAGAGACAGGTGTGCTGGTTGCAGGGTCCCAGACTGCAGGGGTGTAAATTTAAATTAAGTTCATTTTCCAAGATTTAGCCTAACGTTGAGTTATGATGCATTTGAATTCCCGCGTCAGTGTGGCCATCTAACCTTGCCGCTGCTGGGAATACGTGACAAAATGAGCTCCAGTCCATTTAGTCAATGTGGACGTTCAGCTAGCAGGAGAGATAGCTACCTTGGTTGAGATAAGTGAGACTCTCCTCCTGCTGTTTCACAGCCGGCGAGGTGGCTGCACACAGAACGTACTGGAATGGGGTCCTCTTGGCACCATTTTCAGCCATAAGCCTTGCTTCTTCGTTTTTCAAGAAAGGTGCCAAGGCCTCTCTGAAAGAGACCAGAAGGAAAGAAGAGGGGCTGAGTATGGGGACGATAAAGGTGATTGTCCTGTTTTCTCTTTTATCTAATCATTTAATCATAGGAACAAAGGTGCAAAAGGTTGATGTTACAAAATACAATGTTACTCACATAGCTCAATTCATTTTAAGTATGTATTAGTTTGGAAAAGAGAAAAAAGGAGTCTATATGATCTATAGTCTAAATGTGGATTTTGAATGCAATGCTCCTTTAAAATGAACCATTGAAATGCATTTGAATGTCACATGGCAGTTTAATGTGAATAATTAAATACTTAATTGTGCTCCTGGAGGCAGAATTACTGCAAATCTGCACATTTAAAAAAAACAAAAAAAACATTTTAAGCTATATAAGCACTACTTCTCTCCATATATTCTTGTGCAAGTAAACATCACTGCTTTGCGCTTACACTTTGATTTAACCTGTTGTAGATATAACTTTTCCCAGATTCAAGCGCCTGAAATCCTCAACTTTCTGAAGCTTTTCAATATGGCTTGTGCTTTACCTAATGTAACTAGCAGAGTGCTGGTGGTAGGACTCAGGCTGGGAGTGGCAGAACAGCATATTTTCCAGTGCGGTGTCTTCTTGTATCCCAGGACCACAGGGAAGACTTGGAGGACAGACGGAGCTAGCTTTGTGTCTGCTGGTTTCCTCAGACTTCAGCTAAGACAGGTTTGCAGCCAAACCTCATGGCCTGCCTCTTATATTGTCCCAGTGATGTCATCAGGACTCCCATTAGCATAACTGGGATGACCTTTGAGAGGAGTGTGTAGGCACACCTCCCACTACTAATGTCTAGCAGGGTTGATGCATTAATAGCACCTTCTCTTGACCAGTTGTTGACACTGCCAACAGTATGGCCCTAAAGCTAGACTTTAAACTCACTTAGGGTAATGATGTTTGGGGGTAAATTTTGGAAAACAAACATGAGAACAGCCACAGGTTTTGGGCAACAAAGAGAGGGGCAAGTAGCCTTTAAATGAATGGGAGTAAACATAATTATATTCCGTCTTTGTGTGATTACAGGTCTGAGAACAGCCATGGAAGAGCATGATGGTAACTGTGTTATTTCGATTTCTAAAAGTAGTTTTAGCTTCTATATCAGCTAATATCACACTAACAAATAACTAATAATATGAGTAGTGATGAAGGGGACTGCTGTGGATGCTAAATGAAACACATTACATCAGACAGGTTAATCCCAACATGCACATTTAATTTTAACATGTGCCAACAAATTAATTGGGGACAACCAGTTAAATACCAGCCCCTGCAGCTGCTGCCCATTCCCTTCAGAGGTCCTCAAAAGGACCAGAGATTAGGTTAATGTTTATACAGAGCAGCTAAGCACACCTCAGCGCTTAGATGCATGTGCTTGTAAATGGATGGACAACTGGCCAATACTGCTGTCAGTACCTTCTGTGGAAGTCATGGAGCAAGGTTCAACCTGCAAGGGGAAGAAAATGGGGGAGACCTGCAACCTTTGACTGACTCTTTAAATCTAACACAAGCTTCAACAACTTGTTAGCAATTGTAAAATCCAGGATGAAGAACCAAAAAAAACAAAAAACCCATCTAGATCAGTTCTTAGTCTGTTTATTTCTAGAGCAAACAATTTCTTTATATTGTTGCAAATCTATCACAGGTGGAACTTAACAAAAAAAAACCTGTACAGTTTAACATGAGAACAAAATAAGATCAAATAAAATATATAAATACAGGTATGAATATTACATGACTGATTGAGACAAAAAAAAGACAGTGTACTGTAGAACATGCATAGTGAACAGTTTGCAAGGAACACCATCTTGTCCGTTTCTAGGACCAGTAATGTGACAACAGATGCTAGTAGTTTGCGGATTTCTGAACTTTCCCCATATGTCATTTGCTTTAATTGGGAGAAGCCCTATTAAAAACAAAACCAGGCTGATTAATTGGTTTTAAGGATTCAGGAGAAAGAAAAGGAAGGTAGAGCGCAGACAGGCATATTACAGTGTACAGGGCTGCATGTCGCTCAAATCATTTTCAGTACCAATACTTAAAAAGCTAATTATAACACATGTAAAGTCTGTACATTCATTTACTTAAATAACCACAATTGGCCCACTCTCAGTGGATTCCCTAAATGAAAACACCACTCAGCTAAAACAGTGAGTCCCAAATTGCTCATCCAAGGACTCCTTGGTGTCCCCAGGTGAAATACTTATATTTCCTTATTATTATGATTCATTTGCTAGCAAATGAGAGAGCAGAATTGAAAAGGCATAATGAGTCGGATCCCTTCCAACAATAGATTAACTGTACCATGATGACCAAATCATAACCAATAATAACAAGAGACAAGGTCAGATGGGGGAAACTCTTGGTCCATGGCTGGACTCGTATCTCTTAGGGGTCTCTGGGATGATGTGGGAATCCATTAACTTAAAGAGCGATCTCATTTCAGGGATCCAACATTTTAAAGCTTCTTCATACCTCAAACTTAACACTAAAATAATAAAATCACAGCCGTGCCCAGAGGCATGATTTCTCAATACCCTTCCTGGATACTTCTACCAGTTTAAATATACCAAAGACGTGGTTTTGGTCAGAGTTGTGCCATTATGTACCTTTTACACATGAGAATGGCTAGTGTGACTACCTCCTCTACTGAAACATCAAAGCGGAGATGAGTAATCTGATGATGGTTCAAGTGCACTTTAACAGCCGAAAACCTGGGCCCTTCAAAGCAGCACAAAGTTTGACGTGTGCTGCAAGTTACATGCGAGCTATTTTGCTAACGTGCAAAAAAGAGAGATAGTCAAACTGTTCACTTTCTTTTTTTTTTGGATTGATATTATGTAAAATTTTGCAAAGCAGTGGTCAAAAAGTGTATGTACAAAATACCTTTATTTGTGGATTTGTGGTTATTGCAGAAGCTGTGGTTACGTGAACGGGAACTGAAGGAGACCAGAGGAAACAACTAATACTGTATTTGCATCAACACAGGTCAAGAGTGCTGCCGGGGGTCCCTTTCCCTGCAGATTCACATTTTTTGAGAGCCAAGAGTTACAGTGCTGTACGTCCCCATTCACTCTCCGCAGTCCCAGCCAACAAACATTAGTGTGTGTAAAGTGAATAAGGCCTGGTAATGTCTTGTCGACTTGTCTTGGATCGCTGGTCTCTCTTCCAACTCCAAGCTGGGGGAAAACATCCACAGTATTTACAAAGGACTTCCTCTTCAAACAGAGTCACTGGACTGAGCAGCAGCCTCTGGGATTTACAGGTAAGAAGCCACAAACTGGCAACCGATAGGCAACCCGTTTGCGAAAGCATGTTGAACAGAAAGCGCTGTTTTCAAACTTAATGCGGAGAGTTCAGTAAAAATACTGCAACTTTTCTTAGGCTCAACTTCTGCTGTCTGCTGATTGTGAATTTCAAGACAACATCAGACAACTTTAATTGTGCAGTTTAACAGCAATCCCGTCTTTTATACCTTAAAATAAAGATTTGCACAAAAGTTGAAGGATTGTCAATTCTGAGCTGACAAGTCATCTTCTGGCAACTTGTTACCTTGTTAAGTGTAACAATGTTTTTGTGAAAGGGGGATTCAATTGATTAAGCCACTCTTAATTACAAACTAGCATAAAAAAAAGACTTAAATCGATGATGCACAGGCTTCTACGAGCCATGATCATGACCAATAAACTTAAAACGTGAACTAAAAATCATACAGTACTTTCTTTTTTTTCTGTCACATTGTTCCCTTACACATTTCTTTCTTTCTCTTACAATATTTGGTTTTCATGCTTCCCAAACCAGAATTCATCCCTAAACCTATGGGCTTACTACCATCACTGGGCCAGCCAAATGACATTTCATCCCAAACTGTAGTCTATTTAACAGAAATTTCTCTTGTACAATAACATTTCCTCCACTCTGATGATGAATATTTCATGGTATCATGTAGGAACTCCTTATTCTACCAAATCTGAGGACTCAAAGCGGAACATGCTCCTGTTGACAAAAGGCGGCGTGGAGGTTGTGGGAACCGTGGAGGAAGAGAGTGCGATTTCCTGGATCCAAAAACTCCAAATGTGTTGATTCCCTCCCCACCAGTCTAAAACCAATCCACAGTAACATTCAGAATGCAGCCAAGCTCGAGTTGTGATGAGGAGGAGGAGGGGAAGCTCAGAGACGGGAGAGGCTGAAAGAAGCGCGTCTATGCCCTGGAAATCCTTGAACGCCGTCCGTCCACGTTTCCAAATGAAACCTCGCTCCATTAGCTGTGAGAGGAGACGTCAGAGGAGCTGCTGCTATTGCTGTTGGTCGTCTGGGCCCGCTTGATGTACAGGTTCAGTAACTTCATCTGCAAACAAGCAAAGACAAGAGAATTAATTTTTTCCCCCGCACAGTGTAATTATTAGGGGTGGGAACCTCTAGGCACCTCACCATTCGATTATGATTCAGAGGGCTATGATGCGATTATAAAACGATTCTTGATGCATCTTGATCAGTGTCTGAAATTAAACTTTTGACTCACCTATTTCCTTCTGTTAACTGTTTTGTATTGGTTAGCAGGGACCCCACCATTTATTTTTGAATATAATTCAATGTAATTCACATGTTTGTGGATGTGTTGTATGGCTTCTGCCACCAGGTTGTGCCTTTGAGTACGGTGAAAGAGTGAAGCAAAAGTAGTAGAAGAAGAACAATTTCGTCCGTTGTTGTACGTTGCAGTAGTTATCACAAAGCTAGCAGAGAAAATATGCTGGTGGACTCCGGCTGCAACACGCGACTATTTTGGTACAAACACTTACCCACCAGTGTGGCAGGCAGCCTTCTGAGATTTACTCGCCAAACGGAATTGCCGGTCGGATTGCACCAGCCCAAGTAGCCTAGCTTAAAATGTAAACACTAAGCACATGTTTTACATCCGTTACGTTTCACCATCCAATTGGTTCAGCTGTAAGGAACATACTACGTACAGCCCGGTCTTACAAAATTGTTACAGGCGATTATAACGTCGAGAATTGAGTTTTAAATTTCCGATTATTGAGTTTTCTGCAACAAGACACAATCATTCAAAAGAGAATCACGATGCATCTGAGAATCGTTTTTTTTCCACACCTCTAGTAATTATGTATGTTGTATCTCTTTAAGGTCTTAATATAGTTAGGTTCTGAAAGAAACCTTCATTTCGAAGAAGCAGGACGTCTTGAACATGTGTTGAACTGGACGATGGAAAACAAAAAATTCACTTTCCCCAAACATTTTGGTTAATTACACTTTAAAGCGAAGCAATGAGTACTTGCAACCTCTTGTCACAGGCTGTATGTATCTATGAGGTGTGAGCAAAGAGTGATGGTTCCCTTGTTTGATTTAAATAAACATTGCTTGTGTAGCAGAATGTTTTTTTCTCCATATTTGTTTGTGTATTCACCATCTTGTATACCATCATGTAGTTCAGGGGCCCACAGAACAAAAAAGCAGAACAAACATATTTCTACAAAAAAAATGCTTATTTTTTTTAGACTTTTGTCTGATCTTTTTCCTTTTATACTGGCTAAATGTACTTCTTCAGGACTATTCAAATAAAACAAGGGGAAAAAATCACTTTGGTTAAAATGAACAACTGGTTATGAGGGTTTGCAAGTAGACATTGCGTGGCTTTAACCCTACATTCATTGTGTGATAACAGCATCTACAAAGTTTCTCAAAGAAGAGATCTATTTTATCTCACCTTTCTAGCATCTGTTCAAAGGTGTTAGACAAAGGTTCAATAAGTCTTGAATTTTAGATCACCAACAACAAGGTACCAAATTGTAAAAAGTTAGACAATGGTCAAAGTCATGGTGTGCTGAAAATATGTTACAGTGATGGTAAACTGCCACACAACGAATGAAAATGGATACGCATGGTTGAAACTATTTACTTTTGGGAATTTGTGATTAATAATGACTATGGATGCCTTAAATACTGCACACTAATAATTAGCTGGAACTGCCACATGTAGCATCAGAGATCCATACACTTTCTATAGCACATGCTTAGCAGAGGCTCATAATGGATGTCTTCAAAATTAGGAAGGCTCCCAAGTGACTGAATTGATCCAGAGTGGCAGCCATTACGAGAGCTGGTTGGATTCTCAAAATGCCGAGGAAATAGGCTTCCTTATTTCAATAGGCTAGAAAACACAGGGCTGTCTCTTATGAGAGGAAAGAAGATACTGCTGTGATGTCTGACAATTCTTTGGCAAAATGATGAAGAACCAACAGGTATTCTCTCAGGTAAGTGTTCTCAAACACACTGCTGGCTTTATCAGATGTGCATTAGAGGTCAAAGGGAAACACTGACATTTAAATTCCTACGTCATTCAATCCAAATTATTTTTTATTGATATTGGCAACATTGTTTTGGTGTACTTTGTAATGTCTTCGTGGCCAAGTCTAGGTTCAGTTGGATACTCTTGAATATGCACAACTCCTTATGAATTTGCCTTTACATCCTATCTGGACCTCACAACATAAGTAGTTATAAGAAGGAAAGCCTACTTTCTTTTAAGCTTTTGTTTGCACTAAGACTACATCTCAAAGTACAACTTGAGAATGTGACAATACTGTATGTATCAGATCCCTTTCCAAAAGATCATAGATGGAGGGTGGGGGTGGGGCAAATATGCCCCCGGGCTTTATAACCGCTTGAAGCCTGCAGAGAAATAACAACATGGGAAGATGATAAGGCCCTGCGTCTGTTAAAGAGGTTTGGTAACCGTGTGTGTGTGTGTGTGTGTGTGAACGCAAAGACTTGGCGTGGTCTGTACCTTGCTGCCCGTGAGCTGTGCCAGGTGGGGTTTGAGGTCCTCGCCAATCACAGAGTAGATAGCCACCAGACAGAACACGCTGGCCTTGCGAACGCTGCTCTCTGTGTTGTCATAGCCCTGCACAGAGACAAGGCAGCATCAGGCACCACACATGCACCAACACACACACACACACACACACACACACACACACACACACACACACACACGGGGTGAGCAGGAACGTGGGAGGAGTTGCAATGAGTGCAGAGTACACACAAACATTTCCAGGGACAAATAAGGCAAATAATCCCCATTGTCCAAATATGCCTTTTTGGAGCTGACAACCCCCCCACACACCAAAACTCCCTGCCCTTGTGTTATTTAATCCATATAAATTAGGACAAACATGTAACAATGCTGTAGAGCAAACACTGTTTATTCAATTGTTTTTAAAGCCTATAATTTCTACAAGTTTTATCAAATTTTCAGGCTGAGTGTCCAGTCAGAACTAAAGAAAGAAAAACAATTTCAGGTTTTCTGAGCAACTAATAGCATTAAATCTAATCTAATCTAATCCATAAACGTGTGTAAATATAACAGTCCAAATCTATATTTCTTTTGAGCCTAAAACATTACAAGACACAGCAAGATGCAGACCTGCAGCAGTCCAGGAATGATGTCGGCCAGCAGCTGCAATAAGGAGTCCTTGGCGATGCGTTCAATGACTTTGGTTTGCATCTTAATGGCAGCCAGGTTTATGGGGTAGTCGGCTGTCTGCACAATGGGGCACAGCACCTTGATGCACTGCTCCGGGTGGATGGAGCCGGCCAGGGTGGACGCTGCCTCCTCAGCTGCACGTACCACCTAGAAGCACATGAAGCACACTTTACGATCCATAATATCATGTGGAAAAAAAGAATGAAATATTGTATCCTGGCCATTCTGAGAATCGATCAGTGGGTGCCAACTGGAGGGATTAATAAGTGGGCATCTTTCATCAGAGATCCTTGTACAAACCTCTTAACAGACTTTAATATCAAAAGCAATTTCTCTGCAGGAAAATGATACATACACAGAATCTGAAATATTGAGCACACATAACTAATACATAGTTAAAGACGTACCAATTTCCCTACAAAGAAATCACCTTTTAGATCAAACAGTCCTTATTTTTACAAAACACTGAAGGTCTATTTTGGCTCAGTACACCTGCAGAAGATTCAAATGGTTGTTCTGGGATCCTTCAAGCAAAGCAATCAATAAAGAACTTTACTCAGGCGAGAACAATTTTGTATTCTGGGTGATGTACTATTGTTATTCTTTTTTTTCCACCTTTATTTATTCAGGGGGGAGTGTCACTGAGAGCAATGCTCTCTTTTTCAGGAAAACCCTGATCACTCTCACACAGTTACACATTTACACCTGGAGGCTGTCCAGCTGGTCCAGCTGGATTGAAGCGACAACCTTCCGGTCACAAGCTCGCTTCTCTAACCTTTAGGACACCACTGCCCTGATATTGATGGATTAGTTTAATTTGTTGTCTAACTTTGAACACAGATTTCTTATCTCAAACTGTGGATCTTAATTGATGTGGTTTCATCAGGGGGTAGTCTCAGTATTTAATTTATGTATTTTATGTTGAATTTGTTATCAGCATTTGACCTTTGTTTACCCACTCTCTGTACCCACTGCACACCTGACTGGCCTGGTAGGAGGACCCCCAAGGTTTCTCCTGTATGTTCCTGAGTTAAAGGTCTAAGGTAGGGGTTATTGTGTTCATCTATTGATATTGTTCTCATACTGATAACCAGATTGTCTTAATGATGTGAGGATACTATGGAGCCTTTTAAACTATTAAAACCAACTAGTTCTTAACTTTTTGAACTCTAGGCTGTTTCATATGTCTTAGACATGCCATTTATTGGCATGTGTGTGGGGCTACACATATTCTATAAAACTTTTCAAAATAAAAAGAAAAGGGTTTTACACAATTTGAAGGTTGGTTCAACTTTTTTTGTTGAAAACACAAAGGTTTTATTATAGGGTTATGATAAAGGAAAATGTAATTTTATGAGTCAGTACTGACATAAAATGTATCCAACAGAGTAAAACTATGTTTTTCTTTAAATGTACAATATGGACAGGCTGTTATCGCCTCTATTTAAAGCTGCACAAAGATTTTTTATGTTAACAATGGATCAAATGACTAAGTGTAATGTGAAAGGGGTCAGTTGTAGTGATGAACCCAGAGAGAATTATCACCAACTCTGCAGCTCTCGACTGAGCCATTTAGCCTTCTTTAGCTCATTGTTTCATCAAACTTGATAAACCCACTGTACCTGCTCAGCACCAAAGGGCAAAGTTAGCATATAGGTGGTGAACACTGTAGAGCCTTTAGCAGCTAAAGAGAAAGATTCTTCCCTCAGGAGTTGGAGACCAAAACAAATCTAAAAGGTGGGTGAATATTGGACACCAACGTGACTCCAAATAAATACTGCTCCGTGTCTGCCGGATATATAAATAGGCAACAGTTTGCTAACACACTATCCATAATATGTCAGTGTTGCGTTCTCAGCTTGTTCCACTGACCCCAAGTGAAAAAAATATATAATCCATTAATGCAGATTTAAAATAATGCAATGCAGTGTATTCTGCAATTTCTTTATGTGGGAGCTGTGTACCTCCTTGTGAGAGTCTTTATGAGCCTCCAGGGTCTTCATGATGGTTAGCTCAGCATAGTTTTTGAAGCGGGCCGGCTGGTTCCTCAGGATTTCTTTCAGCACACGCAGGGCCATGGCTCGGATGGTGTGCTGGGGGAAACAGTGGCGTGGGCAATCGGTTAAAAGAAGAAATATCCTGCTATTTCACACTTGAATATCCACACATACCTACATTCACTCAATTTCTTGAGATCATCACGAGTGAGATTCCCATTAGTGCCGGTTAAGCTCAGTGGGAATCAATATCCTCTGCACGCAAACATTAACACCGTTTTATTGTATGATAATTAGCAAACCTCTACAGAATCACATACATGGCCATCAGAGAACGTACATCTTTATCACCCAGTGTCTCCAGCAGGAGGAGGAGAATGGTTTTAAAGTGTTCATCCCACACAGCCAGGCTGTCTTCCCGTGTGATCTTCAGCAACTCCACCAGGGCACCTTTACGCTCCTCAGAACGCTCGTTGTGATTGGACAGTTCCTTAAGCAGGTCAGCTACCAGGTCTGAGTGGTCCTGACCGACTGCTCGCCAAGAAGAATGAGAGAAATACGTTACGCATCAAACTGCGCATCACAAATACAGCTACTGACATGTTGCCATGGCCAAAAAAACAATCCAATCTTAGCGTCATCCATCAGTCATCTAACCTGGAATCAGTCTTCAAGTTTTTCAAGACTAGTAGACTGGTTTCCAATGCAAATAAATTTACTAATGTAAATAAAGTAATCTCTCGTATTCTGTCTGCCATGTCAAAATGGATTGTAATTTAAAATCTCAATTTAAATATACATGTTATTACTTGTTTAGAGAAAGTTCCACTTTTAAGACTGAATATAAAGTGACATGATATGCCAAGGTGGACCGTGTAATGCATTTTGGTTGAGAAATACATGTCTGAGTGCACGGCAAAGTTAACAGCTGGGTGTGAAATGAAGGCCTAAAGTCATAGCACTATGAGACTTAAATGTTTCAGAAATCAATCTGGCAGCCCAAACTTTGACCACTTTAAATGTTTTTATTCTTTAATGTCAATTTTTGACATTTAAGACCGTAGAATAAAATCTAATATGTAATTCATTTTTTAAATTTAACATTTTCAATTTCATGCCATAAGCTACATCTCTAAAGACTAATATTAGACATACTAACACAACCAAGCACACATTCAGTTCATCACAGAGAATGCCACAACCATTACTAAAAGCATCGACCCGCCAGCCAGTTCTGCAGTAAAAGCAGGATACATTGGACTAATGAACACAAAGGTAGTAGGAGGATTTAGAAGACCGTGAAAAAATGGTGATGGAAATTGAGAGAGCTGAGTGAAGAATGCACAAAGGGTAAGTTGTGTGAGGGTGCAGTCAGTAAATCAGTCATCAAGTCTGTCAGTCAGTTGCTGAGACAGTCAGTAAGAAGATGGTCAGGAAGGGGAGGCAGCTTTACCAGGAGCAAAGACCTTGGGGAGCATCATCTTGTTTTCACCACTTTCCTGACGTCGGCCTGGAGAGGAGGGATGGAGGTGGAGGTGGAGGTGCGGGGACAGAGGGGAGACAGGAGGGTGCAGAGCAAAGGATGTGATGACGACAGCAACAACAACTGACACAGAGACAGGCTTGTGCCTTACAACAGAGGAGCTGCAGACTCACGCCTGTGTTTGTGGTAAACATAGCGCAGAGAAAGCCTCCCCCTCTTTGTTATATTTCTTGTGTCAACGCGTATGAATACAATGTTTAGCCAACTAACCAAGAGAAAAGTCAAAGCTGACTGCAAATAATTGTTGCCACATTTGTGGTTGAGGTACTTTATTGTTTAAAGTCTCAGCATCACTTAACAGAAGCAGCCTCGCAGGGTGTCTTTCTTTATGTTGTCAAACGACATGACACATTACACAATGGGGGAATGGTGGATGACAGATAGGTCTGCAGAATGATAAGGGAAAAGTCAAGACTGCAGGCTTATGCCCTTGTAATTCCTTTCACAGATGCACTAGGCGGACATATCTCCTCCTCGTTCCTGTGACAATCTTTTCACATTTTTGATCAGAACTATGAAAGGCAGCAAACAACAAGAAACGACAGTTTCATCAAATTTTTAAAACAAAGACTGTCTTCACTTATGCCTCTAAAAACTCAAAAGTACAAAACACTGACTACATTTACATGCACACTAATTTTACACTATTATTCCGAATATGACAATATTTCAAATTTGATACGGGTCATGTAAACAGCATATTCCGTTTGGATATTCCGAATGTAGCATTTTCGGATTAAGATATGTGGGATAATGCCAGTATTTGGAATATGTGTCTCAATTGGGGTTTTTAGTGCAGTTTGTGACACACTGCCTCTTGACTGTTTACGGCCAGCTCTGTACATTGTGAACAAACCAAAAAGCCAACAGTTTGCAAGGCTGGGGTTAGAGATGCATGCACTAAAAAGCCCACCTTTCTGGTGGGAAGGAGAAACACACCTACTGTTAAACATTATGAAAGACTTGGATATCAACAGGCATATGTCTGACCTTTTCAAGAAGATGGTTGAATGAATGAAAGAGGGAGGCTGACTTTGCACGGTCGAAAAAGTCCACCACCAGTGGAAAACTCTAATCCTATTTTTACGCAAAGAATGATAAAGGTGATAAACGACATGTTATGGCATCGACCCCTGTCAAACGCAGCCAGCATATGCACGGCTGCATGTAAACAGGAAGATTAGTGGAATATTCTTTTTCATTAGCCATGTAAACAGCTTATTGGGAAAACCGGAATATTTTGTGCATGTAAACGTAGTCACTGTGAGCCTTAGTAGTAAGCAAATACTGTAAGACATTGAATAAATGAATGTTAATGAGAACAAAACATTTCAGTTGGCTGCATCGGAGCACCTCAGTTGTACATGAGAAGAGAATATGATAACACATTTTAGTGTTGTTTATGAAGATGCAGATATTGTGGATAAGAAATGTTGTCGAGTGCACCTGTAAGAGTTCTGAGAATAATGCCTTTAACAGTGTCTGTTGAAACCAAAGTTTGAGACGTGTATGCAAGACAATTTCCTCACATTCTGTGCATGTGCGAGATGTAAAATGTGTGTAAGAGACAAGGTTTATACTAAATCTTATATTGCACTTTAACACTTTAAAATCAAGCAGTAGATTATAACCACTTTGTTCCAGAAAGTTTCTAAAACTCACAAAGTTTGTGCTTTATATAATATGTTTGTACAGAGGGTTGTGATGTTGTATGATATCTTTCTGCTGCAACAATTACATCACCCGGTGTTATGAACTCACAGTCGCGGAACTGCTCCACGTCATCGTCAAAGACAGCCTCCTTCAGGGCGCTCTTGTCATATGTGCAGATGGTTTCTCCGTAGCCATAAGGAGCAAACTCACGGCTCCGTGGCCCAGAGAACGAGCGAGGTGATGGCGTGTTGAGTAGCGAGGTCTTGTTGTCTAAGGCGGTGCGACCCCCTTCCACCATGTCTAAGCCCAGGCGGGCATCAGAGCCAGGAGAGCACGCTACGCCTTCTCTTCCTGCCTGTAAGACAGAAGGGCAGGTGGGAGGAGGGACAATATGAGACAGGATTAAAGACAATGTTTTTAATTGTTGTCCAATTCCTTCATGTACAGCAGTTCCTTTATTTGTCTCAAAACATTTGTTTTCTCAGAAAATTGTTCCTTAACATTCAGAGCTTGTAGTCATTCTGTTTCAATGTGAAGTCTACATGACCATAACAATATGAGTGCAACATACAGTATATGTACTGTAAGTACTGTACTTCAGTGTAATCTGAAAATAGCTTTTCCATGGGAGCACCTGGAGCTTTCAAATCATTTGATTTGCCCTTACACAACAGGGGCTCTACACTGAGACTGTTGACTGAGAACCTCCATACAGAAGCCCAGTTCAGCCCTCACGCTAATGTGGATAAGAATTAGCCTGTCTACGGTAACTAGGCTGAATTGGAAGAGACTCGCCCAGTAGCTGCCAACCTCCTAGAACCTTCCTTTTGTCCCCATCACTTACAGTGAAAGTGCATTAGAAAGGGATCTCTTAATGGCAAGTATGAACAGTACGAATGAGTACAGCAAGTTTACACTTAAGTTGAGAGAGAAGTGCTTGACTTTTGTGCAAATCCAAAATGTTATGACAGGACATGGGTGCCTGTGTAAAATTAAGCATTTAATCTTAATTATAATTACATTTAATTCATTTTAAGCATTTTATGCAAAATGCAACTGTTGGATAGAGGCTTAAAACTCTTTCATCATGTCACTTTTCAAGCAGGAAAATTCAGGAAAGTGCTGCTAGTTGAAAATGACTTACTGCATCGTCCCTCTTGCCCTCCTGTCTGATTGGCTCGTTCAGGTCCTCCTGGCTCCGGTAGCTGAAGCTCTGGATGGCCTCGGTGACACCGCGCAGCGAGCTGTAGATCTCCTCCGAGTTCATGTTCTCGGTGTCGTACTCCATCATGCTACCAGACACACAGACAGAAAGAAACACACACAAGATTTTTATGAAATGCATATCTAAAGATACACAAGCATTAATTTGTTATGCCACCATGCAAAGTGCTTTAGCATTGCTTTTGACATACAACCGGATTAGTTTTTAGAGAGGGAAAGGTCAGCTGTGAGTAATTTAATTTTAATTTTATTGTCTGTTTTGAATTGGACATACACCACAGCATTAACCACACCTTTAAATGAATGTAAATGATTTTTTCATTTGATTAGAGATGATGAAGGAATATGCATTTAGTGAGAAACTGACATACAAGAAAACTGAAAGATACTCTCAAGTGGGTTTTGAAAAAGGAAATTTGAATAAGGAAAAGGATCAGGGTCTGGCTTTCTTGAGGGAATAATCTCCTTTGTGTCTCGGCCCACCTCATTACCTGGGTGAATATGCTCTGCGCAGGACCCTTAGGGAGGGGGCAGCAGGGGTGGAGTGGGGCGGAGGAGGAGGAGGAGGGGCAGGGGGGTGCTTTGACAGTCCGTCGACACCCCAACCCCATAACCGACTGTTGCCACAGCGCAGCCGGGAGGGAAGGATGGACAGACAGGAGCAAGAGAGTGGGGCAAGGCGGATGGAAATCAACAACAAGACCAGACAAGAGAAGGGAGGAGAAAGAGGAAAACAAGTGTGCAGAAAGAGAAAGAGAAGAGACAAACAGAAACTAGTCTGAGCTTTAAGGTTAAGGAAAAGTGTTCATTTAGAGGAGAGCATTGGAAAGTAGCGGAATCCCACAAAGTCAGCTTTACATAAAATAAAAATACATTAGTTCCATTATCTGTGTTTATGGGTTGCAGATAAAAGGACTGTACAGTGCCTCAGGTGAATGAGCTACTCAGTCAGAGAGAATTAAACTGTGTTTTAGGGAAGCTTAATTATTAGTCAATGGGCCACATTACACTGGCACAGGAGCAAGTAAAAAGGCAAAAAAGTGCAATGGTCCTCCCCTGTTTTTCATTCTATATAAACAGCCTTGTATATGACAACATCACAGAGCCTGGTTATCAAATGTTTTACAGCACTATAGTGTCTAAAGCAGTAAATATTTTATCAATTGTGGGTAAGAGGTGTTTTGAAAGTTGTATTTGATCTGTTGAGGCTTCTTTATTTCTTCTCAAAAATGCTTGGAGAAAGGATGTGTTCTAACCTCTCTGAGCAACTCACTCAGTATCTGTTAGGCTGTGCGTTAGTTCGACTTCAAATGACCAATCATGACAGCAGCAGTAGCCATATGGTTAAACCACAGCCATGCATTAGGACAGGAGGTGTGTTAACAGATCTGTGATTAGCTACCTTGGAGACAGTCCTCCGTGGGAACAGTTTGTTGGAGAGGTGAGGGGGCTGGTTCTGCTGGGGGTGTGGCGTGGTGGCGTCCGGCCAATGGTGTTGCTCGGAGACCCCTGGAGGGCAAGGAAACAGTGATGAAATGTAAATGTGGCAACCGTGCTGTCTGATGGTTCTGATCTATGAACGTCTAGCATGGTGTTTACTACTGTATGGTCACCACTTAAGGATTAATAAACAATAGGCATTATAGGAGCTTAGTCTATTACATTGCTACTGAGATGTCTAACCCAGGAGTAGCCTAGTTGACGTGCTTTACTCTAGTTTGCTACCATACGCTACCATTTGCTGTGTGTTGGTTCAGTACAGAATCCACCTCTAGTTCTTCATTGCACAATCCATGTATTGTTTCTTCAGTACATGTGAATAAAGTATTTTTGAACACACAAATCAAACCATGGCCCACAAACTTTTGCTGCCACCGCGGTCAAAAACCCTTTGTCCTTCCGGGATCAAACACCTCACAACAACCGCGACTTCCCTACCTATATCCCTGAGCTTAAGATACTGGCAAAGCGACACCCAATGGACACACAGTTCTGGTCCTAGAAGACCAGGTAAAGAAACTAGTTGTCAGTTGTGTTACATGTCGAGCGTGCCTTCGGGCCCCTTGAGGGACAGCAGAGTTAGGCTGCACTTGTAATCCTGCCAAAATTAACAGAGAATGACCAACAGTAGAACATAACTCTAAAGTCCTATTATACTTGTTTTTTAAATCCAGACATGTAGGGCAGTATAACTGGAAACTACTAATCAGGATAAAAGGCAATAAGCCCAGGGATAGGTCAGCTGCTATAGAGTGAGTCTAAAACCTAGCAGCATACGGTAAAGACCACCTTCAAGATTGTGGGGTGTCTGACCTCTGGTGATCTGCTAATCTAAAGGAGTTATTACTCTCACTAGTACTCATAATCTAGCTCATAGGACATGGTCCTAAAAGCATGGTCCAAAAAGAGGTGCAGACTGCTTGATGAGCCTAGGTCCCTAACCAAGTACTCAGGTGAGCCTGGGTTACATTCTGGGATCCATCAGAACAGACTTTACAGTATGAATGGCATCAAATACTAGTGTTTCATTTGACTTACCACACTGCTGCTGGTATTGCTGGAGTTCTTCAGGTGGTTGTGCAGCAGTTTGGTGGCTCCGTCCTGGAAAGTTTTGGGCAGAGCTCCCAGCAGCATAGTGAACTCTGGGGTGTTGAGCTCAAACAAAGAGATCAGCACCACCTGGGCCGCCTGGAGGCAGTGTAGTACAACAGGTTAGGATGGAGGACAACAGCTTCGAAAAAGTTCAGATGGTTTCCTTCGTTCCAGAAATACCTTGACCAGAGTGAGTCAGAGAAGCTGTACTGACATTTTTAAAATACAAAAAAAGCACAGACAGTACAGGTTGTGACTGAATTGTGAATTGCTGTAATATTTGACGGTGGTCAACATCTGTAAAACTACAGAGGACCAATCTGATGCAAAGGTTAACCTTAATAAAGGTCAAAACAATTCTAAAACCACGGAAACCATCTTTTCAGCTCCACAGTGCACTTCTTGGTAGACATATACATTAGCCTGTAGAAAGAAACTGTTAAAAGGTGAGTGTTCAAAGCTGCATTCAGTGGAAAACTAATAAAGTACACAACTATTCAAGGACATTGTTGCTATATCAATGTTGCAACATGCAAGTGAATACAGATCAAACTTGGAGGGGCTGTAGAAAGTACTTGTTTGCTATTGCTGCTGTGGAATATAAGATGATGTTTAATCTTTTCAAGATGATGGTTTGGTTCATCCGATGGCATTATACTGTATTAAGACAGAAACTAAAACCAAAATTGGTCTGAAATGTTTTACTCTAGAAGACATTTGAGGCTTTAGCTTATATTTGTTTACATTTAGGTGAATCTGCACCGTGAAAAGTCATGCTTCATTAGCTACCAGCAGTTCCTGATTGCTGTAAGCACGGATGTACAGACAGCAGTCACCTTGATTTCTTCTTTCTTCAAAGAAAAATCTAAATTTGATGATTATGAAGCAAAATCTCAGGTTATAAGAAACAGTGAAACAACTAAACTGAAACAGTTTAAGTGATTTCCAAGTGGATTTATGGATGTTTATTCTTAATAGACTTTCCAGTCATACCATAGATACTAATATCACCAGAAGTACAGCTGATTCTAGCAGTATGTGCATGATGTCTGAGCGTTCCAGTTTGACTGAGTTATGATTGACTAACAATCTGATGGTATTATATAATGTACATCAGGCCAGCACCTCTGAATGTAATGCAGTCCAGTCCAGTACAATACTACGACTAACTATGACCTAACACCTCCATGAGATGATTTGATTGCATTAGATTGTACACATGTACCTAATAAATTACAGTGTATATATTTCATTGAGATTAAAAAGTGACTTTATGTGGTTCTCTTCATTTGTGCCAAGGCTGAACTCTCAGCACTTGTACTATACTGTAGCAATGAACAGTTTTTGTTGTGTGTTTGAGAGGAATGCACTTCTAATTTTTGATTACATCTAGCTCTTGTTCCTGTCAAGTTTGAATACTGTATGTTGCTTTGGACAAAAGCAAATG
Organism: Macquaria australasica; assembly: GCA_005408345.1. NCBI lineage: Eukaryota > Metazoa > Chordata > Actinopteri > Centrarchiformes > Percichthyidae > Macquaria > Macquaria australasica. The sequence goes on along the minus strand of SEMN01000453.1, from coordinate 107,963 downwards.
AATGATGTATAACTTCTGAATACTGTTACTTGGCACTATACATACAGATATAACACTAATATTATTATAAGCCTGAGCTAAACTACTTTTAATACATATTTTGAAAGTCTTATGAATCTCTTTTCTTGTACAAAAATAAAATGTTAACAACATGCAGGTATGCCGGTGGAGGAGAAGTTATTAAGGTGAGTCAGACAAACAAAATGTGTTAGGCACACAGTAGTAACAAAACAGCATTCCTAACAAGGTTGAGCAATAAAATTGGCTTAAAAGTCCATTCACACAAAGCAACAAGCATTTCCTGTCATTTATAAATATACCAAGGTTAAACCTAAGTCTTTTTTGGTTGCACAACAAGCTTAATCTATTTGGTGAGTGATCAATTTGCAAGGCACAGAATTATTTTTAGGTTGTTACAACAAAACAGTTAGAGTGTAAATGGTAGAGGTGAGTGAGAGATGCCACACTCGAGTTTTCACTGTCTTGAAGGTGTTGGTTAGAAACCAGGCAGGCGGGGCATTGCGTGCTTATCGTGTTGTGTTGTAATTGGCTGCTGGAGCGAGCTCTACCTGCTTACACCTTTCTTCCTGGTTGCCCTCAGCGGACAGTAAGGCTGCAGTACTGGACCTGCCAGCTAGCTCCTCGCTCACCCAGTTATGAAGGGTCTGGGGCAGAGTGGCAAGGCAGAATGGGCATTACAGCAAAACACAGGTCCTCCATCATGATGCAATACTCAACCAGTCTTTCATAACAACCTGGCACAAACCAACACTGTGTGCACCAAACAAACTAAAGAGAGGATTGTTTGCAGTAGCAGACAACTATTCTATCCTCGTAGATTTATTTTCAGCTTGCCTGGAGGTCAGGCCCTGATCTGAAACTAGGTGAGGATTTCATTCGGAAGAACAGCAGTGGAAGAACAAACAGAAGGGGAGACAGAACATATGACGCGCATCAGCCAAGGGGAAGATAATGGGCCGTTGACCCGAGGCCATCCACACGGAGAGTGCCTATTATCAAAGTTTACAACTGCTGCTAAACAAACCCTACAGCCTGAAGAATTTGAATGAAAAAAAGCGTGGATGTATACAAGTTGCCACAGGCTGTCGAGTCTATCCTCTGATTGACTGTCAAGCAAACATTTGATCTTTTAGGGATGATGGATCTGTTCTGCAAATAAATATTCTAAAATCAATTAACAAAGTCTCCAAGCGATTAGCTTTGCAATAAGCTTGCTTACCCACTAGTGCGGCATAACTTCCTATGTAGATTATATGTCCATATTAATTGGTGGTTAATTGGCAAAAAAAAAAAAAAAATGGCTTTGATGTGAGATCTAATGTGCCCTCTTTTCATGAAGCTGGAAGCATAAGGTGTGGGCCCTAAATTTGCTTGGTTTAGAACCGTGACATTACACCATAAGGATTAAAGCAACCATGTATCACACCTTGTTTGACCTAAAACTAAAATAAAATTCTCTAATCACTCCAATGATAAAGATTAAAAAGGCAAAGTTAAAAACATGTACTGAATATATGCATCCTACTGAAAATAAGAAGGATTGTGGATTTAAAAAAAAAAAAGAGTGAAGAAAGAGCCAAACATTATTCTGGAGGAAAAATATCATATTTAAGGTTTTGTCTAAGCAAAGACAGCAGGACAAACCAATCATGGCCTACCTTCCTGACATCAGAGCTTTTGGGTTCAGTGGTCCAGGTGATGATGCGAGATACGGCCAGGCGTGTCTCACTGGAGTTGACAAAGTCCGTGGGGTCCATCTGCCGAGCCAGGGACTCAATGTACTTCAAAATGGCCACCTTAACCTGAAGAGACAACAAACAGTCGGTCGCATGTCTTACTAAAGTTCAATCACACTAACCAATCAAAATCATCTTGGCTATAAACAGAAACAGTCTTTCTTGTTTTACTTTACCTTGAGATTAGGTGTCTGAGTCTGATCGACGATAAACCTCATCAGAATGTTGAACTGTTGGTCAAATGGGAAGGACTCCCTGACAAAGATAAAGAAATGAGAAGTTAACTTTGTCCTTGATATTAGACTGTGTATCCCATGCCGGAACATTATTGAACAAGTGTTAGTTTATGAGATTGTACTGCCCCAGCCAGCTCAAACATAAGGGTGACCACTAACTGAGTGGCTGAGGAAGTAATGTGTCTTTCAAACAGATCTCACTCAGGGGTTTCTGCCAGTCACAACACAAACGGTCACAGTTTTAATTTGAAAAGAAATATTACTTAAGGATTGTGCTACACATTGGTTTACTTTCATAGTTTACCACAAACTGAGTGACAAAGAAGCACAGAGACAGAAATCTCTCTCTCCAAATGTAACAGTGGTCAGACAGTTATTGAGGGTTACACTCTACATTAACTAAATAGATTAAAGGAAAACTAGTTTCCAATAGAAAAGTCCCCTTATCCACAGGAAATGCACAACAGCCACTAATCTTTGCTATCCCCTCCCTGTGACCTGGATAGCCATGCCCGGCCTGCGTTTCAGACCTTGTGATATCCAGGGCCTTCTGGACTTTGGCCTGGACTGAGCCCAGCAGGTCTGCCCCCATCTTTTTCAGCAGCTGAGTGAGCACAACAAAAAGCCAGTCCTGCAAGTCCTCCCTGTGTACTGTGATGAAGTCCACAAGGGTCTCCAGGAACATGCTGAACACCTGAGAACATGTGCACAGTTCAAACATGTATTACACCACACAGCTTGATTTGACTTGAATAAGAATAAACTGCTCATGTTCAGTCAGATTTAGTTTAATGCCTGTAGTAATATGGATCAAAAAACACACTTACTCTCTGTTGTTAAATCCACAGCAAGGCAGACCATGCAACAAGAGACACTTCATTAGTTTCCAGTAAGTCACAGCTCCATCATTCATTGCTGCGTTTTGGATACCATGCTTTTACACATAGTCATAATTAGCTGTAGTGCTGCAGTTAGTACAATTCATCTTCTTTACCTTGCTATGTGGGTCTGCAAACATCCTCGTGAAGATCTCACAAAGTCTCTTCAGCTCTACTCGGCTGCAGTGAACAAAAGACAAACAGGAAGTTAGTAAATAGCTTTCCAAATAGCTTCATATGCTTGTCATGTTTAAAAAGGTTAAAAACACAGACATCATTTCGCTGAAATCCAAGAAACCGGTCTTCCATATTAGAGCTTAATAATTATATTCTTTCATGTGTCTACAGAGATATCCACTATTTACTCCTCCCATTGTAGCTCAGATGATCATAAAACCCACAGCAGTTACACTTACAGTTCCATCTCAGCCATTTACTGAACTAAGAAATGCTCTGACAATCCAGTCACTTTGCTTTAATCTAACACACAGTATACTTGATGCCCACTTTTCCTAATATCGCTTCAAAGAGGTATTCAGAGGCAAATGTATCCCACAATTCATCACTCTTTTGTGCTACACCTGTCCAGTTGTTGGCAGTAACAATAATCAGCAGACAGAATTTTACAGCATGTTGGATTCAGTGTGAATATTATTCATGTCCAAACACTACAAACACAACCTCCACAGATGGTTATTATGTAATATTAACAATCTGTTCTGACACTTTCAACATGAATAAATTGAGAAATATGTTCAGAAACCATTCAAAATAACATCATGTTATGTCTCTTTTATATGCAGTAGACCTGCATGCTTCTGGATAACTCAGTTTAATGTCTTTATCAATTGTATTCCTTCCTCCTAATACGTAGGATCAAGCAGACAGTATTAGTTACAATCAAATGACAGTAAAAACTGCACATTCAGGATGTGATTTTTACTGTCATTTGATTGTAACTAATACTGTATGCTTGATCCTACGTATTACATACAAATCACTTGGGCTGGATTGAGCCACGTACAGTATTTGTATTCGCGTCAAACACAGGATGTCTTTATTAATCAAGAGTGTCCCAGTGAGCTCTTTAACTTCCACACATTTGTGGTCTTAATGGGCACTTTGGGCACTGCGGGTATTACTCAAAATATGTCACACTAGTAGGCACTCAACTACTGGCAAATACTGCAAGTGTGGGCATTGGGACGGACAAATTATGGGGCCTTTTCAGTAGGCATAAACTATGTGGGAAACCAGCCATTTTTCTAATGCCAAAATTGTCCTGGTGCACTGTATGTTCATGTCATGCTCATGTCATGTGGGATAGAAGGAAGTGATGCTAAAGTGCTAAAGATTCTCTTTGGTTGCAACTTGCAGTCAAGAGACTCTTTCCTGTCGCCACCAATTTTGTATTTTGACAAAACTGAGAGAATCTATCATGTGTGCTTTTATAGAGTACCACACAAGCTCACATTTCCACTGGCCCTTTTTGACACCTTTGCCAGGCCACATGAGCCCAATCCCACCTCAGTATTCTCTGGCTCTTGAGGAGATTCTGCAGGCCCAGCAGGCCCTCCTTCCTCTCTGACCAGTTGGAGCTGGCGCAGTGGTTCAGGATCTCCGCCACATCCTCCGTCTGCCGCAGGTAATGGGGGATGCCTCCGTTCCTTGAGCCGTATGAGCGTTCTGAGCAAGCACTGGACGCATCACTGTTGGCATCGTCATCAGAGTACATCCCCGGTGACTCGTACCTCCGCCTCAGCGGCTTCCTCTGTGAAAGAAAGAAGAACATGAAAGAAATGTAAAACCCGCAGTAGGATACCTAAATGTTAACCAAGCTATGCAGGAAAAGTGCTTAGGCAAATAAACTCAGCCATGGGGTAAGAGTCTTTGGTACAAGGTTGTCAGTTGCATCAGGTAGCCATGCACTTTTCTGTACTGTTGTGTGAAATGTACATTTTACGTTTTGTTCTGTGTTACTTTTAAGTTTAAGGGTAACTCTGACACATACGCAGCTGTGGTATGCAATTCCTCAGTTAAACATTTTAGTTTTAAATGAACATCAAAAGCCAGTCAAGCAGTGCCACAAGTAAGCAAAGGTCTTGACTACAAATGCAATGCAGTGGGGGACACTTCAAACAGCAGAGCATGTTTAATCTCATGGACTTTTGAAAAAAATAAACATGAATAATGTACCAAAACTATGAGGTTCAATATATTAATATCACAATGTGAAAAAAAAAGAAAAACAACTTTGCTGGGGTACCATAGATGCACACAACTGGGATGCAATGGACATAAACATTCAAGGTCAAATGAAATAAAAATAATAATAAAAAGGGGCGTCATGAGCCAATATAATGACGTAAGCTGCATCATTGTTTTCTGAACTTGATTAGTGTGTGATGGCGTGGATATATGTGTAAAATGTAAAAAACTACCTTATTCCTGGAGTCTCCTAATAGCTGAAATGTTAACAAAACAACCAAGAGGGGAAAGAGGAGAGAGAGAAGGTTTAAAGGGGGAACAAAAAACAAGTACAGTCCTTCTGGGTATGCAAAAGAGGACAAAATTAGACATTTCACATTTTAACTGATATGTGTGAATGGCTGAGATACTCTCAATAAAAGGTCAGAATCAAGGAACACATGGACATCTTGATGTAGGATTGATGATATTCAAGCCATTGTAATCTATGAACATACATTTCTTTTCTAAGACCAAGACTGTAACACAAAAGTTGACTATGTTTTGCTCACTCAGTTTACATTAAGAGCTTAAAGCCTGGAAACCATCCATGCAAACTCACCTTAGAATAATACAATAATATAAACTGCGGGGAATGGTAAGATGAGTGCCTTTGTAAAAATCTTGAACTTTGAATTGAGCAACTAGTTCAAATACCTGTTATAGATAGAAAAGAAATAATGATTCTGGAAACTGATTTTGGTAGATATTGTAGTAATAGGAACAGTTGACAACATTTCCAGAACAGCCGCCTTGTTTTTCCATGTTTGAAAATCAGAAACCCAGTGCTAGACCAGCAAATAGTGTGTTCAAGCAGTCATTGCAGGAAGGATTGATCCAAGCCTTTTAGCAAAGTAAAGAACTCTCGCTGGTGTATTTGAAATGACATATGTCCCAGAGAAATGCTCACTGTGCTGTATCAGAACTCAAACCAAAAATTGGGGTCTGCCTTTGCAAGGCTTTTTTAAAGCAGCACCAAGATGTCAACGTCAAAACCCCCATAACCAGTGTACAAAGTGACTTCCAGTTATGTAGTCTCTCAGGGTTTTTCATGGTCACACTAGTCAGAGAATGATGGAAAACCAGTTAGGACAAAAAGGCTGTCAATTATTTATTAAGTAAATGAATTTATTGACATTTATATCAAATTATTGTCAGTCCTTCCCAGCTGTATATAGCAATAATTCATAGTTATATACTGTATAATGATTAATCAATGACTGTGACCTGGACCCAGATAAGTGGCAGAAAATGGCTGGCTGGATTAACCAATTAAAAGATGATTCATTAATTGAAGTTAATTTTAGTTTTTGCTAAAATCAACACTTGCCCAATATGAGACAATGACGATGAATCCTAGCTCCTGTAGCTGGCAGTAGTAACAGTGTTTGCTACAGGTCTGATGGTGCAGACTTGAACTCTACTAATAAAGGATTGAACAGCCTCCTGCAGCACAATCCTCTGTCAAAACAACTCCACTTTTAGTTTATAGGTGTATAACGTCCTGACGACACCCACAACTGGCTCCAAAAACATTTTATAACTAACATTACAGTCTACGGCAGGCAAACCTAAGACTTTTTAATACCTTCTCATGCCTTTTATGAGGGAACTAAAGTAAATGCTTAAGACTTTTCAAGACCTGCAGATACCCTTTCTCAGTTAGCAGGTATAGGGCACTTTTGCATTGCGGCCCAACAATCCCCTCTCAATAACAACAATTATTAACATGTGTCTCTCCTGAAGGCAAACTTTCCACAGCAACTTACCAGAGCATCAGCAACTGCTGCCTCCACCTCTGTGCCGGTGTTGAGGACCCTCATGGCGTTGACTGATGCAGAGATTCTTGCTTGGTGAATCAAACCATATCGGTCTAAACAGGAAGTTGGAAAAGAAAAAGGTAAAGGAAGATGGTGAGTGAAGCTTGGGAATAAAGTAAATGTGGCCCCTGTAACTTACCTGAATGGACAAAAGCAAAGGATGCTTTTCTTACTTTTGTAACCTCACAGAGTTGCTGTTTCTTTTAGACACATTTGAATATAAATCAATATAAATGTAAATGAATGAAAAGATCACTAGAGGGGAACATCTCAAGACTCCAACCACCAAAAGCAAAATGAAAAGATGTTACAAAAGAAAAACCCAAATAGATGGATGACCAAGCCCCTATTCAAAAGCACAGGCATACACTGCAGCTACGCCGTTTCCCTGGGAGATGAAGCATATAGACCAAAGAGGAAAAAACCACAAATATGAGCTTATATGTTAAAAATTCAAAGGATGACAAGTGGCAAATAATAACAACTGAGGCTGAGCACATAAAAGCTGTAGATTACATGAAAATCACAGCTAAAATAATAAATGTATAAGGCACTGAAAACGCAAAGAAATGATTAAGGGACAAGCAGATGAAAACATAATGTTTCCCTTTACATGCTAAACAAGTACAACTTGTCCATTCTTACCTTTCCAGTTTGCTAAAATACTGATTGCTCAAAAATACTCTGGAGGGAACATAAAGGAATGGAATGATGATCACTTAACACAACTATAGACACATGCAGGTTCAGTAGGCATTATTGCCTCTAAGATGGGGCATTTGGGGCGGAGGTAGCGGGGGACTGGGAGGTTTAGAGGTCTGGGCATGCAGGTCACCTGACTGGCTGTGGGGGTCGGCTGTGGAGAGAGCACTGGTTGAACGGGAGTGACGTCGGGAGGCTGCAGGGGACAGGAGAGGTGGGCAACATCCGGACCAAGGAGTTAGTGACACGCAGCAACCTCGAAGATAAGACTCTGCACTGACCATTAGAGTTCACTGGCCTCTGTTGTTTTGCCATGCTTTCGTTTAATTTTGAAAAATAAATGAATCAGTGGACTTTAAATTTTGATAAACTTGTAACTTAAAGAAATGAGTGTCGGTTTCTGATAAGACATCAAATTTAAAAGGAGATTAGTAATAACCTGCTCATTTCACAATCAAACTTTGACACATTGATTACGATGTGGCTTGACTTGGCCCTAACAGAGATTTTAGTTAGTTCTGCAGTGTAAAAAGGGTCACGTCTACATCAATTACATGTGGATTTACAGTACAGTATAGTAGGGAGTGGCCTGTTATTCATGACCTGTAGCCGCACTGCATTCCACCACTTTGTCCCTCGTGACAAATAAGAACTCCAAAAGTAAGGAGGATGTGTAATTCAACAAGGAACATTCATCAGTCTGCTGTTGTAACATAAATGAGGCTTTTTTTTAAAAATGGAACATATAGGAGCAATCTCAATTCTATTTCAAGTCTGGAGAGCTCAAAAAATGACCAACAACTCCAGCTCTTAGACTGATGATCTATAGAAACAACAACAAAGAAGTGGTTAGCCTATGCTAAGCTAACAGCACAGACAGTCCTTGAGCTTGGCTCTAAATCACTGACATGCTGAGCGGTGACATACTTCCTGCTTCATAGATTCCTTGAGGATAAAGCAATGGCTGCGAAGTGAATACATCACTTCCCAGAATGTAAAAGAACAAGAACTACAGTAGCTGGTTGCAGGGTCACCATCAGCTGTTGCTGCTACTTCTTCCTCTGCAGTATGTCTTCCCCAATCTTTAATGACGGCACTTATACTTGAAATCACAACATCTGTACACAGATTCATTCAGAAACAACTCAAACACATGAAATCACCTGTCCACAAAAAAGAAGGTAAATTTGAAGATTCTTCATCTTGAAAAAATAAAAAATTCAGAGAAAGAAATAAGTTGTATCCCCCACATGGAACAGTAATCTTCCATGAACCCAGAAAGACATAGTCAGTGCATGCACAGAGAAAGATAGGCAGAGGTAGAATAAGACACTACACCAACAACAGGAGGGAGGCTTGTGTAAGCATCTGATAAGAACTGTCCAGTTGGGACACTGACTGGGAGAGGCAGTCCAGACAGCTATTAGCTCAGCGGTACTCACCCAGAGGAGCAAAGCCCCGAGCAGGGCTGGTGTCGCGGCTGCTTTCGCGACTGGTGTCGCGACTGCAACCCTGACTCATGCTGGGACGGGGAATGCGGCTCCGGGCTAGCGTGCGGTAGGGAAGAGCAGCAGGAAGAAGAGCTTTACCACACAGGCTGGCTGTCAGGACAACAAGTTAGGTGGGAGTGTCAGTGTGCATTCATGGGGGAATGTGGAAAACAAGAGGGGTAGAGGTTAGAAGACTGAAAGCATAAAGCCCTGCAGACTATACTGTAGCATCATTACACCCAACAAAGTTTTGGATGAAACAAACAACAAACTGGTGACTTTGCTACTCTTAGAACCTTGCTTATGGTGGTGCTAAAATGAGGTTGGCATTAAGAGCACCACCAGCTATAAGGTCATTATAATCAAAAGGCTTTATTGCCTTGAAGTGCTCAGCATACTTCATGGCATTATGTGTATCAATTTGACATTTTGGCCTGTGAGATGATGCACCAGCCAAGATAATGGATTGTCCAAAATGAAAAGCTTTCATTGAATGTGCTCAGTAAATTTCATGACTATCACATTTTCATCATTTTTGGAAACAAATGCAGATTCCGCCCTGAGAGGGCGCTAGACGGAAATTCAGGGGGTACCCACAAAAAATGTCTTGCCAACCCTGCCAACAGTTGTTGGCAAGACATGAATGTACAGTGATGGGACGTACAGACAATCGACTGACTGACTGACCGATCAACTGATTTGTCATCCAGGTGCCCGAAATATAAAGAGAGACGAAGAAATAGAAAATAAGAACATAAAGAAGAAATGAAAGTGAAGAGAAGAAGAAAAACAGAGTCACAGTAAAACACAGAGAAGCAGTGGCAGGATGCTGGGACAGTGAGTTGGTCAAACAGCAAACTGCTAGTAAGGGTTAGATAGTCCGGACACTCTAAAGGGCAACTCAAGCTTCTGTTAACGTGTGACATACATAAAAAAAATGATTATAGGGATTGTAACTTAGACATTAGGAAAGTAACACATCAAACTGTGTTAAAAACAGTAGTAACAGAGGAACATAAACAGTATGGTCCCCTTATCAGAACAAACCTGTGAACATTAATAACCACTTTCTTTTGGCTACAGTCTGACAAACTGAACAAAATTGAAGGATCTGCAATTAATCAGAAACATTCAACATTTCCTCTTACTGAAATAACTTTTCAATGATGCATAAAAAAAAAGATACAAAACGCTTCAAGTCCATTTATAAAAAAGACCATCAATGCAACCCTGACAAATGAGTAAAGGGATATTGAATCAGACTGTCAGGAGAGGTATGACTCTAAATCAAATGCTGGGATAGTCATGTAGTATTGGGTGTCTGTCCAATGTGAACCAGACACTCTATTTAACCCTAATGGCATGACTACTAAACAGTAAAAGTTATTCTTCTATTTGATAGGATTTCAATGTGTCTGTAGTTTCACCCTCAGTTTCAAGTAAGAAAAAATATTTTTTACTGTCAGGCACAGATTCACAGTTTGCATGCCTTTCAAACTACTACAACACCCATAACCACCGCTCCCCATCAACCAATCATACATCAGAATAAATCTGTTAAATGTTTAGTTGAAGACAAAAACTATGCCTGAAGTGTGTACGGTTTCATCATGATGAAAAGAGAAGTAGCAGAAGTGAAAACCATCACAAATCCAGACACTGTTGTCTTTGTCTTCTGCACTGTCTGTGCAAATATTAAGGCAACAGTGCTTTGTGATGGACAATAACAACCTGTGCTGTCTCAGTACAGCAAATGTGAGTGCTGCAGTGTTTCAAAGGACAAAACAAACACATGAGTTTCTCTTTATCAGGAAGTTAAGATAGGAAAGTCCAGTTCCACTGGCGGACATAAACCTGTGTCAACTTATGTCACTTATCAGTACATGTGTTGATGTGATGTGTGTATGGTGACGAGCACACCTGTGTGGTCAATGAAGTGCAGCATTTGACTGGTTAGTGTTTTGCTCGTTGCTGAGTCTTGTCACAAGGTCCATACATTTTAATGGCATGAATTAAAGGAACACTGTGATATGTTGTTTCTTGTTTTCCCTTCACCACACACACTTGCCGGCAGGCTCATGCTCATGTAGCCAATGGAATCAACTAATTTAATCAACAGTGCTTTGCTTACATAATTAGCATTCTTCATTTGGGGCATCAGAGAATTTCAAACTCAAGTTTGTTTAAGAAAGAAGTATGGTTCAAGTAATTCACTCTTTCATACATTCCTGCAGAACTACAGTAGCTTGTTACTAAAGAAAGACATTGACTTGTGTTAATAGTGTGTGTTCTTACCGAGGCCCAGTCGGCTGGGGCTGGTCTCGCGGCTGCAGCCCTGGCTGCGAGGGATCCTGCTGCGCTTATCTGCTGGCGTGGTGGAGGCCGACACCGTGGCTCGAGGGATCCGGCCGTAGCTGCTGTGGCCGAGCAGCTTGCCTGGGGAGCTGGAGCGACTGCCGGCTGCCGGGGAGAGGGAAGACAAACAAACGCAAAAACATGTACCGCGGTTAGACAATATTCAGAGTGGCTGAGACACCAGCTGGGATACGGGTAAGGGAGTGGTGCAACCTTTAATACCATGCTTGGACTGAGTCAAATCTCAAAACACAAGCCCTGTATCAACAGACCCAATGTTCTGGGGACAGTGTAGCAACATAAGAGGCAATGTAACATATTACAATGTTTCCTTCTACTTTTATTCATCTCAGTGTGGAGTCCTATGTCAGGTATTTCATGGATTTAGTTCTATTTGAATGAATGAATACTATTTTAGTGACAACAGAACTTCACAGGAAATTAAATGAGAGTCTGAATGAACAAATACCGATGTTACAGCCTAGACACACACAGGGTGGTGGGGTGGGCGGGGCTGGATCCACATTCTAACTAACTGTGCTGTGGGGAGACATTTACTGTGGCACCAGTCACCAGTGGGAACATAACAACGTTTCAACTGTGAAAACAAAGACAACAAAATGGCTGATGGCAAACATTTCCAACTCCACGGCTTGTCAAACTGTGTGGGGGGAGAAAAAAGAAATAAAAATTTGAATGTGATGAGCGAAGCATGCTGCTACTGTACGTGGTGAAACAAAAAGGTAAAAGGCTAAAAGAATGGGACGGCGTGCAAAGCTCTGTGTGCTAGGGGGATAGGACGTCTGGCTTGTGATTGGATGACGCTGAGGCCTTACCACTGATGGGATTGGCTGATCTGGATCCTGGATGATGGAAGCAATTGGCAGGACAGGGTGGAGATCGAGAACGGTCAAAATGAGACAGAAGGGGTTGTGTTTATTGATTTTACCCATCATGCACTCTGGATGGCTGTGAACATGTTAGCTGTGTACTGATCTCTGGCAGATCTCAACAATATATAAGTACCAACACACACACACACACACACACACACACACACACACACACACACACACACACTTATATTTACATACTTAAAACACAAGCACACATACTGTACATGCATGTAGGCACACTTGCACAAATACATGAGATTTGTGAGTGACTGGAAGTTTTTTCAGGTTGCTGTAGCGCATGAGAAACATCACACACACACATAGAAGAAACATCTAGTATGATCTTAAAGCAGACAAAGATCATACTGAAATATGAGAGTGACAGATCAGTATGCAGTATGCACACTTGTCGCTGTGTAATGCTGAATGTGTAGAATGTCATTCTGATTCTGATTTCAGTACAACTTCACCACATGAGAGCATGTGTTGGGTGTATATACGTACGCTGGGACTGGGAGACAACTTTGGCTCGGCTGCGCCCCCTACTGTCCACCACTGAGGTACTGGCCCCGCCCACGCTGCCCGAGCTTTGTCTCCTGGTACGAACACGACCTGGACCACAAGGAGAGGGGGAGGAGCAGGAGGGAGAAGAAAGGAAGTGGGAGTTTAATCCATTTGAATTACTTACATGTGTGTGTTCACCCCAACCCTGGACAGAGATGCTGGAGAAGAAAAAGTCTGGGGGGACAGACTGAGGAGACCTGGACGAGGGCATAGAGCCCCCCTGAAAACACACAGGAGGGGAACAGACAAACCTGGGTCCATTAGTATTTGCAAATAATTCTCTGCATTCATTTTTACCTGTAAGCACAGTTAGTGCTAGCTAAGATGTGAACAACAGAGAAGCACAGGTTAAGTGACTTAAGTACTTGTGTCACATCCCACTTGAGTGCCCTACTGTGCTAAAACAAAGCATAAGAAATATTGGCAAACTTTTTGACCCAGGTCTGGAGGAAGAGGGACACACATTGAATATCCTCTGTAGCTGCCTATATGCTATGCTTGAACCTGCAAACGTGAGGAACATTCAGTGAATTCACTTTCTTCCCACTGTGACTTCCAAAGCACCATTATAAAATGTGAGGGATGATAAAAATAAGGGCCGCTGCCTGCAACCAGCAAGTCCATTGGAAGATTTTATAATAAGTCGGGGGCAAAGGCCATCTTACCTAGATTGCCTGTTACACAACATGCCAAGAATAGTGGCTGGAAAATGGTGAGTGTGATAACAAGAATTACACAGCGAGTTAAAAATAAAAGTCCCCTTGAGGTGGAGAGGAAGTGTCGCTCTGGGATAACACTATGTGCAATAATCTCCTCTAGTTTATCAAGATTTACCACATTGTTACAACTGACTCCATAGCTTTTTCCCTCCAGGGAAGTCGTGGACAAGCTTCTTTTGTTTGGATCATTAAAACTTGACAACTAGCTGATTTGACTTGGAAAAAAAGGATCTGCAGTATGAAACCTTACGTAATATCACAAAAACAGATGGTATGATTCTCATTCAATTTCATACCACATCGTGTACACCACAGAACAGTCCAAGAATTTGAAAGACTTTGACCAAATTTAGCAACCCTGATGATACTCCACATAACAAAGGACAGTGGAAAGCTTGTGTAGGATGTCAAATTTGGCACCCATTTATTTCATTCAACGTTGCAGTGCACCGACCGTTAGAGTGGCGCATCAATTTCTGTGAAGAAAGAAACAAAGAAAAAAGGAAGAAAACAACCTTCTCTATCAACTTAAACACAACCCTATAGTATGAAACAGTGACGTCGGACTTGATTGCTGTGTAAGTAACAGAGATGGTGGATACAATTGTTAGGGTTACAGTCAGAGGAGGAAATCCATGCAGACAGTCCATGCAGAGTTCCACATAACTGACAACCACTTGGGGGATAAAGAGAGGAGAAGAGGGCACAGATGAAGAGAGAAAGGATGTAAACGTGTAGACCGTGACAGCTGACAAAAAGACACACTCATACGTCTTCATTTTCTTGCGCTCACACAATACACACACAGGCACACAAGTCTTACCATCGCTTTTACCAGGAGTGCCATCTTTTGGGCATTTAAGAAAGGTGGTGCAGCAGCGAGTGGGAGGAGAGGTATAGAGGAAGACATTAGTAGCAATTGAAGCAGGAGCAGGAGTGAATGGGTAAGCAAAGGGGCCTCATCATCATTAATAATGACCATTACCGAGCTATGGGGACTCATTGGATAAGAACAAGGGAGGGGGGAAAGTTTCTGCATGTCAAAAAGATTACAGTTTCATATCTATTGGCGGGTGGATGGCTTAAACATTCCCCATTGGCTTAAAGTGTTAGTGACAACATCCTTAAAAATGTCAGGAGTTTTAATCACTAGGGGGGCTACTAAGCCTCATCACATCAATTTGTCAAAAGTGTCAACGTAGGATTTAAACAGTTCCTGCTGACAGAACAGTCTAATGACAACCTCAGTAGTCATTAACAACCCGTCAGGCCCATAAAAGCCAGTGACTGCAGGAGAAAATGTTTTAATACTTCATGATGACGGGCAACTTTGAGAATCACTGCTTGATAGATAGTGGCTCATTCCTGAGTAAATCTCTTCAAAGGCAACATTGCAGTGTTTATTCTGAGGGAAGTCAAGGTTAGCAAAATTAGCTAGTTAGTTAGCTCAATTAACTCTCAGCTTCGTTTTTTAGCCTAGCCTTTCATCTTGTCTTCAGTTTGCACTATAATTTTATAACTTGCAATGATTCTCTGAACACTGTGCCAACGTGTTTGTATTTATAACTCAGCATGTGCATTTTTTTGCTGAATGACAAGAAGTTCTTTCTTCACAATAGAGTGAAATTGCCATGCAGGTTTGTTTTTCTGCTTTTGGAGGGTTAGAGGGAGATGACTGACGGATTACCTAATGAGGCGTAGGACCCTGGGGGGAGGGCAGCCGCAGAGCTGAACGGTGAGGAGGCAGGAACGGTGGACAGACGAGACTTGGCACTGGAGGCGGCGTTTACATCGATGTCGCTACGGGAGCGCTGGAGGGAACCTGGTGTAGTAGGCCCCCTGGTGCTCAACAGCTTACCTACCACAGCACAGAAATGAGTTGAGTGGCAGTTTATTTGAAGTGCCTAATGCATTATTTACATCTACTTCTTAATGCTTTACTTTTCACTTCAGGAGTTTTCAAGACAGAGCATTTGTGCCCACTGCCAGACTGACCAAACAAGAACTGTGACAACAGCAAAAATCAGTTGTGAAGCCCTAATACTAGACTCATTACTTCTATATATACATGCACAAATCATGTATATGGCCTAAATATTATAGTGTATTATTATGTATATAGCTTTTGAATGTAATTCACTTAGATTTCTTATTTAGTCATCATTATTTGAAATAGTTCTGTATCTGTTTCCTAGCTCTTTAGACTGTTTCTTTTATTGCTGTAACATGTGAGTTTCCCAATAAAGTCATCTCAACTCATCTTAACCACTGACAGTATGGATACAAGGTCTTGATCAAAGGAGCATTAGCAGGGTGAATGAACTAGGAACTGGTCTAGTCTGGTTACTCTTAACTGCTTTCTCTCTACTAACTTCACCACACTACTGCCTAACTTTATATACTTGTCACACCAAGGGGTAGGAAGTGACTTAGGAAGTGGCTTACTCCTTGTTATGCTCCCTCCAATGACACTCTTCACAGACAATGGCCGGCTGAAAAAAAAAAAAAAACAGGAATAGCAAGACACTTTTTAGACTTTATGTACATCATATTCCAACCCAATTCAGCATCTGAAAAAATTGTTTAACGCAGTGATTATATCTAAGTATTAGAACAAATAAAATTAAATTATGTGGTAAAATGTATGGACTCACTGTATTGGAGAGCACTTTAAATAAAAATTATAATAAACAGACCATATACAGTACGTTCCCACACAGTTCAACGTGTAGCACTAGCTTGTTCTATTCAACACATTAGCATCCGATTGAAAACCATAGCTTCCTGTGAGACCGGTAAAAATCCCCCCCCCCCCCCAAATACACACACACTGATGACCACAGCAGCTGCAGTCCTGATGGATTGAGTATGAGGTCATTAGCCAACACGCTCCATTGGGAATCTATAAACTGGGTAAATGATGGCTATCGATCCAAGAGTGTGTGTGTGGCTGTGTGTCAAAGCGCTCACCCGTCTGCTGCCCATCTGATAATAATTACCAATGTTTTTATAATCATATTCTATAAGACGGATGTATTAGTGGTTTCCTCCAATCAATTACAGCAAATAGATGTGAAAATGCTTCCAGAATATAGAAAAGGGTGGAGGGTGAAAGATAGGACAGCAAAGAAGAACATGTAACAGAGAGAGGTGTGATCTCAGGACCAAGTAAAGCAGGAGAGTACAGATGAACAGAGATAAACAAAGGGAATAGAGATGGGAACATAACATGGGAAAGGGTGAGGGCAGAAGGGAGGAAGGAACTTAGAGAGGAAACACTAGAAGGGCATCATGGTTCTTACTTGAGACTCTCCTGGGAAGATGATGAGGAACGGTCAGACTGGGGTAGAGACACAATGCTGTCAGAGCTCTTCAGGTGAGACTGGAGGGCCTTCTGATAGGTGGACTCCAGCGCCTGGAACAGATGCTCTGCCTCCCGGCTGTAGTGACCATGGAAACCCCAATAGCACCTATAGGTGAGGGCAGGAAAAGCAGAAGATGAGACAGATTTTAAACATTGCTAGGGTATGAATACTTCGTTTCACCATAGCATTTTAGAAATGTTGGGGTGTGAAACCCTTAAATGACACTTACTTTCTTGCAATGGATCTGGCCTCAGAGTCAGCATCATGCACGCCTTTCTTGATGGTCTCAGTCAGAACGGCCACATGTCTGGGATAGTAAGGGAACATTGTGAGGAGGGCACAAGCAGTTCAAAACAGGAAGTATAGGCGGACCACTCCTGTAAGTTTAGACCTCAGATGTTTAAAGGAAAAAAAACTCCTGGAGTATATCTTTCTCTTTTTCTGTCGCTTCCAGTTTTAGTCCTCTGGTGGTCCACAGGCAATGTGGCCACCCACAGGGTTTTTCGCACGCTTTTTAAAGTCTTTGCTGCGGTTGTCATGGTTACAGAGATGGAAAGTCGACTTCATAATGACGGCTCTCTCAGGACTCATCAATTTAATGAGCCTCATCAGTGGTGCACCCGGCCAACACTTAGCTAACTCAAATAAATAACTCAAACTCAAATGCCATCACGTGAGGAAGAAGAAGAAGAAGAACAAGGAGAAGAGGAAAGAGGGTAAATAATAAGAAGGAGGAGAAAGAAGAAGGAGAAGAACAAGAAAGAAGAAGAAGGAGAAAGAAGGAGGAGAAAGAAGAAGGAGAATAAGGAGGAGGAAGAGAAAGAAGAAGAAGAGGGAGGATAAAAAGAAGAAGGAAAAAGATGATGAAGAAGAAGGAAAAAAAAGACAAAGGAGGAGGAGAAAGAAGAAGAAGGAGAAGAAGAAGAAGAAGGAGGAGAAGGAGAGGAAGAAGATGAAGAAGAAGATGACGATGAAGATACATGCACACTTGCCTAGTGCTTTAGTAGTTTTGGGGGAAACAGCAAGAGGTTCAACTTACCTTTCCAGTGTATTAGTGTGCCACTCTTGTAACATGAGGTCGAGGAACTCATAACAGCGTCTGGAAAGGGGACAAAGTCAAACATTTCTCAAGTATGCAACACCGGCATGACAAAAGATACATAACATAGGAACAAAATCTATATCTGGAAAGAGTTACTAAGAGCTCTATAACAAAAAGCGCCACTATAGAAAACACTTATGTACATACATACATGTAATGTCAATTCAAGCAAATGCGGCCAAAGCAATATAAAAGAAAACCTGCCTGTGATTTGATGGGAGAATTTAAAAGGAATCAATAACTGAATGTAAAATAGTGAATAGTTTAAATGTATTTAGATCATATACGGTACAAACAGTTGTGGAAAATAAACCATTGAGATATATATATATATATATATATATATAAATTAAATTATATCAAGCACTGGGCCCTATTTTCATTTAGTAGCAGCATTAAGGTCCTCTTACCGTCTGACTGCTACTGATTTGGAGGTGCAGTTACTGGTGATGATGGGGATGAGACGTGGGTAGTGTGTGTGCTGGAAGAGAAAGACAAAAGTGTATTTAAAAAGTCCAGAAGTAAGGTTTCATTATTTCTCGTTAAATGATCTTTTCATTCTCACATAATGATGCTTTTGTGGTCTGGCAGAATACATGATAGTACAGTAAATGAACTATCCACACATCAACTCTCCCCTCTACATGTAGGTGTCTCACCCTGAGGATGAGGCGGATGGCGGCCATTCCAGACGTGGCTATGACTTTGGCACTGTTGGGCACGAGGTTCAGCAGTGTGGGCATGATGCTCTCCGCCCCATGGTCAAACTTGTTCCCCAGCAATGATGACAGATGTCTGACAGAAGGAGAGACACGCGGTGTTAAAGAACAAGTGTACACCCTATCAGATGGTCCAACATTCAATTTATATAGCGCCATATCATAACAAAGTTATCTCAGGGCACTTGGGGTCATGTGATATTGTTCTGGCAGGTGTGTGAAAAGTACAGCTCCTCCAACAATTGTGCTGTAATGTATAAAAGTTTATTTCACTTTCTGCATTTTCTCAAAGACGTAAACAGCATAAGTTTATTAAGACAGTTGGGCAACTGTCTCTTTTTGGAAAGAATCCTTCGAAGACGAGAAATTGAGAGTAAGACAGAAAAAAGACGAATAAACAAAAATAGAATAAATATTTGACACTCAAAAATAAATAAATACTGTCAATAAATCTAGGATGTAATAGGTTAAAAAAACTGAAGAAAAATAAAAATTCAAAACCTGGTCTACCTCAGCTGGGGAAAGTTTGTCTGTGGAGGTGACATTACAAGAGATGACAGGATCCATGTAGCCTCCATCTATTTATCAGCCTACTGCTCTTTCAGTGCATCTCCGCTCTGTTCCATCTCATCGGGGTTGTATTAAAATTTGGATGACGGATGTTTTTGGGTGGAGAGTGCGTCGCTCGTTTCATACCCGAGTAGGGCTCATGTTCATTAGCTCAAGTATGTGGAAAGAAACTATTTTAGCAGGCTATTTTCCTGGCATTGCCTAATCAGTTAGATATGTCAGTTAATATCACTGCTGCCAATCAAAGCCATTAAAACTATCCTGGCAAGGCAACTGATCCATTAATGAAAACGGAGTGACTCTCTAATTAAAACACAAATGATTACCATTTTATTAGGTTTTTCACTTTTCACTTGTTTGTTAATTAATCAGTGCTGACATAGAACAAACACTTCATTCTTGCACTCACTTGCACGTTCAAATGACTGAAAGTTACACCGTGTTTCTGACACAGCGATCGAAGACAAAGACAATTGGAAAATGTTGTCTAATAATTGCCCAACCCGACTTTGTACTTACCTATGAAAGCTTATTGTCATTATCAAATAATCTGATTTGCTTGAATTGGCTTAAAACCACAGTGTAATGTTTCTACAGTTATTAGCCCAAATGGAAGCTTAAGCTATAGAATATTAAGAGTATAATATTAATATTCAGAAATCAAAGAAACAAGACAGGTAAAGCATGTAAAAATGGATACTCCAACTATTTCGGGCATAGCGCCCGTTAACTGCTGTTTAGGAAACAGATTTAATTTTTTTTAATTTTGTACATACAATTGTGTCATCAGAGCATTATAAAAAGTAAAAAGGTATATATATTCCCTTTATAGAAAGACATTATAAAAAATGACAAGTGACATATTGCTAAACACCAAAACTTACAAAGACTGAGAAAACTAAAATAACACAACCATAAACAAACGAATAAAAAAAAGAAGAAGAAAAAAAGTCAGTCAGCTAATAGTAAACCATGTTTGTAATAGACACTAATAGTCAGTACAGCAGCATATCACCATCGGCACAAAATATGCTATGTTTCGATTGTTCTGTTAATTGCATTATTTGTCAGGGTTAGGGAATTTATTAGGTCGTACTGACAGAGTTCAAACAGAGGTTACCAGATTAAAGCTACCATAAAGTGGTACTTTACTATTGTGTCCCAAAAACATTTAGAAATCTGGGCGGGACAGTACATCCTCCTCAACTCCGATTCTTACCCCAGTGTGATGCAGGCCTCACGGACCACCTGTGAGCGCAGGTCTTTAGCTGACAGTTTGAGGGGGGCCTCCAGGAGACGCAGCTGCTGAGGGAAGCCTTCGTACTCGACTGCCCCAGCCAGCATGAGAGAACGGACCTTCTTCAGCTGGAGAGGAACGAGAACGAAGAGACGACGACATGTATCAGTATTTCGTCACTGGATTCGTGCTCTTCCACCCTGTGAGCATGCAAGTATGCATTTGGCTTCTGGGTCTTACCGCTACCACCCGGTGCTCCCAGTCATGTTTTTCATCAGACAGCACTTCTCTGATCTTGGTTATCTGGTCCTCTAGCTCTCTGTTAGAGTAGATCTGGACCCAGAAAGACAGGAGAGATGATGTTATCATTATCATTAGAATCAGCAAAAATGTGTTCATCAATTGATCATGCTAACTTGATAAATGCCTCCTGTGCGTGACTAAGTGCACGTTTGTGAAATTCAATCATTAGCATAAATTGACGCCCAACAATTGCTACACAAGTCTAGCTGTCACAACACAAATATATAACATAATAAGTAGATACTGTAGTGGTATTAATGGACCATAAAAAGCTAAGAAATTGTTGTCTTGTTTAAGCAAAGTGATCCATAACAAAATGGGAGGTGATCAAGGAGAAGTGACAGTTTTCAATAATAAATGGAGTCAGACGGGACCATCTGATGCTCTATGCTCTCTGAAATGATCCTGATATATGGAATATATGCGCCACATTAAAAGAAACAACTGAATTGTACAACTTGCGACAATATGACAACACATTTTGTCACGTAAGAACAAATGTGTTTGTGAAAGTGGTTCTTGCATGATGCCCACTGTGTGTTTAAATCCACCTTATGACCTTTGTTGAACACCTTCCCCGATCTAATAAAACCAAACAACACTTAGCTCAGCGTACCTGGACTGAGGGCACATCTTCAAAGGCTTTGATGAAATCCTCTTCGTCAATAGCACCGGCACCTGCTTCTTTACCTTTGAAAAGAAAATGCCCAGGGTATTGTAACTGAGATTCAACAGCACTTTCTCACTCAAATGTACTATTACTAGTGTTGAAAGTTCTGTACAGTATATACATTATAACTGTGTGCATCTGTGTGGACCGAACGCCTCCCTCACCTGTGGCCTTAGCTGAGCTGGGTCTCCTAACAGAGCTCACTACAGTCCTCCTGCCACTGGGGGGTGCTTTGGATGATGAAGAGGAGGAGGACCGGCCTCCATCCACAGAGTCTTCATCCTCAAAGTTCTTATCTGCAACAAAGGAGGCAAAAAAAGGAAACATTATAATGTAAAAACGTAATCTAAATGGGAAAAATGCTCTTCAGGAAAATGCCAAATGTCAGCATTATTCACTTGATGACAGTGTGAGAGATATTTCCCGTAAGGATCACTAAATCATTATTCCCTCATCATTCCCAGAGATGAGGGAATAATCGCTCCCCCAGAGCCTGGTGTTGTTCCTGGTTAGTATTAGGGCCCGTGGTGAAACACATCATCATTCTCTTCCCCTTAATGTGCCTATAGTAGGCCCTGAGTCATCTCTACATTGTATGACCTCTCTGCCTGCCTCAATAGAGGGTGCAACGCAGTCAACCTGTCAGGTCGTGTGTATGTATCCATTCAACCTTTATCTATCCATCCATCTGACTTTAATCAGGGTTGGCAGCCTAGCATGGATACGCGGCCCCCAGTCACCTGCCCAACGTGACCATTCACACGAGGGATTAGCCCCGTGGGCAGATATGACACGCGACAACAGCACTGTTTGCAGAGAAATACAATTGATTTAAAAACAATTTCTCAATCCATTTATCAGAAAGAACGTGTTCCTGTAGATGAGCTTACAATAACCTGTTGTTAAGGAATGAAGTCTACCCCTTTTAGCTGCACATAAACATTGCTTTCATTGCTGGAGCCAAGTCACATTCATTGATATAAGTGGAAATGAATCACAGAACAATGATCAGTCACATACACAAAACCCAGCTCCCTAAATGTCCCTGCTGCAAAGAGTATATCATGACCATGACACTGCATTTTTATCCCAGACAGACAAAACACAATAACAAAGTGGGAGAGAGGGACAAAAGGCAACAGGTTGAGAGAGGAAAGGGTGGAGAGATGAAAGCCAGAGAAAGCAAAGTCATGACAGAAAGATGAGAAAGACAAAATACCAAGAAATATGTGAGCGCAAGAGCAAGCGGGAAGAGAAGGGAGAGGAGGAAAGGAGAGATAAAAGGCAGCTTTCTTACGAGCGCAGATTTTCTGGCACATCAGCTTCTTCAGCATGTCTCTGCTGCACCCTCTAACACACTCTCGCTTATTCGCCAGGCATCTCTGTCGACAGGGTGTGTGTGTGTGTGTGTGTGTGTGTGTGTGCTCTGCATGTGCCTCTGTAGCACGCTGGGCTCTGACAAAGTGCCAGACTAACCACCCCTTAAGCCTTCCTCTCTGGGTTCAGTTATCAATGTGTATGTATGTGTGTGTGTGTGTGTGTGTGTGTGTGTGTGTGTGTGTGTGTGTGTGTGTGTGTGTGTGTGTGTGTGTGTGTGTGTGTGTGTGTGTGTGTGTGACAATACCATCACTGATGATGCTGATGGACTCTAGAGACTCTCGTGGTGAAAACAGGGAGGGGTCTATTGTTGTGAGATCACCTTTTTTGAGCTTACCGAGTACACACACTCATATAACACCACCAACAGCAAAACAGAATATTACTGCTGTGTTTTAAACACATCAGTACTGTATCTCAGAATGAGGTCCTTACTGCAGATGTGACAAAGTACAAAGGGACATAGCATGAACTATAGGCTTTAAGAATATACCTTAGTACAATGCATATGTCTCAATATTCAATATTCAGTGTGGTTCTGCCACAAAAGTACAAAAACCCTTTATGCTTTTCAATAGAACGTTGTACTATCAGATATGCAATTATTTAGCATTATTTCTAGGTTTTTAAAAGCCCTGTGACTGGCCCCTAGAGGCATGTTCTTTATATTGACTGAGACCAGCGTTTGAGTGACTGAATACAGCCCTGGCTAAAAGAAGAACAGCCAGAACTAAAGCTCAGGCAAACATAAAAGCAGGGTGAAGCTACAAGACTTTCAACCCCCTGTACACCCACCCAGGTGTTTTCAGTTCCTCAGAGGGATTAGACCTCCAGTCAGGTTGAAGTTAGGTGGAGCTATGCCGGGAATAAAATGATGTTACCAAACTCATGCACCAATAACGATGGGCATATTGCTGGTTGGAGCCAGTTGGTTTCTACTCCATTTCAACTGGGTCTATAAAATACAAATAAGAATAACTGCAAACAGATCAGTGTATTGCAATAAAAGTATAAAGAAACAATTCAATTGGGTATACAAAACCGACTTGCCGACTTGAATCAATGGCTCTGTGCGGCACATAAAAAAATAGCATGTGTACCAATAGCATTGTAAACAATACAGACTAATACACACATATTTCACATGGCGTGTAGTGGTTGAATTGAAATGTAAAATGCACTGTACTGTCTCTGTCAGTGCTCAAAAGCTGTAAAAAGATCAAATCAAAGATTACAATCATCTCCACTACCTGGAGACTGAATCTTGTCATAACTGCCACCTCATATACCCTGCACTCTATTTAAGCAGGTTTCCCCGCCCTCGCTGCTAAATAACAAGGGACACACCAGAATGGCCAAATGGAGCGCAGCCACTGCTAACAGAATCATTTGTCCTGACCTAACAAGTGTAACAAAACCAAGGGAGGGGGCTGTCAATCTATAGTTTAAAATGTGTTCCTTGAAAAACTCCAATCCAAATTTGATTTGAGTAAACTGCTACTAAAGCTATTTACTTTGATTATGGGTACAGTGGTGATGCAGTCTATTGCTGCAATCTTGGCGAGAAAGGTTTTGCTAAAAAGTAAACAGAACATCGTAAAACCAAGAATGCACTGATTAAAGCAAATATTGCAAACTAGCTGGGTGCCAAAAGTGTTGGGCACAACAAATGCATAGCCTGTCACACAATGTTCACCAGTGAGACTGCCCTTTGTACAACCCTTTGTACCTCAAACTGCTTAGTAACTGCTCCCACTGGTTCTGCGCAGCACACAAGTCAATGTAAAAGCCAGCTAACAAATACTTGTCAATAACTAGCTGACAAGACCAGTTATAGTTTCAAAAAAACATAAAGTATAATTTAAGGAACATAAAGAATTTTGTTTAACACCCAGTCACAGTGCAGAGTGCAGAGTCCACCATACACTCCACTTTGTTTAAGGCAAACTGAAAGAAATTATTCAGACCTAAATGCTCCAAAAAAGACATATGAGCTCCCCCTGCCTGATCCCCACCTCTACATGAAGGCTAATAGCTTGAGCACCTTAACAGAAAGCACAGAGCCCTGCCACACTTAGAAAAGTACTGATTGCATCTGCCAGAGGAGCTGTTGTCACCAAGGCTGACACAAATTTCCCGGTGATTTATCAGTGTGTCAGGAGAGCAATTAGAGCTGCATGCAACATGCAAAGGGCAATTCAAACACACACACACACACACACACACACACAGGATTGTCTACAGCCTTCCTGAAAATCACTGACAACTGGTCACCATGGAGGGCAACATGGTGGGAAGTCAGCAGCTGATCCTGTCTGAAAGTCAGTGTCTCATATGAGATGCTTCCTTGGCGTACTTAGGTCATAACTTGTAATAGTCAGACTCCCCACACTGACCACGCCCCCTTAGATGCACAGGGACAACCAGATACACAGGAAGTGCTCAACAAATGAGAAGCAGGAAAAGATAAGAATGGCAGATAAAGGACAGAGAATATTATTGCCAACATCCTCTCAGGGGGAGAAGGATCCCATGCAGCATCAATATTCTATAGTACTGACCTGAAACATTAATTTACAGTCTTAACTTATTCGGTGAAAGTTGACTCAGGTCTTTTTTGACATCGTTTCACACATAGTTACACACTTGAGAGAAGCACAGTACGAGCACAGTCTACTGTTGGCCTTTGGGCAGCTGAGGATATTTGATTTATTTCAGGAGCTAGCAGATCAGATCAGACATTTGATGCCTGCTTTCAGTACAGTTTTTGATACTCAGTGTTATGGACACATTTTGGTTGGTACAGAAAAAGCACTGATGTGTGACACCTAGACGTACACATTTCAGTTAGGGTTACCTACCAACGAAATGCAAACAAATCCTGTGGAAAATAAAAAATGTAATAGAAAGTGGCATCCTGGCAAAACAAAAATAGTAATGCATTTTATCTTGCATTCTGGACATTTAAAGGATTCACCTCCTCCATGTTAAGCAGAAAACACTTTGCTCAGGTGTTCATAGAGGGTGAAATCCAACATGGCAGAAATAATAACTTCTCTACCACATTCAGTGGCCTTTGTAGGCCATAATGCAATGCAGGCAAAAAAAGACTGGGACGGCACAGGGGGTGTAGGTTGATGAAAAGGTAATGCATTCCATTATTTCTTAAAGTGCACGTTTATGGCAGTTGCTTATCAAGGCACTGCCTACAGAAAGCTGTCAGCCACGTCTGACCTCCTGGATACTACCTCCATATTGTGCTGTCAACAAATGTGTCAAACAAGACAATGGAAGAATCAGACAACCACTAGTAAAAGAGAAGAGAAAATGGGCTTAATACTGTATAAAACTCATTTTAATATAATAAAATAATCATTTTAAGGGAAATGTAATCTCAAATTACGATTCATTATTTTGGGGGGATAAGATCGCAGCCAGAGCACAGGGATATATCACAAAAAGTATACAGTCAGGTCCCTTTCAGGAACCAAGGATGTGCTACCTTATATGTGCACTAGGTGTCAGGATACACTGAACTGCAACACACTACATCACATTGAAGTACTCAGAGTTGCTGAAGCTGCATTGGCATCCGCAGAGTCACCAGTAATCTGTCTCTGAACCGCACATTTATATAATAGGGAGGATTTTCTCTCCCCTCACTGTACTCTTTAGAAAAACAATAAAAGCCCAAAGGCATGAGGGATTAAGAGAATGTTCTGGAAAGTAAAGTTCTTAGAATGGGGGAGACGCTTAATAATGTTCTGTACTGTTCTGACGGGGAGGGTGCCAGAGGAAGGGGGTCGCTCTCATGCACTTCTTCCCCTTTTAAGCTCTTCTATTCCTATCCTTATCCCCTTATCTCTATCACCTCCCTCTCATTCTATGTCTCATTATTTACTCTTTACTCTACACTTTTCAGTCCCTATCCTTCTGTTCTCTCCTGGTTCTCCTTGGAGTGTTTTCCACCAGGTTCCAGGCCTTGCCCGCCACACAGGCCGTGGTTTAGCCACAGCCTCTGGGGTTACATAAGAGGCAGATGACTGGTGATCAGTGTTGCGTCATAACAAAGATGTCTTGTTTTGCTGACAAACCAGAGAGGCTGCTGGCAGAGCAGAAAATGAACTTCCTGGCTACAAGTTATGGATTGATTTAATCAAATATTTACCAACCTCTGAGTACTTTGCCTTGTGTAGTTTCTTATTTTAATTTCTCCGACACCAACTACACCATATGAGTTTTGTTCCCTCAGAAACCTTGCCTCTATCTGTTTAATTCAGACAGGATTTAAGTCTGTCAGATATCTACCAGGGGGCCAAGCTCTTGCTCTCTTGCTTAAGGGAGCTCTGACTGTACACTGTGGCTGCTGATGAGGGTTTTCGTATTGTTAGTATGTTATTTACTCTTCACCTCCATGCAGTAGGAAGAACATCTTGCTGACATCAGTCAACTGATGACTGATTGACTCATAAAACCTTATTCTTTGGTCTTTGGCTTTATAAGAGAGGTAATCCTTAAACCCATCAGCTATTGTCTGATGACGACTGGAATGCAGATTTAAAAAAGCTCATAAAAAGCTCATCTCTAGGGTTCTGAAAATGATAACAAGCTAAATCATCGTCAGACGATAGCCGATGGGTTCCAAAATTGCATTTCGGCCAGTCGTTCCGCCACTCTTACTCTCCACACGGACTGCATGCAACCACAGCCCACTCAAAACATAATTGGTCAATACTAATCGGACTACAAATGGCAACCAGAACATATAGAGATTATGAGAGAGGTAATAATGTTGTAATGTGACACTCTTCTGATCTCAGTCAGGAAAAATATGTTTTTGCTTGCCCTCATTCCACATGAGAGTCAAAGCGACAGGTTGAATTTCAACTGCCTTAAATTCCTCTTTAGCTTATGGTCCTCAACATCCAAAAACTCCCATAAAGGAAAGCTATCAGAGGGCAGGCTTTGATTCGTTCATCTATGTAAGAAAATGCCGATTGATCAGCTGAAGTTGGAGTTCAACCTGTTCTGACAAACACTCTTCTGAAGCCTCAAAGGCCCCGGTCATTTAATACAAACTATCTGCCTGAAGAAAAAAAAAAGCGACAGGCAAGAGCAGATTTTACAAGGAAGAGTTAAATGAAATGAAATCACGGTTACAACTAATGATTTTTTTCATTTGTCTTTTAGTCTATAGAATGTCTTCAAAAAGCTAGTTTTCTCTGACCACCAGTCCACAACCCAATGACATTAAATGAACATTGAGAAAAAAGAAGCAAATCCTCATATTTGAGAGGCTGGAACCAGAGAATGTTTGGCATTTTCACTTGATAAATGACAAACAATAAACAAACAACAATGTTAAACAACATCAGCTTC
This sequence comes from Macquaria australasica, assembly GCA_005408345.1. Taxonomy (NCBI): domain Eukaryota; kingdom Metazoa; phylum Chordata; class Actinopteri; order Centrarchiformes; family Percichthyidae; genus Macquaria; species Macquaria australasica. The sequence continues at coordinate 79,577 of SEMN01000453.1, read as the reverse complement.
CCACCGTCTTCTCATGCTGTGTCAGCCTGCATATGAAACATGGAAGAATGAACTCCAAAATGCTATATCTTTCAGAAACAAGTGAGAAAAAAGGGCCATTCAGTGTGGGAGTGATATTTTCGCAGCACACAGACAGAACAGGGACACATTATTGTAGCCGGGCTTGTTCTGAGGACAATGAGTTGGCTGTCCCACTCAGACACTACAATCAACTGAAGAAATGAGGAACAGAAGCAGAGAAGTGACTTGTTGATTTCCCAGTGGCCATGTAAAGCCAACAGGCTCTTATTCAGACCAACTAATCTCTGACTAAGTTCATTCCTACACCACATGTGAATTAACATTAATGAAAGCAGGTTGGATTTAGCTTACTGCTTTTTACCAGACTGATTTTAAAGCTAATTATTGTGTGTCCCTGTCAGAATATTGGCACTTTCATAAACTCTAGGTTTGGTCAGCCTTAAGCCAGCCTTGTGCATCACTGCCAACATTTGGGATTTTCTTCTCAGCTCCTCATAAAAGCTTCAATATTACTGTGGTCTTTATTTGGGTGTGTTGTATATATGAGAAAAATCGCTGAGGGAAGAAAGCTGTATCTGCCTCAATAACATGAAATATGTTCACTGCAAAACAAGGCAGCATTGAACTCGAACAATTCTCACGGTGTTTATTTTACACCTGGGGATGAATGGCATGTGAGCGTCATTTTATCACAAACACCTGCTGACAAACGAGATGGCCAGAAGGCAGCATTGGTGGTGTTCTGATTAGGCTAAAAACCCTGTATCTGTGCCAATCTAGTCCTCTGATAACATTTGTCATTTCTATTCCATTATTCTCCAGTCAGCTGCACTGTGGGTCAAATGGTACATATCAACATCCTCATTATGCATTGTCATTGGACTGTACTGGTTCTTGATGACGTGGGAGCACCACAGAGTCAACAAGTTCAAGAAAGAGGGAAAAACAGCAGGGAATAAAAATCATTCTTCTCTTCCTACACTGCAGAGAGAGAGCTGTGCTGAGAGAGAAGACAAGAGACAACCAGGTAGCAACCAGATGACAAACATTCAAATGTAGAGACAGAAGACAAAAGAATGTAGAAACACAGGAAAACAGAAATAGATACTGGTGGAGAGACGGGCTAACAGGAGACTGGAGCTGGAGTTCCAACCAAGATTACCGTTGGGAATGAAGCGGTTACATCTCATTGTTCCACAAAATGTCCACCCACAACATCCCATAAATGTTTTGCACATTTAGGCCCAGTAAGCACATTTGCTTGTTTTTATACTTGGGTAAAAAAGTTGTATAGTCTAGTCCAATGTCAGTCAGCTCTCTTTCAGTTTTCTCTTTTATGCCTAGAAGCCTATTTATTCACTACAGCCTAATTCACACCATGGTATTATGGTCATTTTAAATGCATTGTGTGCATTAAATTTGCTTTACAGCTGGACAGAAACAGAGCTAAAAAGATAGACAGAGGAAAGAAAACCAGTTTGTGTACATACAGAAATGTGCACTTCACCCTACTTTCACCCTAATTCTCAGTCACTGAGGCTGCTTTTTTTGAAGCGACTTTTACAGATATTCAGTGCAGTTGACATAGATAACCTTAGCCTGTGTTTTTATTGTGGCCCTCAAAGACTCCCTTTAATCCCCAGAGTCTCTTGGACAGAGGGGGCTGCTGGCCCATTTCACTTGGCAGAGAGCGTAAGGAAGACAATCACATCATTCAGTGGACCACAATTTGTCTCGTCTCTCTCTCTTTGTAGCATGTAAGCCCTCCACCGCAAACACACACTCACAGTCTCTCTCATTTTTACCGTCTCTCTCAACTGCATATTGATTATTAAAATCAAAGCAAGGTGTATCTGTATCTTCTGATCTGCCAAAAGACTTTCAGTTACACTTAAATGATGCTATTGAGGTGATTAATAATAAATAAATTCATTAGCACATCTTTCTCTGTTTCTTTCTCAGTCTATATTTTTGTTATTGTCACCAAATCCCATTGAAAGACCCCAACCAACAATGAATGTATCATACTAACAAGTATTGTGTGTGTATACAAAGTCTGATATATCTTCTTCCTCTGTGCCACAGAGCTCCATTGTTGTCCAAAAACTATTAAAAACACATCAGTGAGCTACACTGTTGCACTGGGTGACATGTTCCTTCATTACCATGAATACACACACTGTAGATTATTTTGACTCAATCCCACACACACCATCCTGCTGCCTGAAATACTCACTAGAGCACCAAATGTGTTAATACACAGCTGAAATTAGTCCCCAACAAATGCACTATTTCCTCCTGTTTGATTAAAGTTTGCTAAAACCTACAGTGCCCAGCTGTTTTAGGAAATTACTGAGACTTTTTAAAAAATCAAACAATAAGTGTGTGAGACTGTGTCTTCAGTAGGAACCAATGGGCTTGGGGCTGAGTGCCACAGACAGGGTAGGGATGTTGGAAAGTATTGAGAGACAGGCTAACATATTGTTGGTTTTGATCTTTTCATGACATTTGCTGAATAAGATCAAATTTTAATAGCGCAAGCCTCATCCTTTAGTATCAATTTATCTTAAAGTATTTAGGATTAAATTGTAATAAAGTATAATTTTCATTATTAATATGCGACTTTGAGCAGTCTGTCGCTAAAAAATGTAATCCGATTATCTACTTGTTATATGCAGTAGTTTGTTCCTGAGTGATCAAGCACAATATAACAATTTCAACACGCACCTGGATGCCATGCTGCCTTAGTGTTTTTAAAAGGTCAAAAGTTTTGACTCTCTACAAAAACTTTAGAGCACGATGGCGAGCGTCTGGTGGCCGGGCCTTGCCCGGTCGGGCATAGCCCGAAAAATCGACATGGAGCCGCCACCCTGTGGGCCCACCACCTGCAGGGATAGCCATCGGGGTTGGGTGCAGTGTAAGCCGGGCGGCAGGCAAGGGCAGGGACCTGGGCGTGCCGACCTTCGGCGTCGCAGACTGGTTTTAGGGACGTGGAACGTCAGCTCTCTGGCGGGGAAAGAGCCGGAGCTGGTGCGGGAGGTGGAGCGGTACCAGCTAGACATAGTTGGGCTCACCTCTGCGTAGCTCAGGATCTGGAACCAAACTCCTGGAGAGGGGCTGGACTCTCTTCTTTTCCGGAGTTGCCCAGGATGAAAGGCGCCGGGCGGGTGTGGGGATACTCACGAGTCCCCGGCTGAGCGCCGCTGTGTTGGAGTTTTCCCCGGGGAACGAGAGGGTCGCCTCGATGCGACTGAAAGTTGCTGAGAGGAAGGCTCTGACTGTTGTTTGTGCTTATGCACCAAACAGCAGTTCAGAGTACCCGGCCTTCTTGGAGTTCCTGGGTGGCGTCCTGGAAGGGATACCACCTGGAGACTCCATAGTTCTGCTGGGAGACTTCAACGCCCATGTGGGCAATGATGGTGAAACCTGGAGGGGGGTGATTGGGAGGAATGGCCTCCCCGATCTGAACCCGAGTGGTGCTTTGTTGTTGGACTTCTGTGCTAGCCATGGACTGGCCATAACAAACACCATGTTTGAGCATAGGGTGGTTCATAAGTGTACTTGGTACCAGAACACCTTAGGCCGCAGGTCGATGATCGACTTTGTGGTCGTATCGTCAGATCTGCGGCCGTATGTCTTGGACACTCGGGTGAAGAGAGGGGCAGAGCTGTCAACTGATCACCACTTGGTGGTGAGTTTGATAAGATGGCAGGGACGGCTGCCGGACAGACCTGGCAAACCTAAACGTGTAGTGAGGGTGAACTGGGAACGTCTGGCAGAGGGCCCTGTCCGTGAGACCTTCAACTCCCACCTCCGGAAGAACTTGCACGCGCATCCCGGGGAAGGTTGGGGACATGGAAACAGAGTGGGCAATGTTCAAATCCTCCATTGCTGCGGCGGCCGCTAGGAGCTGTGGTCAGAAGGTCGTCGGTGCCTGTCGAGGCGGCAACCTTAGAACCCGCTGGTGGACACCGGCGGTGAAGGAAGCCGTTAAGCTGAAGAAGGAGGCTTTTCGGGCTTGGCTAGCCCAGAGGTCTCCTGAAGCAGCGGACAGGTACCGGGAGGCCAGAAGGACGGCGGCCTCGGTGGTCACCAAAGCAAAAACCCGGGTGTGGGAGGAGTTCGGGGAGGCTATGGAGAAGGACTTTTGGTTGGCCTCAAGGAAGTTCTGGCAAACCGTTAGACGACTCAGGAAGGGAAAGCGGGGCTTGGCCCAGGCCGTGTTCAGCAGGGGAGGAGAGCTGCTAACCCGGACTGGGGATGTTGTCGAGCGGTGGAAAGAGCACTTTGAGGAACTCCTCAACCCGACCAACATGTCCTCAGTGGAGGAGGCAGAGTTTGAAGACTCGGGGGAAGACTCACCCATATCCCTGGCAGAAGTCTCCAAGGTAGTCAAAGAGCTTCTTGGTGGCAAGGCACCAGGCATGGATGAGATTCGCCCTGAGATGCTGAAGGCTCTGGACATTGTTGGGCTGTCTTGGCTGACACGCCTCTTCAGTGTCGTATGGAGGTCGGGGAGTGGCAGACCGGGGTGGTGGTTCCCGTCTTCAAAAAGGGGGGCCGGAGGGTGTGCTCCAATTACCGTGGTATCACACTGCTCAGCCTCCCCGGGGAAGTTTATTCCAGGGTGTTGGAAAGGAGACTACGACCGACTGTCGAGCCTCGGATCCAGGAGGAACAATGTGGATTCCGTCCTGGCCGTGGCACAGTGGACCAGCTCTTTGCTCTTGCAGGGCTGCTGGGGGGTTCATGGGAGTTTGCCCATCCAGTCTACATGTGTTTTGTCGACTTGGAGAAAGCTTTCGACCGTGTCCCCTAGGGGGTACTGTGGGAGGTACTGCGGGAGTATGGGGTACCGGGGTCGCTGCTACAAGCCATCCGGTCCCGATATAACCGAAGTGAGTGCTGTGTCCGCATTCTCGGCACAAAGTCAAACACGTTCCAAGTGGGTGTTGGACTCCACCAGGGCTGCCCCTTGTCACCAATTCTGTTTGTGATATTCATGGACAGGATTTCAAGGCGCAGCCGGGGGGAGGAGAGTGTCCGGTTTGGTGGTCTCAGAATAGCATCTCTGCTCTTTGCAGATGATGTGGTTCTGTTGGCTTCATCGGGCTTTGACCTTCAGCATGCACTGGGGCGGTTTGCAGCTGAGTGTGAAGCGGCTGGGATGAGAGTCAGCACCTCCAAGTCTGAGGCCATGGTTCTCAGCCGGAAAACGGTGGACTGCCCCCTTTGGGTTGGAGGTGAGTTACTGCCCCAGACGGGGGAGTTCAAGTATCTCGGGGTCTTGTTCACGAGTGATGGTAAGATGGAGCGTGAGATGGACAGGCGGATCGGTGCAGCATCAGCAGTAATGCGGGCGTTGTACCGGACCGTGGTGGTGAAGAGGGAGCTGAGCCGGAAGGCAAAGCTTTCGATTTACCAGTCGATCTACGTTCCAACCCTCACCTATGGTCATGAGCTTTGGGTAGTGACCGAAAGAATGAGATCGCGGATACAAGCGGCCGAAATGAGTTTCCTCCGCAGGGTGGCTGGGCTCACCCTTAGAGATAGGGAAAGGAGCTCGGACATCCGGAGGGAGCTCGGAGTAGAGTCGCTGCTCCTTCGCATCGAAAGGAGCCAGCTGAGGTGGCTCGGGCATCTGATTAGGATGCCTCCTGGACGCCTCCCTTTAGAGGTTTTCCAGGCACGTCCAATTGGTAGGAGGCCCCGGGGAAGACCCAGAACACGCTGGAGGAATTATATATCTCATCTGGCCTGGGAACGCCTTGGGGTCCCCCAGGAGGAGCTGGAAAGCGTTGCCGGGGAGAGGGACGTCTGGACAACCCTGCTTAACCTGCTGCCACCGCGACCCGGCCCCGGATAAGCGGAAGAAATGGATGGATGGGACAAAAACTTTACCCCTAAATACTACTTAATGATATATGTACATACTGTATATCTATAACAAATAATGAGGGGACAATGAAAAATATCTATTTGAGCCTTCTTTTTCCAAAGTATTCACTCTTAACAATAACATCTGAGTGCATCACACTGAGATAACTTTGTTATGATATGGCGCTATATAAATAAAACTGAATTGAATCACAAACAATGTACACAGTTAAAAAGTTCCAAATATAGAAAAGGTCTTTCTTCAAGCCAGAGCCGCCTCCTCCACACACTGTGCAGCAGCCAATAGCAGCAGATACACAGGCACATTCACGCACACACCCACACACAAGAAAACATGTTAAGCTCTTTGCAAAGCAGTGCATTCACACTCTGTGTATATATATATGTGTGTGTGTGTGTGTGTGTGTGTGTGTGTGTGTGTGTGTGATGATCAAAGGGTCTCCTTAGAATAAGCATTCCTTCTTCAGCATTGAGCCCTCCTTTCTCCTGCTCACCCACTGCAGTTAACCATTTCTCACATGGTGCAAAACATAATACTACACACACACACACGCACTGTCAACCCAGATCCATGAGAATAGCAGGCCTAGCTGACACATGAATTGGGTTGTGACAGTCTAATCATCCTGGTAAAGCTGTTATTTCTCTTTTTATACATAATAGTTAATATAAAGTGATCCTTTTCATTTGTATTAACCTGCATTCAGTAAATTGGTTGGAGGGGTGTGTCACAATATACCCAGTTAATGCCAGAAAGTTAAAATTACAGTTACGACAATTCAGCAAAACGTCACCCGACTGATATGATGGGACTGAAGGTGACCAGTGCAGATCTGCTCTGCCCTCAGTTTGCTGCTCATCGCAGCAGGACACTGAGGAAAAGACAAACTTGCAGTGTCCGCAATGTTAATGTAACAGCAAAGCACTAGAATTGAGGGCGCTGAAGGCAGCTCATCACGCACACACAAATACTGCTGGCCCAGTCTTCTCTGTGCTTATAAATACAGCCTCTATTTGAAGCTTCAGTTTGCATTATGCATTGATCTGCTATAAATGGTCCAATACAGAACCTGCAGAATACATAAAATGCATTAGAGTGTCATGACCAGATGCTATTTTTAGCGGAACAACAGCTGCAAATATAAATTGGCAACCATTTTGATAATCAATTAATCGTTTTAGTAATTTGTTTTACGCAAAAATGGCAAAAGTTCACAGATTCAAGCTTGAAAAATGTATTTTCTCTTGTATGATAATAAAGTGGATCTCTTCGGGTTTGGGACTGTCAGCTGGATAAAACAAGACATTTTAAAAAAACGCCACCATGGGCTCTGGAAACTTGTGACATGCCTTTTTCACTTTTTGCTGACATTTTTACAGACCAAACAATTACTCGATTAATCGAGACAATCATCAATAAGATTCAGTGATGATGAAAATATTCGTCAGGTGCAGCCCTCAGTGGAACCGCGAACCAGTACTGTGGCCTACATTGTGACCAATAGATTTCAGCACTGTTATCAGCCCTGATATAAGGACAAAGAGATTCCACACACAATACTGTTGTAGTGGGGTAAATCTTTACAGTTAATTGTGTTACGACCCCTCCCCTTTCTGCCTGCAGCTGATTGTTCTCTTCCTGCAGGAGCTTGCAGTCAGAGGGTCGTTGGGGTGATGACGTGGCACCTGTGTGGGTCTTTACCAAGGCTATATTACCTGCCTGGTGTCATTGTCTCTCCCTCCCTCTCCTAGGATCCACGCTGTCCAGGTTTTGGTTTGGTTTTCCATTTTGCTGCCTACAACACTTGCACAAACATACATTCCACTCACTACTGATGCTCATACTTTTCACACCTCATGCCTTCCTTATAAATAGTTCTGTTTGTTTATTTCTAATAAAATCATTAATTGGCACTCTGATCTGACTTGCCTCTCCTCTTTGTCACATACGTTGAGCCAGTTTGTGACAATTGCCATTATAAAATTGCAGAATGCATATTCTCGCAGATTTGCATTTATTCATATAAATTCATTTATTTCAATTGTTTAATTCCTTACTATACTGACACCAGCAATAAAAAGTAATCTAAAACTCTCACCAGTGCTCTGCATCAGCCAATCAGCCTAATGAAGTACTTGTTATTGAAATCTGTGCACTTTTAATTTGGGGTTTTTATGCTGTACTGAGGCGGCTTATAATGAGAGCAAATCTTTGCAAGAATAATCTTAAAATGCTGCTAATTACAACAAATTCAGTGGTAAAGACAGCAAAGTTCACACTCAGAGATTCCTCATACGAGATCTTGCAAAACTCAATTTAAATGAGTCCAGAAAAGACATAAGAGCTGTAGAGACAGGTAGATTTTCTGCAAACATCACCACTGCTGTGGCAGTGACTGGAAGTAATGCAATAAGAATAGTCTGATCTCATTAAACCTGCCCCACAAGGTCAAAAACATATAGATGCATAGATAATGCTTATTTACTTACTCAAAGGCATTTTGAGGAAAAGAAGGGTGCATGGATTGCGTAACAAGCTATGCAAATTTAAACAGCCATTTGTAACAGTTTACATATTGACAGTAGCTCTCTCAGCTCTCATCTTGGCCAGCGCTGGACCGAGATGAAATAGGTGTTGGGATGCTTTAGGCAAGCTGTTGCTCAAGGCGCTGAGAGGAAACTGCAGGCAAGACATAAACAAGAGGCATGAAATGTAACAATACAGTCATGGGCTGGAAAGATTGCTGCTGTAATCCAGCAAAAACAACCACTATTCACTGGATTCCCCTAGGAGAGACACAGTCTCCTATGGCTAGAGATCGCAATGAGAATACGGTTTACAGCAGGAAAAAAAAAATTACATAAGAGAGTTCGAACTGTTATTTTCTCCTTATTTATCCAGCAGTCTATCACCCCTCCACATGCGCAAACAAACACACAGCCACTAGGGAGATAATCCATGTGTCAATCAAATCAGTATTTCACATGTGTGTGAGATCTGACCTTAGCAAAGAGAAAGCCCAGTCTTACCTTCTCCAGCTGTCATGGTGCAGAGCCTCAGCAAACCTCAGCACTGAAGCCAGAGAGGAATGCTGCTACACAGCTGAGAGTCTCTCTCTCTCTCTCTCTCTCTCTCTGTGTGGTGCTACAGAAATGGCTGCTTTGTTTTGCTCTCTACCCCTACCTCTCACTCTCTTCCCCCCTCCCTTCCCCTTTCCCCCTTGCCTGTGTGTTAGCACTACAGCAAAGCCACCCCCTCGCCCCCCGCTGCCTCCATCTCTCTCTTAAGAAGATCTGTACACACATCACAAGTATGAAGTAGAGTTGGGGCCGATCCAATCCAATATCGGTATCAGGTGCCGATACTGAGAGAAATTACTCATTGCATATCGGACTGACATCACCGATCCATGTACCGAACCAGACTATAGTCTGATGTTTTTATGAATTATAAATATGTAATAATGCAATTTTAAGCCCACAGCCAACATGTTGTAGCACAAATTAATTAATGAATTAGTAACAGTTCTACAACGGTATCTAGTAGTCCCCATATTTTCTGTCCCCCAGAATTCTATGAGTTAGACGTACAGGTGGAGCTTGCGCGGGAACATGAACCCGCCGTAACGTGACATGAGACACAGTCTGCAACTGTGTGAGCTAGTAACAGTTGGCTAACTCAACTTGTCCTTTGGAGTTTTGAGATATTATAGTCTCAAAACACAGAAAACCAAGACAGCAATTTGTAATGTGTGTGAAGCTAACATTGCGAGAGGTGGAAGTTGTGCTGCATCGTTGGTTGGTTCAGCATCTGTATCGGCACATATCAAAATTCAGGTATCGGAATCGCATCGGAAAAAAAGTGGATCGTGCATCTGAAGACCAGACAAAATTTGGGAATTTTGTGTCGTCGAAACCTTCACAGTTAAAGTCCTTTGCAGGGTTTATTTTTTTCATGAGTACTCCTCTCTCTTCTGTACGCTGAGTTTATTTTGGAGCACAACAGAAACCAAGCTGAAGGCCTGTTTTAACAGCACAGCTCATTCTCTGTCCACATCAACACCAGACATTCTTCTCATCTCTGAGGCAAATGGATTCAAATTAAAATGAGTCGTCATCAACACAGTCACAAAGTCAATTCCAGTGCAGCCGTGAAAGTGAGAAGTCGAGTCTGTGAGGAGCCAAGCAGCTGATCATGATGAATATGATCTCATAACTGCTATAATAAGTCATGTTTACATATTCCTCTTAGCTTTCCAAATGAACTTACAGCAACTCTGCTGAAAGTTGACTGGGAGGGACAGCAGGGCATAAATGTCTCTCTTTATTCATTAGTAGTCATATTCAGCACTATTAGCATTTTTGCTAAAAGCTCTGCCAATTAGTATCTCCTACACAGTTACACAAGATTTCAAAAGTCAGTATCTTGAATTAAAGCAGATTATCAAGCAATGAACTCTGCCCAGCAGCACATTCTTGGACTTGTGTTCTAAAGTGAAAGACAATGAAAAAATAAGCCACTGGTTCATTACATAATTTATTGGATTTATGTTCTAAGGCTATCGGCATCACTCTGATTAAGTGATAAAATAATTGATGACTGTTATGGATCTGCCTTAAAGGGGTACTCCAGTTATTTACTTGTGAACTTCCATAAAGTTGGGGGTCTTGCCAGAGACAAAAAAAAGTCTCTAGTATGGGTTAAGCTCTGAAAACGCTGGATCCTACAATTCCCATGATGCAGTTGTATAGCATCTTTCATTAGACCCTCCATGCCAGGTAAATGCCCACGTCTGTTTAAAACTCCACAACCCCAGTTTGTAATGCAGGCTTTTTTGTTCAAACTATGCGGTGGGCCAAACCCAAGAGAAAATCACACAGATGACATCACTGACTTCATGAGGGTTATTTGCTTTTCTTAAGAACGCTCATGCAGAGCCACAGGAGACATTACACAACTGTTTTCACAGACAGAGAAGTACTCTTCGGGACAAGCAAACTTCTTCATCTTGAAGTGTAAAATCTGCAGAGTGCCCCTTTAATGCAGGTATTATGATTATTGCCTTGTTTTTTGTTGTCATTATTTGTGTTTATTTTCTCCTTTATCTTTCTTGTCTTATGAAAACTCTAAGCCATATCACATGAGTGCATGCTCTTAGTGTGTTAATGATAGTGTTTGTGTATAATTGCATGTATTATGAATGAGTGTTCTGGTGTGTGTGTGTGTGTGTGTGTGTGTGTGTGTGTGTGTGTATATGTGTCATAACTATGACTGATGAATTATACTTGAGTAACAGATGGGTGTTTATGGGATGTATGGTTGTCAAGTACTATGCTAAACTATATGTCTTTTTTGCTGTCTAAAATTATTGATACATATAAACTGCGTATACTTCATTGCTGTAATTATTTCCTGTAATATGCTGCCTGGAGAATGCCACTTTTCAAGCCCGTGGAGGGTTTTTAGAAAATTCTCCTTAACATTCCCTTGCAAATTATATATTGTATCTAATATTTTTTATATGTGTGAATGAAGAAACGAAATAAGGTATGACTAGAATTGTACAGTATTCTGTCAGATCAAAATATGTTGCTAAAATAAACTACAGATAAAAATAGCAGGAAACAGCAACAGGTCTGTTTTTGTGAGTTGTGAGCCTGCAGAAAAGTCAGTTTAAGTTTGTTTAGTTCAGTTCAAAATGTTTGCTATTATCCTCAACTGGGCAGAAAGACAGCTTTTAACAGCTAAGCTACCGGCTTACACTAGTGCTCCTCCTGAATGGCATGATTAATGAAGCTGAACTCCACATGTGAAATGTTGTGGAGTGGTAGCTAATAGGAGATGTTGCAGACTGCTTTGAAATGCTGAGCCCTGTACTGTACTCTCCTTGGCTCAGCTGTTGTTCCTGTAAATGCGATGGACGTAGTCAGCTGGAATGGGGAACAGTCAGCAGTAAGGGCTTCAGAGAGATTCCTCCTGCACAGAGGTCGCAACTCTACTGACACCCAAAGCACTCATAAGTGGACAAATACAGGAACATACATCTGCCTTTTTTTTCTCTTTTCTGTTCTGTCTGCTTTGATATATTTATACAGTTTCAGAGTGATGCCTCTGGAAGTCTGTTTTGGTCTTGGGCTCCACAGAGGGACATCTGAAAGCTCCAGTGGATGCCCCACCTCCTGTGGAGAAATCTCATCACTTCTAACCCCAGGCTCTCCATCTGGCCTGCAACTCCCTCCCCCCTTCTCCCTCCACACACAAAGCAATACACAGACGCGTGCAACAGGGAAAATACAGTCTAAAAGAAGCTGACACACCCAAATGCAGCGTAACGGAAAGACGAGTGGTGATAGAGGAGAGAAAGACATTGACAATGTGATGAAAATGAAAGCCTGATACTTAACTCATCATAAAAAAGCTCTAACATTTTTCCTTGCACCACATAAACAACCACTGAGCTGCTCAAGATCCACCTTATACTGAAACTACAATGGTCCCTGATATTCACAGTGCATCTTCCCAGCCTCATTCCCCTCTGTGCTGGATGTTAGTGGGGAGGAAAATAACAAGGACGTGAGCAATGAGAGGATGATTTAAAAAAACATTTCACATTTTGAAACCTATGGACTATTTCTGAATGACTTCAGATCAGCAGCAATGCTTGAGTTTTAAACTGTGGCTATATTTTGGTTGAGGGATGCATATCAAAACGGTCAAAGAGCCATCTGGATATAAATTAAAGCCAATACAAAAAAAAGACACTAGAACAGCAAGCTTAAATAATGACAAACAGGAGGAAAACTCACCTGAGCCAGAGGATGAGATCATGTTCCCGGATCTTTGGACTTCATCAAACTTGCTGAAGATTACATTCAACCTGTGAACACGGACATACGGAAACAGAAAGTAAAGAATCTTAAAACAGATGATTATAAATATGTAGAAAGGAGATAAAATAAAAGAAAAAGAAAGGAATGTGGAGTAAAAGAGAGACAGGGAGTAAAAAGGACCCTGGAGCTGCTGACTGCACCGTCCATCGCGTCCGAGGTGAGAAGCTCTCCCTCTGCTCTGTGCAGAAGGGATGGCCAAGACCAAAATAGACGAGGTCCAAAAGTACCACACAAATGACAAACTGGCAGTAGGGCCAGAGAGAGAGAGAGAGAGGATGGTGGAATCAGACACATATGGTCTGGTGTAAAAAAGGACGAAGAGGACAAAAAGGTAGCAGAAAGGGTCTGTACATAAAAAAAAAGAAATACAAACCCGAGCTATGAAACCCTGGAAACCTGTTCAAAGGGGTTGATTACAAGAGAGATGACTATAAATCAGATTTAGCCTGCTAAAGTCTTATATCAAATACAAGGAATGAAAAAAGGCATAAAGTCACTTCTGCAGTCTGTATGAAATGAAACCTGAGAAACCTAATGCATAGGAAATGGTACACACCCAAACTCCATCTAGTGCAACTCAGTTATGTGATATCTCATAACAGGTCATCACAACATCCGCCATATGGACAAAAAGCAGGTGACAAGGAAAGAAAAGTCACTCTTATAAATACAATGTGTTTTTACTCACTGTGTGCTGATGATTTTTTCAGTCACAAGTTCAATTACAGTTTCACAGTTGCCCCAGCCAGCTGAGGTAGTGAGATGGTTTTTAACAGGAATGTAAATAATTAGAATCCCAGGTTGTCTGAAATAATCCAGATTACATGGAAGGTGAAACAGAAATGCCTTCACCTCATTAACTATTTGTGATCTTCTCTTGAGCAAGGTGTTTCAACCCTGACTGTGGAGCTGCTTAGCTGAGGTGACAGCTGAGGTGAATGAAAGTATTTACATGTGCGCTAAATAAAATAATAGGATAGGATAGAACACTAAATGCAGCCCTCCATAATGGACAAACAAAAGCTGCAGTATTATTAGTTACTGCTGTGGCGCTGTGTGGGTTTATAAAACCACCTGCCAGTGAGTTCAGCTAAAGTTACCAAAGACTGACCTGAAACCTTTTTTGGTAATTATACATAACATCTGCAACAAAGCACAAATGAGGAGAGTGGATCAGAAAATAAGGACTCATGTTACACCTCACGAACAGGAACGTTTTTAGCAACTGGGGTCTACAGTTGGTTTGGTTTGTGAGCAAAAAGAAAAGAATTGCAGCTATAGGGGAAGTGTTAAGATGAAGGGTTACAGAAGGTTTTTATATTTTGGGTGAATCTGGAACTCCCAAAATGTAATGAAAATAAGTGAGGCCTTTTCCCCCCATGTAGCTGTCCTATGGGCATACAGACACATTTAGGGCTGAATAATATGCAAAAAAAAAAAAATCATATTGAAATTATTTTGACAGGTATTGTGATATGAGTCAAGATTTTAGTGGGAATGGTAATATTTGCATTTCATTTCACTGAAACGAATATAAAACTGATGATGATGTGATTTTTGCTGGGGTCTGTACCAAAACAGCATGTTCCCTTACGTCTGGAGAATATGATTTGTAGGCTGGGGCATCTCTGTAGCACCACAATGCTTCATTTATAAAAAGGTATGCTGGGACACATTTTGCCTGTATCTAAACACTGCAGCTCCTGCTATTTGGATATTGCACTTGGCCATATTGCGATTTCGATAATATTTCGATTAATTGTTCAGCCCTACAGTACATAGGGCAACGTACCGGGGGTATTGTATTAGCAATACCAGTAATCCTACGTGTGTGTGTGTTTCATTATCCAGTGGCACATAAGGAGAATCCACTACAAGTAAGACATGGTGAAATTCATAAAGCTAACATAGCTAGTTCTCAGATTTAACAGTATAAACATACACACAGTTGTCAGCTTATTAAGTACACCTAGACTGAACTAATGCAGCCTAACACAACAGTCCCCCTTCATGAAGATTATAATGTTGAGTTGAAACTGTTTTAGAGAGGTGTTGATTCAACTCTATGGTCATTTTGGAGGCTGTGGTTTGAGGTGTTGTTGAACTGTATTGTATTATACTGAGAGGTGTTTCTATTATTTACTCTACCCTCATTGATATAAACTGGGCATATTAGAAAGACCTCTTAATATGATGCAACATAATTTAACTGCAACACAAAATGACCACACAGCTGAGTCAACATCTTCCTAAAACAGGTCCAAACTAAAACTATTATAGAACTATATTATTTTAATCTTTATGAAGGTAGGATTTATTGCAGGACTGCTGTATTAGACTGCATTAGTTTAAGCTAGGTGTACGTGATAAACTGGCAACTGAGTGTAAATCTCCCCTAGTAGATCAGTGTTCTAAAGCTGCAATGTTCAATTCTTCCACTAGATGGAGAACCACCACAGTGTTGTAGGCTGCAACCTCTTTGTGTCTAGACATGGGAGAAAATCTTCCTCTCACCAGTTAACAGCAGCTGACCTGTGCTGCTGCACGGTGTGCAGGTGTGTGTATGAGGAAGTGTAAGTGCGTGAGGAATGATGCAAAAACAGAAAAAGGGTAGAAGGAGGGGGCACAAATAATAAGAGCGACAGCGACAGGTTGGTGGCTTCCTGTCGTCGTACCGTGACTGAGGCAGGCCCTTTTTGGTGAGATCCATCCTCACCCTCTCTCCCACGTGTCTGTAGATCTCCACCAGGCAGCCCATAGCCCCGTCGCGTACCTGATGATCACAACACCACATGAAATTCAATAAATGTTGGTCCTTCTTCAAATCCTTTCTCTACTCATTTAGGGGCCTTATTTTGTATTTGCACTTGTTCCAACGCATCAATCTACCATGGCAGATTTTAGTGTCCTACAGCTGCACTACTTAATGCTGCCACTAGGGGAAGAACAATGTATGGGGTGTCGGAGCCTGCTGCCACTTTTGTGTCTGAACATGAAATCTTCCTCTCACCTGATACACCAGGGAAAAATCATACTACTACTACTTTCATGATCAATTAATCGTATTCAATTAGTTTGTTTGATTAATTATGTAGTTGTTGAAATGTCAAAGATAATTCCAAACGCCTCACAGGAGTAACCAGAAACCATGAGAATATCTGAGAATTGGTTACCAACAGTAAAACACTGCCAAATATTCAGAGTACAGCAGTATAAAAGCAAGCAAACCCTCCATTTGTGAGGTTGTATTTTTACTTGACAAATGTCTTAAATGATTATCAAAACTGTCTTTAATTAATCATTTTTATCATTATTCTGTGTAATATTATTTCCCAAAACTATTGTTATTCCCAACAGCACAAAATTTCCACAAACTACTCTGAGGTCCTTAAACCAAAGAATGAAATACATTTCACAACAACAGTAGAGCAAAATAGCATGACTGGACATACCTGACTTGTAGGGTCCCCCAAGAGGTTACATATGTGGGGAACAATTTTACTGAGAGTCAGGCCGTGAGCTCCATATCTGGAAGACAAGAATTCAAATTAATTAGCCCAGTGAACAGATCAAATAGGGGAGATATACAAAGAGACAAGAGCACACACATCTAATGACTGCTAGCAAAAAGCAAGCAAATTCCACTTGTTGTATTTTTTAACTTCACAGTAAGGAGAGTAGGTAACTCTGTGTCTTTAGTTGTAACCATTTCCAGGATGGATCCAGTATATTTTACAAGGACTGAATGATAAATATCACACATGGGAAAATACTGTCGAAATAAACTCTTTGATGATTATATCAAAGAGGATGTTCTCCCATCTTTACCACTAAGACCAGTATAACTGAAATGGGAGGAAGGCATGTGGCTCACGTGTTCAGCGTGGCGATGAGACAAAGGCACACTCCTTCTCTGCTCCTGTTGTTCTTGTGTTTGAAGCCTCCCAGCATTCTGTCCCACACATACTGCAACGACACACACCAAAAGAATACATGCCATACATTCCGTATCACTTTTTTCATCATCATGCCTTGCACCAATTACTGTACAAAAGGTACTTTAAAAATAATTTCCTATTCAAAAGTTGAAATACCAATGAGTAAACCAATCTATTTGCTAATATTATTGTAGCTCTACAGCTATATCCAATTGTTTTGTTCCCATGGATACATTCAAAGTGGGTGTGTTGGATCACAATCTCACAGGTTTGAGAATCAGATGATTTGCAACAGCTCAGTTTTAGGAGTTTTTTTTATATACATTGAACAAGCTATTATTGAACTAAGACTGTACACTCATGGTTGCTCAGGAGAACAGCAACACAAAAAAGAAAAAGAATATTGGCAGCAGATCTACGTGAATCATCATTAGAATTACTTCAGGCTGTGTGCTGAAATCATAAACTCGTGGAAAAAGCGTGACTGCATGTGTGAGTATGTGTGTCGGTACCTGTGGGGTGGCACCTTGTTCCATGATCTTTAGCAGCAGTGTTTGGTCTTGGTCTCGCACTTGATCTTTTGCATCTCCCAATCGATCAATAAGGCTGGGCAGAACTGAGGAAGAGAGCAGAGGGTGACATCAGAACACACCAGAACATAAGTGGTGCTTAACACTGTAGAGAAGTGTGGTGTCTAAGGCTTTGTGTTACCAACATGGAGCAGGAATCTGAATTGTAAAGGAATCTATTCTTATTCAAACTAAGTGAAGAAAGGGAAGAGCAGAGTGGCCAGCAATCAAGGTGATAGTGAAGAGAGAATAAAACACAGCCAGGACAATAGAATGTCATTGTTCAGTTATTCGAATTTGGAAGAAGAAGAAGAAGGCCAACTGCACTGAAAGGGGGTGAACTGAAAGGTATCCTTAAATCCCTTAAAGATCCCCTCCAGACATGTTTTAACATGTACATTAATTGCTCTACTTTGAACAATAATTTGTACCTGATATGTTCTTTTCACAAAAAAAGCTCAATTTATTTATTTATTTTTTCTATTTTTCTATTTATTTTTATTGTATTTCTATATATGACATTTTTGCTGGCTGCTGTAACGCTGAAAATGTCCCCGCTGTGGGACAATAAAGGCTTATCTTATCTTAATTATCTTGTTAAAATCTTTGAAATGACATTTACTCCTACTCCTTCATTAAAAATCCAAAATCTCTAAATATAAGTTTTCCTGCTGGACACAAGATGTCTCCTGCTTCACTGTAAAGTGTATGTGCACTAGTGGCTTCAAGTTTCTACATCACACTTGTATAAGTTGAATATTGGACCAGGACTGGTTACCAGACTATTTATGATGTCACAGTAGGCCCGCCCCTGAAAATCAGATTTTCATTGAGCTCATAGAAACGTTCCACTTTCGACAGATGAAGGTGAAAACATCCTTCTACACAGACATCATTCTGTAAAGTGAAGCTCAAACATTCAACTGTAGGAACAAGAAGACAAACACATTTCTGAGTGGAGGGGAACTTTAAGAACTGTTCAACTGAGAGAATGTGATAATTAGGGGTGAACAGGTCTGTAAATCCCTACTAACCCTGAGGCAAGAGGCTCTGAGCTACATTAAGAAAACAATGACAAGGTACAAAAGATATCACAACATAATTTTTTTTTTTTTAAATTACCTGTTCCAACCTGGGCCCTGAATCGCTCCTGTAACCTTGTCACTAATGCAGATAAGAGGTCCAAGCCAAGCAGAGCCACCTGGTGGAGACACAATAAAACATGTAAATATATCTAAATGCAATTAAAATAACATTTCATCAAAATAAACAACACAAATCTTCTCAAATTCCATAGATGTTATTCATTATCACAAATGAATGGAATAATCAACCTTGAAATTGCTACAAACCTGGACAAGCCCAGGTTGAAGGCTGTGTTGCAAAGGATTATGGGTAAACAGAACTTTTTATGTTTCTAAGCTTCTGCTGTGCTTATAAATGACAGTGGCCTCCTGCAACCTTCACAGCATCACATTCTAACACATTTGGGACTCAAAAAGCACATAAATAACATTATCACTCCCGCACCATGACTGTGCACCCTGTGACCAAACATTGATACATATGCACAAGCCCCTCTCACAGCATCTTTCCTTGTCATGGGGTGAGAGAGCTGCTCAATGAACGCCTAGTGAGAGTAGCCCTGCTAACACCATAACAACACTTGTGCATCACCTGGGCTCCAGTCCAGAGCATGGTGCAATTTTTGGAAACTCTGAGCATGTTTATGAGAATTAACTGTTGGGATTATAGTGAAGCAGTATAGCATTACTGCCATCTGGTGGCGTCATAAAAAACTAACAAGGGACTTGTGACACAATGCAATACATTAACAGAACCTATGGGATTGAGTTTTTTTATGCTGCATGGTGAATTAATTCTCTACCTCAGGTGATGCAAAAAGCTAATTTCCAGCATGCCAGGACAGCCAGGTATCATTCTTTTTCATGCAGCTTTATTCTACTCTGTGCTGGACCTTTCTGCTCTGGAGTTATCTATTCATATAGATACTGTATTTTCTTGCTTTTCCCCAATCTCTTTCTGCCACTGGAGGAACAGGTAGTGAGCGTTACACCAGGCAGAAGGCCTTGTGTCTACAGGCCTAATCCTCAGATCAGTCCCTTTGTTCTCCAACGGGAGGGAAATACAGTAATTAGACAGATGAAAGGCCCCGACAAAGACTCGATGAGAGCTCTGAGAAGGATCAGCAGAGCTTAACAATGGCGTAAACCTCCACAGAAACTCCACTTCTGAGTTTGAAAAGATAATCTCAAATCTAGGTTCAGCTCCTCTTGCTGATGCAGGAGGTCATTCTAACCTTTCTTAGTGTGACCACTGGAGGTAAACACTCTCTTTTTCTTATTCCTTTTCTGAATTCGGGTTAAGTTGAGTCACAAAGGGATCACGGCAACAACTGCACCCTGTGTTTGAGTTCAACACAAGAACAGCGCAGTCCAGTCCGGTGCAGATGAGGAGAGACAGGCTCCTCCTCTTTGCAGACAGATGGCTGACTCCCTGTTGCTGTCATCCACATCCGGATCCCCCAAAATACACACACACACACACACACACACACACACACACACACAGACACTTTCCCAAATCCTCCTACCCGACATGCTCGGTTCTCATTTCTATTACCTACCAACCCACAGCCTAAGGCTTTCCATAACCTGACCGTTTAAAAACATGCAAGCCTTCAGAACTAGATTCTTCTCTGCATTTTCATTGTTTTGTACAAACCAGGACATTCTGGAAAAACATCATCAACAAGTGGGAGAAGCGTTGTCATTTTTACGTGCCGTTTAGTATGCAAGTTCATTGATTGTCTTTCACGTGATCAGAAAAAAGTTAAGATTGCACCAGAGTGAGGAAAGGAGACGGAAGCAGCAAGCTGCTCCAGCACCATCAACAAATGGTAGGAATTACCAAATGATGCAAACTTTGCCCATTAAAGGAATTTCGTTAAGTATACCCTTACACTGACTGCTTGATCAGTAATAATAATCCACCTCACTCACTGAATGGCACGGTATTCGTGGGTGAGAAAGTAAGCAGAGTTCTGCCTTTTTTTTTTCTCCATTCTTCACACACAAACTATTTCTCACTTTTCTCACGTATAGCTGAGTGCACCAACACTATGAATGCCTTCCAGGAGAGCCTGCGGCATTATCCCTCTTGGAACAATTTTTGCGGTAGCCCACCTCTCTATGACGGCCAGGTTTTCTCCCCGCCTTTGAGTGTGGCCGTTGGGAACAGCTATGAACACTTTTGCCTTCTGACATGGTCGGACAGCAAGTCATACAAGCTAGTTCTTTTCTAGCAGAAACTGGTCTTCAGCCTAGGGTTCAGGAACAACCAGCAAGGCTTCATCTCAGGATCTCAGGCAGCACACTGGCTTATAAGGAGTGATTGTTTAAAATACAAAGAATTGACTTAGCATCCAGACCTTGATGATTCAAATTATCAATGAAAGTAGCCAACGAAAGCATGCAAACATTGGGGGGTATGATCTCTATGATGTCTCTGCTTTGTACAGTACTGGTTGAAAGTAAATAAAATCGTGCTTGCTTGACTGACTGACAAGCTGAGTACATAGTTTGAATGGTTTTAAATGGTACAGGTCTTTGCAAAGCAGAAAACCACTACAGAAAACCACTGCCAGACTCTTATCCACAGTCTAACTGCTAAAAAAACACAAACGTTTCAGTCTTGAAACTTTACCATCGGTTCAGACAAATTCATACAAAAGAAGCTGGTTGTCTCTCGCCTTCGACTCAATCAGTAGCTGTTGGGTATATATGCACTGAGCACTTAATTTACATATCCAGCTCCGATTGGTCAATTTTTTCTGTATCCGAGTTGTGTAAGGCTCTTTTTGTCTTAGTCGGACAAAGAACAACTTTTCTCGACTCCCTGTTTCCATGCTGCCTGTTGCCACTTGACATGTTCGAACCTCTGACACTAGTGCTTCCTTGTGGAGCAGGTTTCCATGGAAAATGACCGACATCCTGCTGCTTCTTGTGTCTTTGTAGTGGCACATCTGAACGCACCATCAATCATATAAACAAGATGGTGAAAGAAAGTAAGAAGCTAACGTGGTTGATACTGTATACAGTATCAGAAAGGTAGAATAGGTCTACGCAGGCAGCTGGTCATTTTCAGCAATAACTTTGTCACAGTAGGCCAGGAGACAAAAGAAGCCCATTTTCCAATTCCAATGGAATACAGCAACTACAGAAATTACATGGTGGAGGAAAAAAAAAAAAAGCAAATCATTGTTGGATTAACAGATCGGACCAGATTTAAGATTCAAGGAACTTGCAGAGGGAATGCTTATTCCAGAAAAGTATTGTTGGATCTCAGGGACCAACCTCTGATCAAACTAATCCACTAACATCAATCACCGTTCACTAAAACACATGTGCCTGTTGATCCTGGAAACTGCTAGAAAACCCAGCATCTGTCTCTGATGTGGAGGAGCCTTTAAATTAAATCAAGCATTTCTCTCTTATCTCTTCGCTCACTACCATGCCTGTCATCTCATCATTACCAGTGGAAACACCGCACACAAAGACACAAGTGGACACACACATACAGAAACATGTGGCCATCATTGCAGTGATTTCCTCTAAGTCAAGAGAACAGCGGGTTATGCTGTCCTCTACCACCCAAACTCTTTAGATATTTAAAAAGAAGAACATTTAACACCACACAGAATAATTCAGACTGTGTAAGACACACAAACACAGATGGCTGTAGTTTATGGCAGAGTGCTTTATGATTATGCAGCATACCTGGCCCTCCCTCCCTCCCTCCCTGCTACACAGTACTAACTTGATTCTGATCTCTCAGGCTTTCCCATGAAGCCAGTGCTTTGTCTGGACCAAGTCTATTTTCAAGTCCAACTGAAATTACACTGTAGCTGTAACTCACCAGCCAGATCACAGGCCTGCTCTTTGTATGCAGTAGTATTGCAGAAACAGGACCACATCCTCTTCAGCATCTAAACTGACAGATGCTGGCATTTGCAAATAAGTTTCCAGCTGTTTAAAGTGCTAATCACCATTAGCTATCTAGCCTGCAAACTGGCAAAAGAAGTGCACTTTTCCCTGGTGGCTGTTTGTTGTTGGTAGCTTGTTCAACAGGCCGCCGCATAAGATGAGACCTATGTTTGCAGAGGCACACGAGCTAAAAAGCTAATATGTGCTGCAGATTACAGTCCGTCTCTTTTGTGTCTGTGTCGCAGGCTGCTGTCGGCCCTCATCACCGCCGCAGCGATGATAGAACAGGGACCGTTACAGCTTTACGCAAATACAGTCCAAAATGAAATGTTTTGATTGCCTCTATGCAAATTGTGTCTCTGTCTGGGTAGACAGAGTTACGGCATGCTAACTGCTTTGACACAGACAGGCGAACAGGGTCATGAAACCACAAACTATAAAATATACTGTCAATTTCTAATTTTTTAATACTGAATTTACGGAACAGATTTACATTCTGCAGCAAACATATACTATTTATTTTCTGTTCATCAATTTGCCAAAAAATCATCTTAGTTTATTTAAAAAGGTATAAAAAGTAATCATGCACACTTTTGTTGCAACTCTGGTGTCCCAGTTACCCACAGTCATCTACAGTTGGTCATGGGGCAGCTGCATGATAATTTGGAGTTAATACTATGCTGATGGATAGACTAAAAATATACAAATTGTTGCAAGAGGGAAGAGTGTTGGCATGCTTTGACACAAGCTGACATACTGTAGATGTCTGGTGACTTAATGGTTTCCTATGGAAAAGGCTGGGGTGGCTAATTCTGATGTTATGCCAGCATTTGGAGACTGCAGCAGCAGCAGCGGTGTTATCATATTCCTGAGGTGTGATTAGCCAGCAGTGACCACACAGTGACTCAGCTTCATTCAGCAGAGCTCGGAGCCCCCAGGCATGGTGACAACTAGAGGATGGAATGTACAGTAAACACTCATTATGGAAAACATCCGACAGTGCTAACACAGAGCACACATAAAGACACATATAGAAAACAGAGTTGCACACAAATACACACACACAAACACATCAGTCTTTTCCGGTTCGCTTCCTCCAGAGATGCTACTTCATGCTTGACTTCCTGCAGTAAAAACACTGAAACGGGAGCATCCTCCTCCAGACATATTGTTACTGATACTAATACACGTCTCTCTCTTTCTCTGTTCAAATATATTTTTAAAGCTTTATTAGCATAAATTAAAGGGGGAAAAAAGCCAGCAAACACTGTATTTGTAAAGTGCTTGGCCACCACCAGCCACGAAAACAGCTTTGGTGCTTCTTGTCATAGGTTCTCCAAGGCTGTGGAACATTCTGCCAAAACATTTTCCCTCATTTGGTGTATTTATGATTCCAAATCCCCCCTAGGTGTTCAATTGACTGTAAACAAGTGAAGGACATTTTATTAAAGGGTAACTCTAGTATTTTGTAAACCTGGGCCCCTTACAATGCCCTTTACAAATGTTGGGGTCTAAATGACTAATACTTAGCAAATGTTTTGGAACTAGTCCAGTAGATCACCTCCGCGAACGGGCTGCAATGGCTGCAAAGTAACCTTTTGGGGCAATTGCACCCGTGAAAGGTAGGTCCACTAAAAGTGCTTGTTTTTGCCACTGACAGGCTCAGACTGTTATTGTAAGTGTCTGAAACATTATGGAAAGGATCCCTACAGAGACAGACCTTTTTGTCTGTCTGAAGGGACCAAAGATTCTCGCTCAAGGAAAAGACTTGCTCAAGGAAATCGCGTGAGAGGGTGAGTTGCTGCAGGAAGATCTATATGCTCAAATAAATAGGGATGGCCATCGAATTCATCCTATCAACACATAAACAGTAACATAGCATCTACCAATGGGGTGAGGGGAATCACCTGTGCCTATTTGGTGTGCTAACAGATAGTGAGTAGCATCTACCTAAACAAAACTTTTTAACATTGTTTTGACAAAACTATGAGGTCTGACATTTCACAAATTCTACTCTGCAGTCTTATTGTGCTGTACTCATGCAAGAGAGTTTTTAAACTCCTAAAAAGGCTCTGCAAGTAAATAATACAGGCCTTCACACACATATTCAAACCCCAAACCCTGACTTCATACACAAGTATAGACCCAACATAGTCTCTCTGGATGACTGAACACAGCTGTGGGGAATGTCGCTCAGACTGTAATGGTTTGAAGAAAAGAACACACGCATGCATTCGTGTACACACAGTTCATGACACACAATCACAGCCCAATCATTAGCTCCGTCTGATAACAGTAGTAAACTTCAGCTACGGCACAGAGCTGTTTCCCAGCAGATGAGACACACAGAATAGAGGACAAAGTGAGGCGACAGAAGAGAAGCTAGGGGACAGGACAAGGCGCAGATTTAGCAAGATGGCAAAAAGATGGCAGGAAAACAGCAGGTGGAAAGTGAGCAGCATACAGTCAGCATAAACCTCTTCATGTTACTTTAGAGTGATTGTTCCATTCACGCTGGTTGAATGATCCTCATTGCATTTTGATTGATGACAATTACAAGCATGCAAGATTTTGGAATAACAGGTATATACACTCTATATAATGTCTTTATACCTATTTTCTTTTATTGTATCTGTTCTTATTGTGTACACCATAACACCGAAGGGACACAGTTTCATTCCCCTGTATATGAGTAGTGTATATGGAGAGAATGACAATAAATTCTACCTTGAACTTGGAAAAGCTCTGTTTCCTCCCAAAGGGGCAGGAAGACAAGTAGAAAGACTTCCTACAACTGCCAAAAATGTTCAAGATTTGGCTGGCAGTTATTGGCAACCTCTGTGTAGTAACACTTTTCCTGCTAGACTAGAGTCTGTGCTGAGAAACAGACAGAGACATTTAGAGGTAGACAGATTCAGAGATCCTTCACTTTCAATTACTACTGTACATTTTACTAATGGGAGACAAACTCTCAAACAGGGAGAAAAGCATATGATATCAGTTCAGATGGAGACATTCATATACATGGCACATCTGTTACAAGTGGCTGCTAAAAGACAGTTTTTCCTGTGAGCTTTCTGGCAGAAACTGACCACTTGTGTTACTTTCCCGTAATGTTCATTTCTTGATGTAGTGTTTTCTCTGGCTAGGTGCAGGACTTTAGCCTGACATCTCCAATTCACAAATGCAAATTAGTCTGGATAGATCTCAGTTCATTTTCAGTTTCCAAGGCGTCTTATCAACAGGCGCAGACCAAAATGCCTCTAGACGGAATTGAATAGGCCTACAACCAATCAGAGCAACAGAATGTGTGACATAGCGCTGAGCGAATCCTGTCGGAAGTGCAGCAAACACATCTTTCTTATCAACAAAAGCTTTAAGTGCAGTTGTTTGTTCTTCTTTTAGAGAAAATATATCGTCCAGTTTGTTTAATACTGACGCGATAGCAGATTCAGCTCTGTAGTCATTGTATCAAACTCGCCCCATATTAGATAAACGGTTGTGATTGGCCCAACCCGGGCCTGGTCGGCTGGAAATCTGGAAATGGGAGGGGAATCAAACGCATCTGCCAGAGCAAATAAAACATGAGCTCACAGATTCGTCTGGTTCCTAGGCTAACAGGCCTTAATGATGGCCGTTGAGCCTAATTCCCTGATGAACGCCCACCTGATAACCTTGATGACTTCCCAGTGCTCCCCCTCTCCCATTAACATGGTAAAATGTCTTCCTACAGCATGTGCTCACCCTATTTTATAGCACCAGCTAGAATGTAACTGTAAACAGAGCTGAGTCTGATCATAATTGTAAAACTCTGGAGAGATCCTTTAGGCACCAAAGCCACCAGATCCAAGCCAGACTGTAGTATATTTATTCTGTTTGTTAACTTGTTAAGCAGCCAAATATTGAGAGGTCATATTCTATTCTAAAAATGTTTTGTCTTTCAGGCTGGTAGAAATGGAAGAGAGGTTGAAATCCATTGGAACATGTACATGGAACAAAGAAAGCTAATCTCGGTGCAACTAAAAGTCTGATTGAAGTTTCTGTTTATTTTGCAACAGTCTCTGTGCAGCCGACTCCGACTGTGTCCTAGAGGTAGAGATGGCGCCTATCAGACGGCAACCACGGGACGGGCAGTGACGTGAGCTGAGGTGCTCATGAGTCCCATTTGCTACGGGCACATGGCTAAAAACAGCAGCAGTAAAGCAGGCAGCAACTGGCCAAAACACAGAGACAAAGACAAGATACTGTAGCAGCTACAATAGGTGAAACAAGTTGACAGCTCAGCACTTATAAGTATGTTGATCAATCTGTTACACTGATGCTGTTCTAACCTTTGGTGTGTTTTTAAGACACACACACACAAACTAAAAGCTTTATCTGAATCCACTTAATTCATATTTACATAATGAAACTTAAGCCCCTGAACTGAACTGAGTTTTGGTTGCTGTTTGTGGCTTTTTTTTTTTTTTGACTGAATTGAGATATTTAAGCCTCCAACACAAAGTTAGTGCCTGAGCTGAGGGTGTCATATGTACACTGCCATGGCACCTGCCAGACAGGATAGAGCAGGATGTCACTCTGTAGGCAGACAGCAGTCTTAATGAAAGCAGCAGCAAACTAAAGTGGCTATCACTTGCCAGTGAACTTTGTTCCATGTCATACCCCTCTCTCTCCCTGTTTCCTATCTACCTCTTCACCTGTCATTGTCAAATAAAGGAGAAAAAAAAGGGTCTGTGGCTCAGGACGTAGAACGAGTCGTCCACTAATCACAGCGTTGACTGGTGTGTGTGCGAACGGGTGAATGAAAAGTCAAATATAAAGCGCTTTGGATAAAAGCACCACATAATGCAGCCTTTTACCATTTAAAAACTAACTAAATGAGTTAACATTTTTGTTTGACATATCAAACGTTTTGTCTCAAGTAATGTATAACAGTGAAACACAGTTCATTACTTGCAACATCTGTCATTTTGCACATCTTTACCGAATTGTGGTATATCAAGATATTGAAAAATAGCCATATGAATATTGTAATGACTTCAACAATATCACCCAGCCCAAAATATAGCTATATTATTTAAACATATCCAGTTAGGATAAGAGTAACTAAATCTTGTTATACTAAATACTTCACTTTATAGTCCTGCATTTCTCTACCAGCTCCTTGTTACGGAGCATCAGATTTTAGAATGCCTCACCATGACCTGCACTACAGAGCTCACAGGGAGAGAGAAACTGTCTTAAGTTTGAGGAATAAACCCAAACTAATCATGAACAAAGACGGTCCTTATTGTAAGGAAGTGTTGTGACAGCAGTCTGGCAACTTGCAGGAGTCATGCGGACAGTTTCCAGGCAAAAGCGTTCCGGCAGCGCTCGGAGGATATACTCCACCTATGAAGAGGATAGTCTGTGTTGGCTGCTGCTCGCATTTCAGAAATCACGGCGACCAATGTACACTGTATTGAAAGTGAGGTGAGATGTGGTCAAGTCACATTAGGTGAACCAAATCACGTTTCACAAAGCTGTGACAAACAAGTGTCCGTGTTAACTTGATTGCTCTTTTATTATCCTTCATCAGCAAATCGTTGTGTCAAATCAATGAGGATGAGATCATCAAGGTCTCATCAATAGATCTGCGTTTCACAGCATCATAAACACACAGGAAAAACTCGTTAGTGACATAACAGCATCAGAATTACAACTGACAGAGAATGCTCATTTCCCATGAATTTTTCTTACATACAATACATACAGCACTTGTTCATTTTAGTATAGTAATATTGCAATTTTGACAAACGCAGTCTCTTTGGAATACTAGCTGCTGTGCTTGCTATCTGTTGCTTGTGTGTGTGTGTGTGTGACATAGTATTTCTATGCTCTCCCTGCTCTCCCTGACACTGTACACACTGAGTATAAACGAAACAGTCTTTTGCCTGCTTCACAGCATAGTTCCCTGTAGTATGAAGGAAACCAAGACATTTCTGTATTGTACAACACTGTCTTTTGTCCATGACACAGCACTCCTCCACAGTGCTCACTTTGGACCATGACAGAGCACATTATAGCCGTACAATTCATTCAGTGGCTTCCTTCCAGGGCTCTGCTGCAGAACAAATAGCCAGACTGATAACATGATACAGATGTTAGAGCTCCAGTAGGCTGACATGGAAAATGACATGGACACGATCAGATTTTGGTATAAATATACCAAAAGTTACAGGGTTTACTGACTGATGCACAAATATGTGACATTCCATTTACAGCCAGGACAAAAGAGATTATTTGAACATAAATTCTTCACACAACTGGGTCATCCCAACTGCCTGAGTCACTCAGGAGCAGGGGGAGTGGCAACACAAGGACCATGATGTTCAGACATCAAAATGCACCCTAATTCATTTCAATGTGACCACTGTGCACCGTTTCTTTCTTTTTTTGTTTTTGTTTAATGCAATTTCTTGTCTTTTATTATCAAAATCTGAAAACAGTCTGCTTAGTGTACTGTATATATATATACACTAAGCAGATCACAGAGGTGGATTTAGTCATTGTTGTGTTAAGAGTTGACTGTCAACTTCATTGTTCAGGTGGGGGACAGCCCAGTGGGTGCTGCACTAACTGATGATGTAATCCAGCTGCTTAAGGAGAGGCTATGGTATTATCTGCCTTGTTGCAACAAAAGGAAGTTACTGTGTTACACACAACACCAGAGTAAAAGGAAGCGGCGATGACAACATCAAAGTCTGACTGACAGGTTGCTGAAGCAACACATCAAGCACGGTACGAGAGGGGTAAGAGTTCAACACAAAGACAGCCAGAGGGCAAGAGCGCGAGCTAGCATGTGTGTTTATGCCGTCCAAAAGAACAGGGTTTCCTTTCTGGGCCAACCTGGGTATGTACATTAATCACTGCAGAACATACAGTAACAGGAACTATAAAACTATGTTCATTCTGACATGTGGACACTGCCTTCACACAGAAAGTGGTTCATTAAACGCCTTGATATTTGCCATATAGAGTTCAGCTGAGACATAAACAAACATGCACACAATTAGTACCAGAGTTCTGACAAGAACACAACACAAACTCACACACTGATGCTCAGCTGATCGATGCCTGCAGGTTCTGTTTCTCAGGCACACACCGCTGCGACAAGTGAAAGAAGGCCTCTATTCTCACAGCTATAATATGCTGCGACTTCCTCCTGGAGGGAGTGGGAGTTGGGCCAACTAAGGCAGAACGACTTGTATAATATGTCTAAGTAAGTGAATTACATCAGTATTCATGACTTCAGGTGTGATCACACCCTCGCTGTGCCCTCACCTGATGTTTGGTATTTAAGCCACAGTGAGCATTTCTGCATTTCATCCTTGTTCTAGTTTGGGTGGTTCCCTGGCTTATTAACATGTCGTTCACACACAATTAGCTCTTGGATTGGGCAGTTGTAGTAGCATATCATATTAGATATCTCATGAGCTGGGGAGAAAGACTATCTTTGCCATTAAGTAACATCACACATGAATATGAACATCAGTCTAGACTGTGGTTTTCCCTCGTTCATTATATTTTGCTAGGACAGTAAACACAGCAACTCCCGGGTGGCTATCAGATGTCCAACTCATTCTCCTTATACCCACAATGCTTTGCTTTTTTGGCTTAGACAGACCTGCACAAACAAACTAGCCTCTGTCCCATTTTTGTACATTCATTTCTCGTTTCCCCTTCCATTCACGGAGAATTTATTGCTTCAATTCCCATGCATGTACAGAACAGAGCTTTAGGAAAATAAGATGAGCAAGTTTGTTCCAGTGTGTGATTGCTCTTTTATTTTGCAGCTGTGCCTTAATAAGAGTTTCAAGCAACCCTATCTAGGCCCCACTGATTGTCAGTTTTTTGATTACTAAAACATTTTTTTTAGCCAGTGTGTTTAGTTTAGTCAGCCTGGCTCAGTGTCACTTTGACCTACCTACAGAACCCAGATGACAAAGCAAAACCTTCCTCAGCATGTTGCATCGCCCAGCTAATCCAAATTTTCATTCATTCGTTGTTGCAAAT
Source organism: Macquaria australasica (assembly GCA_005408345.1). NCBI lineage: Eukaryota > Metazoa > Chordata > Actinopteri > Centrarchiformes > Percichthyidae > Macquaria > Macquaria australasica. Next base: position 49,199 of record SEMN01000453.1, on the reverse strand, counting down.
TATCCATATTTAGATAATACATTTACTCTTCTACTATCAAAGTACCTTTGTGTTTTTTATTGTTTTAAGTGGAACATGGGTCAGTAGTATTTCTCCTTTTGGTCACAACAGTGATGCATCATCCATCATTGTCCATCCATCATCATGTATAGTGTCCACCTCTGATGTTTGTTCACAACTTGCACAGGGCAGTAGCAAGAACACAAACCAATACATGCATGTTTTTTTCTAAATAATCAACACACACATTCATGTTAACACAGTTTAGTAATTAAAACAAATGTTCATTTTACTGCATAAGTGATTGTCCTGTTTGTTGTTTTCTGTAGATCAAGAAGAGATTGCTGCTTGGGTAAGATCTTCAAATTAAAATGGCCAATTACACAAATACGATGCAAGTATGAGGCACTCAATAGGCCACTGGAAACACATTTTCTGACCTTGGTTGAGTCACTAACACCCTCTTTCCACCAAATTAGCTCTGGTTCTTGAACCGGTTCCGTTCAGGATTCTTGGAACCTTGGTGCTAACTAGCGAACCAGCTCACGTTTCCACCAGTTTTGAGCAGAACCATTGTAATCAAGGATGCGTCATCAACGGAGGGCGTTGCACAATGCACAACAGAAGTAAACAGTAGGAGCAAGATGATGGATCGCATTGATTTCCTGTGAGCTTTTATTTTGTTATTACAGATATTTGTTTTTGGACCAACTATTAATGATAAGAAGACGCAGAAGACTATTACCACTGCAGACCATTGTTCTTCTCCATCCTCTCTTTCCAGCCTGGAGAATATGACAAGCCCACTGATGTCGTCACGGTTTGCACTTCAGGTCAAGGAAAACCTGCTATTTTTTGGGTTCCGAAACGAAACGGTTCAAAATAAGGTGTGCAAACCCGAACCCGCTCCATGTTGGTGGAAAAGGGGTATACATAAGTGTTAAGATTCTAATATACCCACGTCTCCCATCTATACATGTTGCCTATGTACAATACAAAGGAGCACACTTGAAGCACAACTGTCATACATCCACCACAAAGTTAAACACGCTCAGTGGTCTACCTCCTTTCTCCAAGACAGTTGTGCTCATTAATTGCCAAGCAATTGTTGCTGAGTGGAATTTCAAATTCAATTTATATTGCCAGCGTTTAGGGACACGAACAGGGAAAGCATGACCCACTTTTCAACAAAAGTGCTGATTTGTTTACAAATCTAAAAAATACATAATTGCATACAAATTGCTGGAAGATAAAATCAGACTACATCAAATGGCATACAGGGACCTGACGAAATGGGGGATTGTAGCACAAACACAGAACTGCTAGCTTAACTCAGAAAAAAGGGAAAAAAATCCTTGAGTTGAGCAGATTAAATAAGAGAGCAGATTATGACTATGGGGTCGGTGCCGCAAAGGGTCCCACCACCGGATGGATTTGTACTGGCAGTGATTGGGGCAGGGTGGTGACACACAAAGAGATCATCTTTTACACAGTGCAATCTCTAAATAGGCCAGGAAAACAGAGGCTGCATTCAGTGAGAGAGATAAAAAGGTGGGAGGTTTCACAGGGTTAGAAACAGGGAGGGATGTGAAGGAGAACTGTAGAGTGAGAAGAAGGAAGAGAAAGCAGAGAGATGTACATGTGCGGGAAAAAGCTACAAAGGCAGATAATATGAACAGGTGAAGAGAAAAATATAAAGACTGGAGAGGCAGGAGTGATGCAGAACAGAAAATAGAAAGAGGGGCCAGTTGGTATGGATCCAGGTGCTGGGTGCTTTAACACTGGCTCTCCAAGCATCAGCAGGGAGTCCATCACTACACTCTGTCTGCTGCACTCCTCCTCCTTCTCTCTGCTCCTCCCTTTTGCTGCATCATTTCCATCATGGCGGAACCCTGTTGCCAAGCTGGCTCTGCTGTTGTTGGACATACGCACACATACGTACGGCTATACTCTGCACCTCTGCAGCTCTGCAGCCCTGCACAGCACACACACACACACCCACCCACCACAGACAGGGAGGCTCACTAGACACACCACAGAGCTAACTCAAATCATTACTTTAAAAGCACACACACCAGAATTAGTTTTTACACGAAATACCATGTAGAATTTAAATAAAAAAACAGTAGAAAAGTTTAGGATTGAGTGAAATGTATTCCCTCCCTCCCTGGAGTTTGCATGTTATCCCTGAAACTGCATGTGCTTCCCTCAGAAGCTCCTGTTTCCTCCCACAATCCAGATACATGCAGGTTAGGTCAATTCTAAACTCCCTGTATTGCCTGTAAGTGTCCCTGTGTTTGTCTTTATATACACTCAACATATCAGAGTGTTGTATGTTTCATTTGTTTAGTTTAGATCTGATATCATGTGTTTGCCACCTGTATACAGTACCATGTATTGGCTTGCTTCTGTAGGTAATGTCAGTAGTGTGTTGTAAACACATGAGGATTAGGCACCTTTAGGTGTAAGACACATGAATTAAAAAAAATAATTAATTCATATATACCATACTGTATATATCTCACCCAAAGCATGCTGGGACAGGCTCTAGACCCAAAACCTTAACAGTCTATATGAATGCTTAACCTTTGGCAATGGCTTGATTAATTCAATTCAATTCAATTCAATTCAGTTTTATTTATATAGCGCCATATCATAACAAAGTTATCTCAGGGCACTTTTTCAAATAGAGCAGGTCTAGACCGACTCTTTATATTTACAGAGACCCAACAGTTCCCACCATGAGCAAGCACTATGCGACAGTGGCAAGGAAAAACTCCCTTTTAACAGGCAGAAACCTCGAGCAGAACCAGGCTCTGGGTGGGCGGTCATCTGCCTCGACCGGTTGGGTTGAAGTGGGGGGGCGGGAGGAAAGAGAACATACAGCAGCACAATACAGTTCCACATAGAGATGTAAAGTAATAGTTGTGGTAATGGTATTGATGTTAATATTAACAGAAATAATACTAAGAGCAATATTATAATAGTAATACTAATAATAAGAGCAACAACAGCAACAGCGGGTGCAGAGCAGGAGCACGGGGGCATATATATATACACATGTATATATATATATATATATATATATATATATATATATCAGATCAGATCCACTATCCAGGATGAAAGAACAAAGATCCATGAGTACATCAGGAAGATGGCCCCAAGTGATGAGATGCTTAGTGAGTACCTCAGGCAGCAGAAGCCAGACGAGGAAGGAGAGCAGGTGGAACCATCATGGGAGGACAAACCCCTGCAAGGTATGTACCACCGGCAGATAGAAGAAGTGGCTGATATCGAGAAATCCTACCAGTGGCTGGAAAAGGCTGGACTGAAAGACAGCACAGAAGCACTAATCATGGCAGCACAGGAACAGGCTCTGAGCACAAGATCGATAGAGGCCGGGATCTACCACACCAGGCAGGACGCCAGGTGCAGACTGTGCAAAGATGCCCCTGAGACAATCCAGCACATAACAGCGGGGTGTAAGATGCAAGCAGGCAGGGCGTACATGGAACACCATAACCAAGTAGCTGGCATAGTGTACAGGAACATCTGTGCCGAGTATGGGCTGGAAGTCCCACGGTCAAGATGGGACACACCTCTGAAGGTGGTAGAGAATGACCAAGCTAAGATCCTGTGGGACTTCCAGATACAAACTGACAAACTGGTGATGGTGAATCAACCGGACATAGTAGTGGTGGACAAACAGAAGAAGGCAGTAGTGATAGACGTAGCAATCCCAAGCGACGGCAACATCAGGAAGAAGGAACACGAAAAGCTCGAGAAATACCAAGGGCTGAAAGAGGAGCTAGAAAAGATGTGGAAAGTGAAGGCAACAGTGGTCCCCGTGGTAATCGGAACACTCGGGGCTGTGAGCCCCAAACTGGGAGAGCGGCTCCAGCAGATTCCAGGAACAACATCCGAGATCTCTGTCCAGAAGAGTGCAGTTCTAGGAACAGCTAAGATACTGCGCAGGACCCTCAAGCTCCCAGGCCTCTGGTAGAGGACCCGAGCTTGAAGGAGAAATAGACCGCCCACAGGGGCGAGTGGGGAATTTTTATATATATATATATATATATATATATACACACACACACACATATATATATATATATATGTGTCTGTGTGTGTGTGTGTGTGTGTGTATATATTTACTCAAAAATTATATTGATTCAACAGTGTTACTCTGTGCTAAACAGAATTTACCAACGCTTACATTTGTGGAGATACGATGTTGTGCTGACCCATCACACTGGACTAATTCCACCCATTAATCCCAGACTCAAACCATGTGCTCCCCAACACGCTAAACACACAGAGCTGAGAGATACTGACGGAATTAAATAACACAGTACGTTTTACCAAATACCATAATATTAATATAGTGACAATATTTTGAAAACGACTGATGGTGCTTTCACCAGATATTCACACTAAAGAGAATGTTCATACAGTCAGTAGTAATTATTCATTTGACTCAGCTAGAACAGTCTAGTAAACTGAGAAAATTGTATAACTTTTCCTTGGAAGAGTCAACATTTATGTCATCAGAATTACTAGTAATAATAACTAGTAATTACAATTTCATTATTAGTTACTTTACATCTGCATACAAAATGTATGAAGAGTTTATAAAATATGTTTTGAAATAAATTAAACTACCCAACAGTTTGTACAAGTACAGCTGAAAGATTAGATTAGATAAGATAATTAATCAATTAGCTGGTTGACAAATGTAATTGCCAACTATTTATCGTTTAAGTCATTCTTTAAGCAAAAACATTCCAGCTTCACAAAAGTGACAATCTGCTGCTTTTCCTTTTAATTATTTCATTTTATTTTTAAAGCATTGTCACATTAGGCTCTGGGTCTTTGTGACGGCATTTCTCACTATTTTCAGAATTTTTACAAACCAATCAATCAATCCATTAATGGAGAAAATAATCATCAGATTAATCCATAATGAAAACAACCATTAGTTGCTGTCTGATACAAAATATTTCAAAATGAGCTCCACCTCAACCAACTCCAACAGTAAAATCCTGCTTTTACATTAATAATAACCTAATGATATCAGATATAACAGCCACAGGGGACATTTTCCTGCATTGAGTACTTTCACTTTTAACGACATTTTCCTAATTACATACTTTTACTGAAGTAACATTTTCAATGCAGGGCTTTTACTTGTAACAGAGTATTTGTACAGTGTGGTATTAGTACTTTTACTTAAGTAAAAGATCTGAATACTTGCTCCACCACTGCCAAACCCAAATCCTTAAGAATCTCTGGGGTTCAGATTTTGACCATTTTAAGTAACAAAAGTCAAATATACGTTCATATTGAAGAACTAATATTCAAAGATTGACATTCAAGAACTGAACTTCTGACAGACACTCCATATTTGCTATTTTAGATCAATGACGACCTGAATGTTTTGCACGTTGCTCTTTGATAGCAGATTAGTTATGCAACACATTTACCAACGGGTATTAACTAACTTAGAACCAGATCGAAAATGAAACCAGTTGTCAGAACCCAACCCTGACACCAAAAATCACAGTAGTTTCATTTTACAAACATTATTAATAATATTGTGTCAGTATGTCACACACCTGTACACAACCACCATTGCAGAAAATAGCAAATCCCCCACGACACACTAAACATGTGTGGCTGCTTCATTCATAACACACTGCATACACACACAGAGACCTCCTGACTTTACACTTTACCCATAAATCCTCACGCAACTACCCCCACCCCCCTTCTCTCTCTCTCTCTCTCTCTCTCACTCACACACACACACACACACACAAGGGCAGAAAACACAGCGCTCTGCGTCATGCTGAAGCTTTCCTTCATCAGTGCAGCAGAGCTGTGTGTTGCAGCTTTCCCTCTGAGCTCCGCACAAATCTCTGCTCTCCCCAGATTTCACAAAGTTAACATGGGCTAGGATTAACATTTAACGTGGGGCTATGCCAAGGCTCCAAAGTCCCCCCTTCAAGCTGAAATGACCACTTCACTCTGTGTAATGGACCTTGAGGTTTACCTGGTGTACAAGCACACTTAATGCACATCTGCAAATACAGATAATGGGTGAAAGATTTCCACTAACTCTGAGAGGTGTGTTTTTGTATCTATAAGAGTGTGTGTGTTTGTTTGTTTGTGTGTACGCTCACTGGCTTTCCAAGGTTGATTAATCCAAAGTATTAGTGCCAGCTTTGGACAAAGGTTACAGAGGCTCCTCTATGGGTTTGCTGCTGTCATTCAAAGTGACTTCAGCACACTCTCTTCCCATGTCCACAAACGTCCTGATGCAGTAAATGAAAGAGAATCGATCAAGTAAGCCCGTAATGGAGGGAAAGACAAACACAGACAAAAGGGCCTCTTCAAATCTGGTATTGGACTAGATGTCTTCACTCGGTCGACCCAGGACCTGAGTTGGGCCAAGTTTTATTCAGTCTAATCAAATCTGAGTAGGGTCCAGTTCTATTATAACAGTACTATTAATATTTTTTATTTATGCATGTCACTTTCTGGTACATTCCAGTAGCAGTTTCTCACAGTGTTGATTGTCACTTTCACCGGTTAAACTGACAAACGTCACCGGCAGCAGGTCATATCTTAACATTAAATCTGAGTAATTTGATGACAGGATAAAATTCAATTTGCCTGCTCTCTGCCAGCCAGTGTCTGTCCTTGTCAAAGATACTGTAGTTTGTGAGGGAAGCTCCACTCATTAGTGTTTCCTTAGTTCCAACAACTCCAACAGAGTGAGTCTGCTCTCCAGCTGATTTCGTCACATCATTTCTCTAATTCTCTCATTCTCTAAGGTAAACTTTCTTTCATATTACATCAATGATTCAAACGTATAAACTTAATATTTTTGAAGCAGGACCTCCAGTATTTGGATCAAGTAGATTAAGTAGCTGTTATTTCAATGTGTCAAATACATATTTCATCAACATTTAAGTATAAGTATCGGATCAGCAGATACCCAATATGAAAGGACTCAAAAGGGCCAATAAAACTTGATTGGGACATCCTTACATTTATGCCTCTATTTTTTGCACACAAATGACAAAACAGAAGACGGGAGAGAGAAAGAGAGAGGGGGGGGGGACAAGTGGGGCTAAAGAGAACCTTTTACAATAAACCTTAAATATTAAATATTCTGGTATTAATATTGGACTATAGCCACATTACTTCTGCTTGTCTCAGGTAGCAGACTCACATTTAGCAGTGTTGAATACTGAGACTAAAGCTAACCAAGGTAAGCACCAGAGGGAAATGGGTCTCTTGCCTTAATAGGCCACATTATTGGCTGTACAATATCCTGTTGAGACGACATACTCCCCTGCAGGGAAACCGAAACAGCCTTTTACGAGTGTCCATCTGTCCAGTCTTTGATGATGTCAGCTAGTCAGTCCTGCTTACAGCCACAGACTACAGCCTGACACAAACAACATGCTATGACTTTCCTGTCCATTCTCATTTTTATGCCATTCTGTCCCAAGAAAGCAACATACCGCGATTCACTAACAAAAGCCTCAAGTAAGTACATCACATGAAACTCATCCCTACAGTTTGACAACAGAGATGTGTTTATGTTGAGGAAAGACAAAGCTTTAGTCCTATGTTAGGGCCACTCAGCCTACAATACCACACTTCTTATATTATGGGTGAGGTCACTGTTGTGATACACATGGCAAACACTGTGTATCAAACATTTTGGTCTCAGAGAACAGATAACAGCTATTTTTGTTAAAAGGAAGTGAGAAGAAATGGCATTACTATCCTATAAAAAAACAAACAGTCAACAGCAAGGAGCAGTAGAGAAAAAAGCCTTTCTATACCAGGAAATAAGCCGAGGGGCCGGCCACTCAATGGCTCCCCAAAGACAGCACCAGTGCTCTACCCTGAATCTGAGAAACACAAGCTTGGACACATTTCACAAACACTTAGAGCTGTGCTGAGTGAAACCCTAGGAGAAGCCCGGCGCAGTGCAGGAGAGGCAGCTACTTAGACTACATCCACACGCATAACTTTTGAAATGTTAACTCCTAGTGCCCCCACTACTCCAGTGTTTTAGAACCCCTAAAAATGAGACTTTTAAAAACGACTGCTGATCCTGTTTAAGTTTGAAAACTCTGGATTGCGTTTTAGTGAGGACGGCTGAAAAGGAGATGTTTCAAAACTATGACACAGACACCCACGTTACTGTGCAGACTCTGGCTCCAAATGACGTCACCAGCGCAAGATGGCAGCTAGCGTATCAACGATTTTTTGGCTTCATTTATGTACAGTCAGAGGAAGTGGAGACGCGTCGTCCATCTTTATATACAGTCTATGGTGTGGATGGATGTAGTCTTAGAGTTATCAGGCAGAATGAATATAGATAACTAGTTGGTGGTCAGGACCAGAGGTAAAAATGCAAGTCTTAAGTAAATTTTTCAGCTTGTTTTGAGCACTTGATCAAACTTGAAAGACACCACATAAAACCTCTTGTGTAACAGAATATCTGTCAGTATCATATTGGTGTTCTGTAAGACAAAAACCACATTGGGGATGATCCTGTAAATGACTCGCCTGTGGTCTGCTCGGGCTACTCGGCCCAGATATGGCTGCACAACAACATTACAGGTGGCACCAGGTTGTCTGAGCAATCACTTCAAGGCTCGTCGACCCGGAAACTGGCCCTGCCAGCCTTCATTGATTTAGTCAGTAAACCAGCTCAGCTCCCAGGCTCAGCTCTGCACAGGGAGAGGAGGTAGAGACGAAAATGACGGAAGGGAGAGGGAGAGGTGACGTGATAGATGGTTACTGACAAGAGCCTAACTGGTCTCCTGGAAGCAGGAAAGGAGTAAAAAACGAGGGACGAGAGAGGGAGTGAAGTACAAATCACACCCTTGTTTCCTGTTTGTTTAAAGCGGTGTTCCTGCAGCATTGTGAGTTGAACGTGGCACTAAACTTGTCAAACAATCGATGCAATTAAGACTCATTCATTAAGACGCCCCAATCATGTTCTCTTTAAACCCAAGCATGAACTTGAATGAGAGTAAGAGGAAGCTTTAATTCAAGTACAAGTGCTATTGTTTTTGTCAGTCTGCCATTGTTGGGTGGTAAACTAAAAGTATTTTTACTTTATTTTGCTTTATTTTTTGGACAATTATTTGCATGGTCACTGTTCTAGAGTCATAAGATTATATTGCCAAAGCTACCATCTGATTGAAGCTTATTTTAGTGTTGTGCTTTCTGTATTAGGGTCAGCCAGCTGCATAAAATGTGATGAAATGTAACAAATTAATAATAAAAGATGTGTGACTCAGAAGTGTGATCACATAATTGCTCATGGGATACGGCAAAAGTCAGAATCTTGAGGTGGGCGTGGTCTCTGCATGGAACAGTACTGGATGAACCACCAATTACGGAGCAGACATGGATCACTTCACATGTCAAGTAGGGTTGTGCATGCAGCATGAGCAGATACGCCCAGAAACACACTCTGACATCTACCACCTCGTCTACAGACTGCTGATTACCTACAAAATTGTCATAGTGAATTTAGTGTGCTTCTGACAAACATGCCCCCCTCACTCTTGCTTCCCTGACAGCACCACACCTCTGCATTTAGCCAGTCATTAGGTGTGTGCGGACTTGTTTTGAGTTGATTGAGCAGCTGAAACCGCAGCTGGGATGTGGCTGCTGATTTGACACACCCTGAGATGGATGAGACACACGGAAGCGGATCACTCTGGAAAATGACAACTGCATCAAGAGGTGTCCATCTACCGCACACATCTCTTCATTTGAAATTGCATGTGCATGAATCATTAAATGGCTCTATTTAGAAACGATCAGAATAGCATGGTAACAGCAATCGGTGCTCATGCTTTCCTGTTTCTTAAGAGGGCATTTCCAAGACATTGCTGATCACGTCACACATAAATACAAGTGTGCTCAATTTCAGTGTCTCATCAAAGTCATTTGTATGTATTGGGGGGCTTTAGGGAAGAGATGGTGAAGTGGTAGCACGTTATATATTTAGGCTGGACGATTCTTACAATTCCAGAAGAGTTTTGTAGGACTTCAATACTGTCATTTTTGTGAGATATTAACCTAGATTTAGAAATACCTGTAAGATCTGATTTTAGGGTGAACAAATCTACTGTGGCATGTATTAGAGCTGCAACGATTGGTCGATTAATCGATTAGGCGACCAAATTAATCATCAACTATTTTGATAATTGATATTTGCTGGTTCCAGCTTCTTAAATGTGAGGATTTGCTGCTTTTCTTTGTCATTTCTGACAGTAAATGAAGTCTTTGGGTTTTGGACTGTTGGTCAGACAAAAGAAGCAATTTGAAGACGTCACTTTGGGCTCTGGTAAATTGTGATGAGCATTTTTCACAATTTTTTTACATTTTATAGACTAAACAGTTAATCGATTAATCGTGAAAATAATCGGCAGATTAATCGGTAAGGAAAATAATAGTTAGTTGTAGTCCTAGTATGTATTAACATTTTCAAACATGTTACCAATCTTTGACAAGTTGAGTTTTCTGTTTTTAACTTCCTGAGATGCATGGGAGCCTACTGTGTGCGGAGAATTTGCTTGGCAGCAGGTCACTGTGGGTTACCAAGTCTGCCATATTATCATTTTGTGTATTAGATTACATTAGAACAGCCCGGCTGGAACAGGTACTGTGACAGAGGGCACATCTGAGACTAACCAAACAAAGGTTCTTTAAGTCAGTTAACATATGCAAACATACTGTACTGCTTAAGTAACCATTCGAAGCAAGCTGAACTTCACAAAGGTTACAGCCTGAAACGTCCTAAAACATTACTATAACAAAGTGCAAATGCATAGTGTCCACCCTATTCACTCATGCTTGAGACTGTAAAAATGGATAAGCAGTAACCTTGGTGGGGCCATTTGTTATGTTTGAATAACAACTGAGACACTGAACAAAATGAAATAGTTTCTACAACAACACTGGTATAAAGAAAAATAAAATACTTTTTGATCTGTCTCATGTTGTGGACCCAATCTAAACTGCACCCCTTCCAGTCAGGAATATAGAGTACACTGAGGGATTCTGTTCCTCTGCAGAAAGAGTTTGTCACCTACACTCGACTTGTCAGCTAACCAGTATGACAGTACAACAATCCAGTGTTTGTTATCTAAACACAAAAGAGACGTGCAGCAAAGCAAACACACTGAATGGCACACTGAAGTTTAAGTTAGGAGAGTGTAAAAGACTGTTCTTTAAACAGTTGCTTGGTATTAGAGGCATCCATCCAAAGCTCCATTTATGGCGAATGAATCCATCACCCCCCCCCCTCTCTGTCTTTCTCTCAAACTAAATAGTTTCCACATTAGTTGCCAAGTGATCAGCTACGCCTGTGCTGCTGAGGATACTGCCTCTGTTGGGCTAACTAACAACAAGAGTAGTGCCACTGAAAAAGTAGAGCTGTGCTTTTTCTACCAGCCCTATCATCAGACCTTAAAAAGAAGAGATGTCATCCTCTGCTTTTGACACAAGCTTATAGCACCCAGAAAACACACAAGAAACACAAAGAGAATACTGTTTTAGGCAGTGCTTACAACAGGAAAATGATCTGATGCATTTTTGAATAAATAATCATACAATATAGACCCAAAAAGTATTGACTCTTTCTTTGTGAAGCCCCATATCTGCCAGCTCGGGCCTTCCACTACCTTGAGCTGTAACCAGGCCAGATCCAATTAAGCCTCGCTTGCTTCCGTGTCCTAAACTCACATTTCAAACTGTCCCTGGCCTCTAATCACCGTTTCTCTCAGGCAAGTGCCAGACTTTCTGAGAGCAAAAGCACAGCAGTGCAGCAACACACACAGTAATTTGCAGCACACAAAAACTACCATCCCGGCACAGCTGAGCTACAGTATGTGGGGCATTGGGGGCAGGCTTGGCTTTGTTCAGGCAGATATCTCTTAACATTTTGAGGCCAACATAGAGCAAAAGCAGCATATCCCGACATGAAATCAGAGCTTTAGTAAACAATGCGTTCTTACAGTCATGGCAGAGAAAGCAACCTGTGGTTGGGCACTGAAAGAACTGCTGATGTTGTAATCATCATGATTCAGGGTCAGATAAAATGGTGCCTTAGATTGAACTCCAAAATAAAGCACAATCAATTCAGAGGAGATGAATATGAGTCTGCTCTATGGTGGAGGGAAACAATAATGTTGTATGTCTTTGCCTGCCTGAGAACATTTGGCTTTACTGCACAGCAAACAGTCAGAAAAACTGGAAATTCCTCCTTAAACAAACCAGAAGAAAGGCCATTATATGGCTGTACAATGATATGGAAGTGTAGTCCAAACACATGAAAGAAACTGACTATTCTGCAACAAGCTTACACAGCAGCATAGCTTTCTTTTCCAGTTGCTATAGTTGACTCAAAGCCCAGTAGTATCTACTGTAAGTGTAAGGAAAACTGTCAATGCTCAGCCCTGTTTGTACATTTGAAATCAAACAATATCTAAGTGATTGATAGCCTTTTAAATCAGACATTTTAACCATAAAGCATCTCAAACATGAGCATAACTGACAGGTGAACATTTCCGAATAAACTGAAGGGAAAACAACACTTCAAGCACGCTGTTAAATAAAACACTACCTCTTACATTGATGAGGAGAGTCAGTCCACAATTGACCGATCATTTCAGTGGATAGAAAATGAGTTGTTAATTGAGGATAAAAAGCACACACAGAGTTGGCTGAGTGCAGTAATGTACTTCTGTCTAAAACAGAATGCAAATGGGGACTCATAAAGCTATTTGGTTATAGTGAAGGCTTAAACCAGCGCTGCTGCAGGTGTGTGGAAATCTGCCCACAGCTTGATCTCCCATAATCCCTATTGTTCACCGACTCGTCAGCAGAGTTTACCTTGAAGTTGCTGGAGTTGACCCAGGAGCTGGCAATGCCGTCGACCATCTTGTCCAGCGCCGTCTGATCCTGCTCCAGGTCGTGGGACTTTTCCTTATCCAAAATGTAATCGATGATCTCTTGCCCCACCTGCAGCCGTCGGCCCATGTCCTTCTGCAGGACCTGGGCCAGGCAGTTCTCCATGCTGGGCTCCATCATCCTGGCCTCTGCTAACCAACCCCTATGGCTCCCTCAGTCTGCCCGGCTGAGTGACTGACTGGCTCCTAGCAGTCCTGCACTGCTCAAAGCAGCGGGAATGACAGCTAAACAAAAGGAGCCCCAGTTAATGAGTGTGTGGCTGGGTGACCCGGAAAAGGGAGAAAAAAGAAAGACACAGTCTGCTTGTATTTTTATCCCCGAGGGCAGGCCTGGTCTTTGTGCAAAGTGCTAGCTCGCTAGCAAGCTAGTGGCCGTGCCCTAGGGATGGATGGAGCAGGGCTTAGGGAATGGCAGCAATGCAGCATGTGTGTGTCTGGACAGCAGCTGGGGAAAGTTTACTACTCCCTCCCACTTGGGTTTCTTTTTCTCCCTCTTCCTCTCTTAGAGGAGTCTGAGCCAAACCGCTATAGCAGGGGTAGGAGAGGTGGTTTTGGCGAGCAGCGCACAAGGCAGCAAATGGAGATGTATGGGGAGGGCTAGCTTAGAGCTCTATGTCTTGTCCCGGGATCTGCCCTGGAGAGCCCTAGAAGAGAGGAAAGGACAGCAGAGTCAAGTCATTATCAAACCTCTTCATTTAAATTATAAACATCATCATTGATTGCTCCTGGCACAGAAATTCATCACTCAAAATTCATTTCAGATTTTTGAGCTTATAGTTAAAAGGGTTAGGTTAACCCAGTGTTATACACTATATGGCCAAAAGTATGTGGACACCTCCTGGCCTCAAATGAGCATACACTCGTATTTTAGACAACAGTCCGGCCACATCTAACAATTCTTACCATACCAACAAGGTATTCAGATTACTATCACATAAAGCAAAGTAATCAGCTAATATAAATAAATAATAATAATAAATATAAATATATTTGGGAAGCTAAAACCAGATCATGTTTGGCATATTTGCTTGAAAAATGGCTCGGTTATCAATATAGATCATTTTTCTGTTGATCGGCTCATCAATTAATCGATTCATTGTTTGAGCTCCAGACAGTAGTGTTGCAACTTTGTGGCAACAGTTTGTGTTTGTCCCTTTCTTGTTTTAACATGAAAATGCCCCCGCACACAAAGCCAGCTCCATTAAAGACATGATTTTTCCAGTTTGGTGTGGAAGAACTTGACCGGCATGCAAAGAGCCCCATCCAACACCTTGTGGGATGAACTGGAACACCGACTGTGAGCCAGCCAGGCCTTATCGCCCCAACATCAGTCAAGTGGCCAGCCTCACTTATGCTCTTGTAGCTGAATGAGAGCAAATCCCCGCAGGCCAGGCTCCAAAATAATGTGTGGAAAGTCTTACCAGCAGAGCGGGGCTGTTATAGCAAGCAGGTTAATGCTCATGGTTTTGGAATGAGGCGTGCAAGAATCACATATGGTTGTAATGCTTGGATGTCTGAATACTTTTGGCCATAGTGTAAGCAAGTCCCCAGTACTTTGGGGTAACTGCAAATAGTGTGTCGAATAAGCTAATGTTGCCGAATCACACACTAGCAGCCAGTGATGAGAGTTACAGCCAGTGCTGCTTAAATGCTCTTTCAAGACCAGAATCAAAAATTGTAGGGAAATGAAAAATGAACATTCAAAAACAAAACAAGACAGCTGAATCAAGGCTCTGAATGAATTCACCCCACCCAAACACACCCATCTCTGACAGCTTCAAATGCTCAGCTTGACAACCCACTGCTGCTGTGGAAACACAGGGACTGAGGGGGTTGAGCTTCATTAGCAACTCCAAATGAATAAAGGACCTCACTGCAGTGTTTATTTACTCCAGGTCCAGACTGCTCGGTCATATGCTGACTGGGCTTCTTCCCTTCAAGATTATCTACCAGAGAGGAATCCGTAAACAACCTCTGTCAGATGTGGGCCTTTGTTCTGGTAAGTGACAATCACACCTGCACGTGTTGAAGCAGCTCGATATGGATTCAGATTCACTAGACTGTGACCATTTACTTTCTCCTCATTAGTGCAATCATGTTGTTGAAACAATACGTTTCCTTTTTTATGATTGGCTAGGGTAATAGTTAAATGTATTTGTTAGTTAGCACGGGCAATACAGACAAACAGTTACCTAGGGAGAAGCAATGCATCAGATGAAATGTACATAGTGCCTCTAGCTGAAGCTGATTTGTATGTATATGCATGTGTCTATGTGTATATGTATTGTATATGACTGTGTATGCCTTGACATTTAAGCCTGAGAGAAATCTGGAAGAAGCTGCACTGGTCTGAGTGTAATACATTTTAGTAACAACATGTAAGATCTATAATTATAAGGCTCTTTGAATAGTTCAGTTTAAGACAGGAAAATGCAATACATGTCAATAAAATTTGCATTTACAGCATTGCTATATGATTATACCACCCTGAAATTGCTTGTGATTTCACACACATTTGCTCGGTGTTGCCACACACACCCCCCCCCCCTCTCTGCTTTGATTTTATTTTTTTTACATTAGCTGAGCTCCAGCTAGCTCAAAGCCAGACCATCACTGCTGCTGCTAGCAATGCCAAACGAAGGAGCGCCTTGACAGATTCTAGACACTGCTAACATGAAACATGACTAGCCTCCCCTGTATTTTTACCCCCGGTGGCCGTGAAACATTCAGTTTCTTTGTTTCTCTCTAAAACAGCTGGCTTACCTTTCCACCGTACCAGACAGAGTAGGTGTGCAGAGGATAAAAGCTAACGCTAGCCCCTAGCCAAGCCTTTCCTTTCAATGAAACGTCAGTTCGCAGCCAGGCAGCACAAAGAGAAGAAAATGTGACAAGGAGGCGAGAAGGTGTACCTACAGCACTCATGTTTCTACTCACCATATCCCGCTTAAACGCCGCAGCTGGTTCGAACATACAGTTCGTATTTCTTGTTGTAAATATACAGTCCACGGCCTCAAATCTCTCCTGTCTTTCTCTTTCTCTCAGTCTCTCCACCCGGAATGCTGCCTGCAGGACAAGAATGGGATCGTCGTGCGCATGCGCAGTCGATCCAGGGATGATGTTGGCACTTGGAAAACTGTCGCATGGCAATGCAAGAAAAAAAACACCCTGTCGGCGTGTAATCGCGGACGTGTAACGTTGTAACTCGACGTGTAGCGACATCTAATGGACACATGGGGTCTGTGATGTGTGTGCAATGTAATGGTAAGCGCATAGCGTTTACATTTTCACTCAAACTGCTGCATGCAGAAAAATAAAACTGAGGATTTAAGGGTTCAGTGTCTTGCATCTAGACATAATCTAGGAAACAGGGAAGATGCCCTGGGCCCGAAAAAAAACACCATTCACATATACTGTACATCGAGTAGCTGATTCTTTCTAATTTTGATTATGTGTAAAATCAAAACTACAAGTAGGACCCAAGACCCACAAACACAGCCCACTGTGTCAGGGACTAGGGTCCCCACAACACAACCTAGTTTTCATTATTTCTAATCCGACTACATTCTATTGATGTCCTATACAGTCTTTACTTGGTAAAAGATCCTAAGCTCAAATACTAAATGAATCACCCATTTTACAGTCTCCGGTAATAAGGGGGTGAACTTTTTATTACCCGTTAATGTTAAGTATCAATATACAGTATCAGCCAATAGAATTCCATAGTGGTTAGAGCTACAATACCATCAGTTTGGTTGTGGAAACGCACGTCGTCATTATCAGTGCAGTTTATATTGCGTCACTGATAGGCCTTCTTCACAGCAGACGTTTTGACTTGTCATAGCAGGAAAAGCACAAGTGTTATTAATACCATTAATGATGGCTCCGTTCTATTGAAGTGTCCCAGTAAGTCATGACAGTGTGAAGACCAGGACCCTGGACCTGAAGCAGCTAAAAGGAATTCAGCCATCATTTTTTCTATTTACGCCTGTGCTTTTCTTACTGTGACATGTCAAAATGTCTTCCGTAAAAAAGGGCTTATTGCACTGGCAGTGTGTGTGTATGAGTGTGAGAAAAATAACACATTCAGTGTATTAAAAAAGGCATTTAAACTGCTTGGGGTACATTCTCACATTTATTTTTAAAGATCATAGTTTACATAGTCTACAAATTTGACCACGCTTTTATACAAGTGTGGTTATAAAGCAAAAATAATAATAATGTTGCCGTCTGTTTTGTACCAACATTATATCCCTGCATGGCACAGGAAGCAGCCTACTCCAAGACTGAAATGCACATTTGCCATTTTCAGAGAAGTCCAGGCAAAACTGTTGCCCATAAATCAGGTACATTATGATGGCTTTGCAAGCACCATCCATGGTACCCACAATTATGGTGGAATCTTTCATAAGAGCTTCTTGTAATGTGACATCCACATACTGACAGACACACAAAGTTGTCCTGTGACTCTCAAAAGCAAATCAAACACCATACATGATCCTGATGTATGCATTGTCCACAATAAAACAATGAGACTTTCACTCCGCCTCGTCGTCTTCTTCAGAGGGTTCCTCGCTCTTTGAGTCATCATCCTCATCCTCCTCCTCGTTGTCGCTGTCGTCCTCCTCTGAGGAGCACTCTTCGTCTTTCTCTGCAGCTGGCATCTTAATGACAATTTCATCATCTGCATCATCGTCGATGACCATGGACTTCCTCCTCTCCAGAAGAGAGGGGGTGCAGACGGGTGTGGTGTCCTGAAGTGGAAGAGAGGAGCTCATTAGCCACATGTGGTCATTCTGGTATAAATGGGATGATTTGTTTTGTTTAAGTTTTCCCTTGAATCTTTTGATTTTCCCTTGATTTAATACAGTATGTTGGTACATGGGTTTTATCACGCAGCCACCAAGAAACACACGCAATAAGCTTTATGCACCACAGTACTGTAGGCACAGATATCTGACCCCAGATCACTGCTACACCTGAGGTCATTTTCAGTCTGTGCCAAAGCTCAAATAATATCACTAGTGTCAGCCTTACATCACTACATGTAGACGCGTTCATGGAATCAGACAGATTTTTCTTCTGAGGCACCTGGGCAGCCTGGAAAAGCAAAGACAGCACTCAAGGGTTAACATGATGCCAACAAAACAAAGTATAAATACTAGCAGAGTAGCTCTACGATGTTGTATACCTATGAAACTTCCATGTTTTGATTGGAAGAGGATGCCAATTATCACAGCTTTACATTTCTAAATATTGACAACACACTTAAATTCTTAATAACCTGAAGCTCCCAACAGCAAAGTTCTAGCCCTGAGTATATATTTGAAAAGTTTGATACTTTTCATTCTAGGAATAACTTTTTTTATAGCTCAGATAAATACACAACAGCTAGATGCCATTTAAAGTTACAATTCCAAGCTCACTTACAAATCCGGGGAAGTCATAGTCGATGCCGTGTGCCGCAAGCCTCTTGCGGAGCTTCGATTCTTTCCGCAGGAGCTTGTCTTTCATCTTGGTGAGTTGCTCGGCTGTGCGTTTCTTGTTGTAGCGTGCTACAGCAGGATATGAGGGCTTTTTAAATTTCCTGTCGGCGCCAACAAACAGCTTCTCATGCACCTTCTCGGGTGGAATCACGTGACCTGCAAAACAGCACAAGTGTAGACAAAAAGTGTGAAAAACAGGCATAAAATATCTTTAGTGTAATAATTTCTGTAAGTTTACAGATCTTAATAATTCAGTTGATACTAATCTGTAAATCAAGATAGGTCACACGTTATGCATCACGGTATCGACAGGATCCATTAGGTCATTTTTTTATCCGATTTAACTCATGTGCATAAGGTGATGTTGCTCTCCTGTGCAAGAAAGCAGGAATTAACAGACTTGCGCGTGAACAATACTCACATTTGATGAGCCTCTCTCCCATAAGGTAGTTGTTCATGGTCTCTGCAACAATTTTGGCTACTTCATCACAATCAAACTCTACAAATGCGTAGCCTTTGCTGCCACCTGTCTGCAAGTAAAAGATGAGAAAAAAGATGAATCACATAACTCAATGTCTTCATACCACACATCTGAGTTTGAATAAGGCTAATCTGACTTCCATTTTAAACGTACAATGCTTTTATGCCATAGATCCAAATGAATTATCTTCGTGCTTTTGTTGGTACATGGGTTTTATCACTCTGCCAATAGGTGAGCAGGTAATAAGCTTTACGTACCACAACACTTTAGGCTCAGTTATCTGACTTCAGACCACGGTGACATCTGAGATCATTTTCAGTCTGAGCCACAATCCTGCAGGATCACTACTACAATGTCCAGTCAAACTGATGGGACAACTGTATGATCTAAAATCTCATACAGCAAACTGAGAAAACCTAAATCTTTATTCTTACTTAATTTGTAACGCACAGAATTAAAAACAAGCAAGCTCAAAATTATTTTCTTAACTCTTATCCAACTAAAGATGATGTTTTTTTAGTTACTCACTGGTGGAAACCAACTGAATTAAGCTTTGTACAGTAAGATTATGTCAAACACCTTTTTACTCCTGGACAGCCGCAGCCTCAGGACTTTCCCAAACTGTTCGAAGTAAGATTTGAGCTGAGGTTCAAACAGCCCGACCGGCAGGTGCCCGACATAAACCACTCCAGGGGTCAAACGGTTCGCCTGTATCAAAAAATAAATACATAAAAACAAACAAGACGACAAAGTTACAATTTCAGGGTCCTGGTATTGTTCACACGGTCATGACTTACTGGGACACTTGATTAGAATAGAGCCATTGTTAATGGTATTAGCAACACATGTGCTTTCACTGCTATGAAGTCAAAATGTCTGCTGTAAAAAATGGCCTATAATGCATTGCCCTAATATTAATGGCTTTTTGATTGAATTTTTTAAGGACAAACAGAAAGAGCACATTATACATCAGCATACTATATTATGAAGAGTTGTTTGATAATCCGTAATAATCGTAACTTGTATATTTGATTATTTTGGTTTATATTTGAGTGTATTAGTTTAATATGAATTTCGGTATTACTTGATTATTTTTTTACCATTTATAATGATCTTTAAAACGCACAATAATACATCTTGTATTAATAAGGAGAAAGAAAAACACAGGCAAACACCACAGCTTGCCACAAGCTGTAACTGAGTGTTGAATCGCCATTTTTAACCGGTCACGTGACCCTGTCGAACTAAAATCCTTTGGGGCCGCCATTGAATTAATTAAATAACAGCTATTGCAGCACCGGACTCTATGCAAGTTAGCTCAACACTACAGTTAGAGGTCGCCTTTATCTACAATAGCCACTAAAATAAGAGTATTTGACCGTGATAAAAAGGGTAGAAGTTGCATTCAGGATGGCTGAATTTTCTAATTAGGTCACGAAACCCGACGGGGTACGGAATAACGTGGAACACCTGTTGCCTTTGGAAAAGACGATATTGTTGGATAAACGAAGCAATAATAGCACCCTAGTGAAAGTTATCGTGAATTCATGTTTCCGTCCGGGGCCACAATTTCATCTCGACCCACCTTGCTGGATTTGTTCTTCTTCACCTCCTGCACCTTCTTCTTGAACTCCGACTCTTGTTTGGGGTTCAAAGCCAGCAGCTGTTTAGCCGGGTTAGGGGCCGTTTCTGCGTTACATTCAGTCATTTCGACGAATTAATGATACGAGACACAAATTGTAAACTCTCTACGAACCACGTCGGTCTCTCTTTATCCGGTTGCCCATGTGGTGACACAGCCAAGGAAGGCGGAGGGAAGGGCTTCTCAAGTGTTATCCACAGACGTGCGCTCTCCACAGCGCCACCTACAGGCAGGGAGGATTAACCCTATTTTAGCAGCTGCAATTATAACTACAGCAAACATAAAAGAGGTATCGAAGCCCATTTCTGCCACTTGGGGAAAAAAAATCACTACTTAAGTTTTTCGCATTATTAAGTTATTAAGTTTTTCTTCATGATTATGACTTATCTCCTAATTATGAAATAGTATCTTATAATTATGACTTATTTTCTGCATACTGTAGATACTGTAGCTTAGAATATTTGCACAATGCACAAGTCATGTATATGGCCTAAGGTATTGTAATTCATAACCTTTGAATTTAATTAGTTAATTTCTTATTTTAATAGATATCTAAATTGTTATAGTCTTATCTTATTTGTTATTATTATTTTATATGACTTACTATCTTATAATTGTGAGATATCTCATTATTAGATAATAAAACATAATTTTTTTCCTCAAGATAATTAATGACATATAACTATAAGATACTATGGCATGATTATTATATAATAGTTCATAATTATGAAAAAAAGCACTTATCAGTGAGACAGAACTTGTGTGGTGGATCATTTTTTTCAAGTGGCGGAAATGGGCTTCCATGAAAAGATCTACAAATGAAACAAATAACAAATACAAGAAAACACTGACCCCAGATCACTGCTACAAAAACTAAAAACTGAGGGTTACTTTCAATGAATTACTCCTACTGTCATTTGGAAAAATGTTACAGCACGAAAAAAGGAAAGGGAAGGAGGAGCAGAAGAGGAGGTGGAGAGATCAAAAACAATGGGGGTGGAGTGTTTACCAGTAAAATAATGAGGTGAGACAGACGTTACATACAGATCAGCAGTGCACACGGCAACATCAGTGGCTCTGAATTCATGAAATGGCAACAAAAATCATCTACTTCACAGTGAATGGGAGACCAGAGCAGGCTGAGTTCCCGGTGGATTGCCCTGCTCAGGATGTCAAAGGTAGGAGCAGAAAATTATGTTACTATACTATTTAAATGTAACTTTTTAATATTAGAAAAGTATTTTAAGGAGTGAGTGCACACACATACACACCTACTCACATATCCACATGTGCAATTATAGTTTTTAAGAATATCTGCATCTGTAATATGATCCGTTTTTTATTAGTCGTAATGTGCATCTTCCAAACTTCTCCCATGTTAACACTTATTGAAAGAAGGTAAATATAATGTGAATATCTGATCTGGTTTTATAGACTCTAAATTTGTGTTGCATTAACAGTTCAGTTCATGACAGACAAATATTTTAACAGCTTTTTTTGTAAACCACACATGTAACTGGATCAGATGCACAGTTGAGTCATTACACAAGCAGATGAAAGAATTGTATGTTGTAAGTGTTACTGAGGTTGTCTGAGCTACAGACAGCGATACAGCTGCTACTGACAGCTCCTCACTTGTCACATCGACTTCACATGTTCTTTATAATATGCTTTGTTTCAAGTGGTGAGGAAGGCTAAAGAAAGCACCTTATTGAAGATTTCATATATAATTCAATAGTTAAGGAGTACAGATTTTGGAGCATTGTTAATCTAACTGTAGAGTCTGCATGCCTCTGTGGGGGTCTTCTATAAAACTGGTACCACTTTCTAATAAGGCACACTTTATAAAGGTTCATAAGCTGTAACTAAATGTTTTTATTAATGTCAGTAAATCATTTACATACTTATAGTCAGTTTTAAGCCATTATCAAGAATCTTTTTTTTTAATGAAAAACCTCTTTAGCCTTTGTTTATCCTTTCTATTTGCTAATAATGCAGTTATAGATGGTGGTAATCCATTAATAAATGCTTAATAAGTTGTTAAAAATTAATTTTGCAGCCCTTTTCCAGAAGGTAAATGCTCATACAGTTTTATTGGTTTGATTATAATAATGGTATAATTGATCTAAAAAGCAATTAGTTATAACTTATAAACCTTTTATGAAGGGTAGCTTATCAAAAAGTGGTACCTTGACAAAAAAAAATCATAACTGAAAGATCACTTACTACAGAGCTTTCTACCACACCCCATGGTCTTCCTCAGCGGTTGAGGTTTGCTCTATAAAAACTGTAAAAATCATTTCTCAGGGCATAGTGAGAAATGAACAGTGAGTCCTTCTTTCCAGACCTGTTCCGCTCTGCAGCCGAGGCAGGGCCCCATGACATCCTGAAGCTGTACAACCCCAAAGGCAACATCATCAACATCTCCCCGAGTCTGGAGCCCAACGGCCCAAACTTCTGCTACAAGCTGGAGGTGGTGGCCGCCGACTGCAACAGTGAGCCGTTAGGTATCTTTAACTTAGCACCATGGGAGTCAGTGCTCGGGGTTTATTGAAAAACTGTTGACAGCCTCCCTCTTTTCTTGTCACCTCAGGTGCGGAGCTTGCTGGTGCACTAGGATTTGACCTCTCATCCATGGAGAAAAGGTAGGCAAGGTGGGAAATAACAGAAACAGACTAGACTTATGACTTAATGATATTCTTGAGGAAAAATATGATTTATATTTAGTGTGAAAGGTAGAAAAGTCTGGCATTTGGGTGCATTATACTTTGAGCAAGGAGGCCAGATAGATAGAATTCGAGACTTTGTACAACCCAGTCCAAAGGTATAGATGAATGTGTAATGACTTAACACCTCGCTGATAGTGTGTGATCTCAGACTACAGGGCCTGGAGAAGAAAATCCTGATGGAGGCCGGTGAGACCCCTGCAGCTGTGTATGAGATGAAGAAACAGGTGGATTCATTTCGGGAGAAACTGGAGGTACGGCCAAAGAACTCACGGGGCTTTAAAGCTGCTCATGAAATGTGGGGAAAAGAACATGGAACTTATATGATAATACAACATCATAATCATCTGCATAGGGAGTTGTTTTTAATCCTCATCAGAAAAAAAACATCACTGACCTGAGCCAACAGTCAGGAAAAGGTGCTTGTTTCATATAAAGTGGGATGGTATGACCACAAAAAAATTACTGTCAAGTTGTGTATTATGATACTTGATTTACTTAAGCTGCACTTATCAATATTTATGTATTAGAAATAATTAAATTACTATGTGTAATGTGAAATGGGTTGCTCATAGGGATGAACCCAGAGAGAATTATCACTCCTCGACTCCTCAGTCCCCTCAGCTCTACTGTTTAGCGTCTTTAGTTCATTGTGGTTTTCTGGGCCACAAACTTCGCTCATCAACCTGGGTTCCAGCATCAGCAGGCAGATGTTTAAAAAAAAAAAAAAAAAAAGCCACTGTACACTACCTGCCCAGCACAGCACAGCAGACAGACACGGTGACTATAGCAGCCGAACATAGTGGAGCATTTAGCAGCTAAAGAGCCAGATATTTCCCTCAGGAGTTGGTAAAGACCAAAAACAGAAACATGACTGTGAAAGAATGCTAATGTTGCTCCAGGTCTATTGGATGTCGTAAATAGGCAACTATTTGTGACATGTTAGTCATTCAATTCAGTTTTCAATTCAGTTTTATTAATATAGCGCCATATCATAACAAAGTTATCTCAGGGCACTTTTTCATATAGAGCAGGTCTAGACCGACTCTTTATAATCATAACAACTTTATTAGGTGATAATATGTCAGATGTGTTTTTTTTAGCCATGCTATCGGCATGGCTCTAGGGATGGCAATGTCTGTCAGTCTTTCAGTCGGTCCACCACTTTGGTATAGCCTGAAATATCTCACAAATGATTGCCATGATATTTTATACAGACATTTATGGTCCCCAGATGATGAATTCTATTGACTTTGATGATCACCTGACTTTTCCTTTAGAACCAACAGCAGGTCAAACCTTTCAGTTATCCTGTGAAATATCTCAGCATTTACTGGATGGATTTCCATGAGCTATGCTTTTGTCCAGAGATTCATGGTTCCCAGACAATGTGCCCTACTGACTTTGGTGAGCCTCTGATATTTTCCCTAGTGCCACCATGACGTTGACATTTATGGGTTTTTTTGTGAAATGACTCAATTTGATGGATTGTCATGAAATTTGGTACAGATATTATTTCCCTCAGGATCAATGCACTGCTGCGCTGTACAGCATCACAGATCTGCTAGCATGGCTGTAGAGGGAATGTCTGACAAAAACACAGCATACTATTTTGTAGCAAGGCCCTTCTCCTCATTGGTACAATAAAAACAGAGCAATTTGAAGTCAGTATGATAATGATAGATGATTTGTAATTCCTGGTCTAAATTTTGAAGGGTCAATCTGGGGATTTGATAAGATGAACAGTGTGTTTCTCTAACCTCCAGCCTCAGTTCACAAGATTTATCCCCATTCCTTTTCAGAGTGTGGAGCATCTGAGCTGGCTGGGCTTGTTTAAAGATCTGTCAGAGGGAACACACAAGCCCTCCCCGTTCTACCACAAGAGAACCCTGCGTAAAACCAGGAAGGAGTGTGAGCATGTGCGGGAAAAGTTCCTTCAAATGAGGCACGTTCACATGCAAACCTCACTGACAGAAAAAAGACTGTCCTCCATATATTTTATCTTTATATATATAGTAATCATTAATGCTTATGTTGTCACATTTGCAGCTCCCTGGAGGTATCAGACGAAGTGAGGCAGTACTTAAAGACCCCAACCTTTGATAACTGGTGAGTTTCCACTTGGCCAGTATGAATCTGGAGATGTTTCCATGTCACCTGCAGCATCAGTGTTCAACCTTGATGTGCTGGGTTTCTTTGCGCCTGTGTGATGATCACGAATAAACAACCAGTGCACCTGTTTCCTCAGTGTGCAGACAGTGAGGCAGGCAGTCGGCTAATGACAGTCGTGCCCAACAAGCACCTCTGGCGCGCTTCTGAAGAGGATGGGAGCCGTCACCCTTTTCTTCTGATCGACACACTCATCTCAATATGAATAGGCCTGCAGAGGGCTCACAAATCAAAAGAAGGTCTTCATAAAAGGCTTAATCAACAAACCATGTTTGAAGTGGGCTTCATGGGGAGGAAGTGAATGCTGCATTCAGTGAGGCCTGGTCATCTTTTCATTTGTCCAAAAGCTTTTAAAGCAAACCCTAAACCTATGTGGGCATAGGGGTTTTATGAAGGATAGGGCTGGCATTATTCTACAGTTTTGTTACTGTCAACAAATCCCATGAAAAGACAGAAACTGGCAATGTCTCAGTCAGTTTTCCAACTCTATCCCTTACCGTGTCTGTGGCACCCAAGTCATTCCTACTGAAGACATACATCTTTAAAAACAGTCCAAAATATCCTATAGTTTCATTTTTAAAATGGCTCAGTAATTTCCTCAAACAGCTGGGCACTGTAGTTTTTAGTAAACATTCACACAGTAGTAAATAGTGCATTTGTTGCAACAGTGTAGCTCAGTGACAATGGAGCTCTATGGCACAGAGAAATAAGATATATCAGCCTTTGGATTGTTGTACTACTACTAATAATAATAATTGTGGTTAGGATTGCGTGGAAAAGTTCCTTGAAACAAACCAACCAGTTAACTGTGGCATCACAGATCCTATGCTGTTGAGTCTGATGAGTGAAAATATACATTTTACACATTTCTTTAGATGAGATGCTGTCACGAACTCAGACACAAAAACTGGTGGACTCTCCCGACAATATTATGGGTATAACAAAATCTTTACTGAGGCAAAAGCAATCAAACATAAGGCACTCTCAGGGAGGATATACAAAAGTACAAAGCAAAACACTCACAAGGAGGATCAAACAATGACATGGACTTGAACAAAACCTGGTACATGAACACTTGCTGGAACGCTTGACTCGACTCATCTGACAGACGGAACAAGACGAACTGGCACCGGACAAGGGGAGACAAGGACTATTTATACATGAGGTAGGGGAAAACAGGTGAGACCAATCAGGGGTGGGGTAGACAATCACAACGGCGGGAAAATCACACAAAGGGAGGAAGTCAGGGTCTGAAACGAGAGGGAAAGATGAGTACAAAATAAAACAGGAAGTGCAGGATGAGACTAGACATGAGTGACTTCAACTTAACATAAAACTAAAACTAAGACATGACATAATACAACATGAAACACTAAGCATGAACATGAAATACATTAACAAATCTGGCGAGACACAACAGATGCCTTCATTAACCCATTAGGTTGTTTTTTAAATCTCAGCATTAATATTGTATCCATTTTCCACTATTTTATCTATGACTGTATTATGTTTTATTGTTTGTTTGTTTTTTGCAAAGAAAGACTAAAAACTAAAAGACTAAACATACCGAGTGAAAATGTGTCATATATATATCAGATGTTAGCTTGTCCATGCAAGTGAGACACAGTATGCCCTTTCAAAAATACAAGCACTAGTAAAAACACTGCTAATTACTACCCTTGTCAGTGGATTCATCTGTACAGTTGAGGTGTAGCTTGTATGTCCTTCTGTAAGGCAAGAGATTTAAAAGAAAATGATTCATATACAACACCTTTGTAAAAATAACACAACCTTGTGCTTCATTTAAATGGAAACCTGGCAGGGAAGATGGATGACAGAGGATGTGATAGGCCACATAGCGAGACACTGAACTGTGATATGCACCTTTACCTTTGCTTTTTGACCTGAAATACCATTTTTATGCCTTCCTTCATTCTGAGTGAATGCTACAGACGTAGGGCCACACATTCAAAACCATACAGGAAGTTAAACTCTGGGTTAACTCCTGGGCTTAAGGAAACTTGGGTAGTCAATGAAGAAAGTCACACACTCTAAGTACCCTCCCATGGTGTTGTTTGTATTTTGTGTGTGTCTGTGCAGGCAGTGGGAGGACGCAGAGATCATGGTGCTCCTGCAGGTCATGTACACAGATTTAGATTTCATAGCGACCTTCAACATTGAGCCTGAAGTACTGCAACAGTTCCTGTTTGAAGTCTATCGAAGATACAACAACATCCCTTTCCACAACTTCAAGCACTGCTTCTGTGTTACCCAGATGGTGAAGTGTTTGTGTGTGTTATAAGAGTGACGTTTGATCATGGGCAAATCATGGAGAGCCCAATTGTGTCCGTAATCATGAAATCGTGCAATCATGTCATCACCTTGATGGATAATTGGTGAAGGACATCTGGCTCTCAGGCACTAGGTGACTCCAATCACTGGACAATTCTGCAGGTTAGGCAGTTGTCTCAACACATCCATGAAGGAGGACACTGGATGGTTTGAAATCTTGCCTTTAACCATTCTTAAAACATATTCTTTAAACCTACATTAATCAATATGTTTGATATCATAATCAGATGACTCAGTGTAATGTAAAAGGGTTAGCTCATACAAACAAAATCACAGAAAATGAGTACCTGCAGCTCTTAAAGGATATTCTCTTAGCTTCTCTTAGCTCATTGGTTTGGTTTAACATTTAGGGGATGGTTTAGTTGGAGCAACTCTCACTGTAAGCAGCCTTTTCCAGCAAAAAACCTTGATAAAACCACTATATGCTACGTCATCTGCCCTACTCCAAATGGCATACAGACGACATTAGCAAGTATCTGTGCACTTAGCGAGCTAAAGAGCCAGATATCTTTCTCAGAAGTTGGAGACTCCAAAACAGGAGCTAAAAGGAGAGTGAATATTGGACTCAAATTTGTCAGGTGGCAAGAAACATACACCTTTAAATGAATGCTAATGTTGCTCCATGACTGCTGGATGTGTAAGTGAGCAATTGTTTGCTAACATGTTAGCCATGTCAACTTTATAAGCCGATGGTTCTGGCTGCGTATCTGTCTGTAATCATGTGAAGCAACATGTTGACTTACAGTCCTTTAAAAATAATCTTGTTCTTAAAGCTGTAATCAATATTATTATATGAAAATGGATCAATTGACTGTGTAATGTCAAATTAGCCTACTGAGCATTTTAGCATCTAATTTTTGGGGGGGTTTAGGAGCGTAAACTTAAAAGAGAGTAAAAGATTGATTCAATCACTGCTCTCATCAACCTCATTGCTAGCCATCATTAAAAAAAACCCTCTGTTAAGCCAGCCGTACCTGCTCAGCACCAAACAGCAGTCAGACAATGTTAGCAGCTAGCAGTGAAGCATTTAGCAGCTAAGGAGCCAGATATTTCCCTCAGGAGTTGGTGGAGACCAAAACAGAGCTAAAAAGAGAGTGAGTATTGGACTTGTGTTATGGCTTGTTTTACTGCCCCCAAGTGAACAGAAGAAGAAAAAATCAATGAATGCAGCTTTAATCTTTTCATAAGAGTAGATGGGCAGCCTTGTTTTCCAAATGATGTACAAGAGAACATCTCCAGTTCCCATTCTGAACTTCACTGTTTCTCCATATCTGAGCAGATGTATGGTTTGATCTGGCTGACTGACCTGAGAAATAAGATGGACAGCATCGACCTGCTGATCATGCTGACCTCTGCAGTCTGCCACGACCTCGACCACACAGGATACAACAATGCCTATCAGGTATGAAATTCCCTCTGTGCTTCGTCTTCTCCTTGCTGAGCCACAACACAAAGTGGGAAAACTGTAATTCTAGAAGATCCACACTTGATTTGTCTAACTCAGAATGCTGACACCTCACAGTCTAGGTTTACACAGAACCTAGACTGTGGATTTTTCATTGAATTTTCTGTAAGAAGAGATTTCTTCACACCTGGTATGGACAGGAGGAACAATTACAGTGACCAATGACACTTTTATTGTATATATGAGAATTTCAGTATTGTATTAAGATAGACTTGAAAAAAATGTGAACCCACTCTTTAAATCTGGTCATCAAGTAAAAACCAAGATATGTACTGACGGGACATTTTCTCTAGTAGTTTTTGGGATTTTTTTTACTGCAATTTCTTGTTGCTTATTAGCAACATATATGCTGATATCAATATATTTGTGATAGCTAGAATTGGCCAATGATATATGCTAATATACAGTATACTAATACTTGTCTACCTTATATACAGCATACTGTACTGACACCAGCATGTGATATACCCTCACAATGTTTATAGTTTGCTGTGTTTGACCTTTTTGCTGTTCAATCCTATTTTCCAACACCTTATTATATTATCTTATTAATCTCATCTGAATTTAAAAACACTAAATTATCAAGTTGTATAAATATAACTTGAACTGAACTCTGAACTTCTGAACTTCAGCATCAACTCTATTTAATGCTAATCAGAAACTCTAAACTAATGTCTCACCGTCTTTCAGATAAATGCCCAGACTGAACTTGCTCTTCGCTACAATGACATCTCTCCACTAGAGAACCACCACTGTGCTGTAGCTTTTGAGATACTGGAGAAGGTAAGGATGACACAACCCAACCTTCTGTCCAAGCTGCCATGAAACACACATTTTAGTTTAGGGATTTGAACTAAACTTGGACTATCACCATAAGATGGAGCCTGTCAACTATGCAGCCAGCAACAATGAACAGATGATTTTCTGTTTTGTAGACAGAGAGCAACATCTTCAGAAATGTGTCCATGGACCAATACAAACGGATAAGGGAAGGGATCATCAAGTGAGATGATCTTTCTAATTCTCTTAGTGTGGACATTTGTCGTTATTTACTCATGATAGCACAGCAGCATATACTGTAGTGTGTTTTTTTCTGTCATAATTGCAGATGCATTCTGGCCACTGACATGACAAGGCACAATGAGATTCTCAACAAGTTCAAGTCCATCCTGCCAGCTTTTGACTTCACCAACAAGGACCACAGAGATGTGGTAAGAGCAGTGCAAAACACAGGGCACTGTAGCAATATGTTCAATGAGCAGATGCATTAAGAAATCCATGTAACTTCATGCTCGGCAAAGTATTATTGTCTAATATAGATTTTTCACATTGATTTCAGAGGTATACGAAGAAAGGACATATTATAATAGTGAACGACTTTATTTTCACTTATTTGTAGTAGTAGGCCTAGTTGTATCCTAACTATTTTTTCAAAGTAATGTCAAGAAAACAGTTTAGGGGTGAAATGATTACTACTTGTAATCTGTATGTTTGTAACCTATGAAAGCAGTCTATTTTAGATGGCAGAAGATTTTGAATTTCAGCAGTGTTCAAATTACCCTGTAACCTTTGGCAAGGACTAGGACAAAGAGCCGTACACACATTTAAAGGCCCTGCACACCCACACAGGTGTTTCCAATCTTGGTTGATTAGACCTCGACTCAGGATGAAGCTGGGCAGATCAATGCTGGAATAACATGATGACACCAAACTTATTTTGTCTAACTGGGCAAAACAATTAATTACATAATTCCTTATTGCCTACATCATTCATTATTGAATTAGTAATGCTTGAATAAAAGTGTAAAACTCCCATGCAGTGGGACTCCTGATTGAATTCGGCACATAACGTTAGCCACAATAGCTGAATGGGTAGTCGACTCATCTTATTAGATGAGGCGGCTAGCCCAGCGCAGTTAAAGCTGGGGTAGGCAGTTTTCTTTTTCAGAAAATCTATCCCGTGACGGTAGACTTTAGCCAATCACAGGTTATTTCAGAGAGACGGTGTGTTCGTATTGGCTAAGCTACAATAGCAGATGTGTGTACACGTCCCTTCAGACGGTGAAAACCTGATTCAGTGGAGGAATATCCTGCCGAAAATTCTGAAACTTGTGATAAATTTCCAATACCTCCTCCTTTGCCTACAGCGGTGTATAGTACAAAACAACACGTCCCGGCTCCACACGGAGCTTCAGGCTCATTACATTTAATGCCATGTTGCTCATAACGATGAGTGGCAAAGAGGCATGATGACAAACAGTGGGGAATAACTTTTGACGGGGGACAGTGGTGTGTGTGTGTGTGTGTGTGGTGTACTAGCCTCTCTTCCCGCTGCTGGACAGCGTTGCAGCTGCCTCTGAAGCCTGGGGCGCTCTGCTCTGCGGCCACGAAGCGCTGGAGGGGCGTCTTTGAGAAAACAAGTCACGCGGTCTCGGTGAGGCTCACGCCGTGGAGAGCGAGCCCTATGAGGGATACGGTTTCGCAGGGGAACCGACTCCTTCTGCTGCCTGTCTAAGTTGTGGGTTTGGTGGGAGGGGCTTAGCGGAGTGATACGAGGCAGCAGAGAGAGAGGCAGTGTTAAGAGGCCTTGTGTGGACTCAGCACTCAGAGACCAAACAACGAGACTTGGATTAAACAGTTCGGCACTGTTTATTAAATGAACAGGTAATTTGAGTTCGAGCAGTGACTGGGTCTGGGAGAGCGGGCAGGCAGGGAACATTGATGTTCCAGTGCTGGGGAAAAGGAACCAAACCAAAGCTGGGTAACCTCCAGGACGACCAGCAGAGTCAGAGTGGTCACTGGCCTTCACGTAGAGGTTGGTGAGGAGGGAGCGGAGCAGAGGTCCGGGCCAGGCAGAGATTTCCAAGAGCAGGTCCACGTAAGTCAACAGTACAATCTGGTGACAATGATGAGGGAGACCAGGACTTAAGTACTGGCAGAGGTGATTGTGAATTGGACGCAGCTGTCATGATAGAGCTGCAGCAGCCACCAGCTCTGGACCACGCCCCTTAACCTAGATCACTCCACACAGGTAGACAGGGAAGACAAACAGACAGAAAACACAACCCCCAAACAAAAACTAAGGAGAGCCCAGCCGTCCCATAACAGGCGGAAGGTTTTGCCTAGGTTGCACAGATTCTGCCTACCCCAGCTTTAAGCCTGGTCAAAACAATCATACTAAAAATAACTTAATGAGCGTGTTGAACGCCACATAACGTTAGCTGTATGGGTAGCCGACTCATCTAATGGTAATTTAACAAGATGCATCGACTACCCATACAGCTACTGTAGCTAATTTTATGTGGCAATTAAAATGGGGTAGCCGAGTGCTGTTATCCATGGTCAAAACATCATACTAAAAATAACTATGAGTGTGTTAAATGTTGTTGTAACATTATAACATTACCGTATGCATTAACTTGGAGGCTGCGGCATGAGCCACTTGTCATTTTAGCACTTTGTAGTAAGCTAGATTGATATTGAAATATTATATCAATAAATTAGGTCTCTACTGGATTACTGTGTTGCAAAATGGCATGCAATTAATGAAAAACTTATGCTGTGTGGCAGAAAAAATGCTCTATTACTGTTACTTCCTCACTCTCTGACGTATCATCTGGTGTTTCCTGTGTTTCCCCGGAAGTTATAGCAACTAGGCGACAAAATGAAACGCACCGTTACATTGAATAAAATTATGGATTTCTCTGGGTTTGAACATTGTTGGAAACATTTGGGATAATGTAAGTACACAACTCAACAAAATATATAACATAGGTCTAGTCGTTTAGTCGACATTTTAATGCGGAAATGTTACACATTATACCTTTAATGGCCGCACTTTTCAAGCCTTTTAAGGATTTTGACAACTTTAGGATTAGAAATGTTATAATTGCTAATTAAAAAATGTTGTGACCCCCAAACTAACTCTAGCTGAGGTCTCTTTAAGGGGAGCCCCATCATAATTCAAACACTGGCCACACCTCTGTCTTTCTCTCATAATTAATGTGTAGCTGTCTACTCTCTGATTTTTTCCTGTTGTGTGTGCAGCTGATGATGATTCTGATCAAAGTGAGCGACATATCCAATGAGGCGCGGCCCATGGAGGTGGCTGAGCCCTGGTTGGACTGTCTTCTGCAGGAATTCTACAATCAGGTAACTGAGTCCCATTGTATGTAAATACATATCATACTGTGGCAACACCCGAATATTAGTTTCAGAACTATAGAGGATTGTTTCCACTTTTCCTCACATGATCTGACCTCTTTGGTAGCAAAGATTAAATCTGTGTTGTCTAATTTAGGGGCAACAAAGTTATTTAAAATAAAAGACAAAATCAAAAGTTACACAAGCCAGCCCTACATGTATAACCATTAATTCCAGCTGTGTCATCTATCTGTCCTCAGAGTGATATGGAGAAGTTAGAGGGTCTTCCAGTCACCCCCTTCATGGATCGGGACAAAGTAACCAAGCCTTCATCTCAGACAGGCTTCATCAGATTTGTCCTTTTGCCTCTCTTCATCGAGCTGGCCAACCTCTTCCCCTGCTTGGAGGTAATTTATTTGAAAAGATGCACAAATATCCAGCAAATGAGCAACAGGCCTTTTTGGTTTTGACAGGTTACTCTGGGAAATATAGGGACCCACTTTAAAAGTGGACACGGTTGAGGGTAAGTTTGCTCACTTGGGGTGGAATTGTATTAATTCTTCACTCATTCCGCAGCAACACATTATCGACCCAGTACGGAAGGCTCTTGATTACTACACAGAGATGGAGAAAGCACTGGAGAGGGAGAAACTGAACTGGGCTCAGAGTGAGAATGCAGCCAAGAGTAAGGAGACAGCTGTGGGCACACAGAGCCCAGCTGACAGCCAGACAGACGCTGGGCCCGAAGCCTCAAAACCAGACACACAGTGAACTATGGTGGCACATTTAAGAACTGAACAGCGCCTATCTTAGGCAACTCATCAAAAGATTGTATAACTTTATATTGATTGAAATGTATTTGAACCTAAATTTGTACTTTTACTCGTTTACTCACTGGGCTAAGCACAAGTACTGTATGCTGTTCTAAGCAGTTTTTGTCGTAGTTTTGGTGTATACAGTATTAAATGTAATGTGATGAAATGGAACCTAACATTTACTGTATGATTCTACTGTCGAGTTCAATACAAATTCTCAACACTAATATATTTCAAAAGACTATTTCCAAAGTACAGTACAACAAATTAGAATTATATGAATTAACTGAATTATATTTTACAACAGAAACAATCTTTTTATAATACAAAAGGAAAGTGTGACAAAGGATTACTGAATTATAGATATGTACATTTTGGCATTGTTATAGGTCACACATATAAAGGACTGCATTGTTACTCTGTTGCCGAGGTAGTCCAGACAAAATTGTGTTTCTTATGAAATCTCCTGTGTAATACTCTGATTCTCGGGGGGCATGTCTAGATTTCAGCTGTCCACACATTGTTTTCACCCCATAGTGAAAATAAAGCTTGACAAAATGTATTTTGTCTTTTTCTTGTATGATTTTGATTATATCATATAGGTTCTATACCTTAAGGTTCCATTCTTAAAGCAGACAAATTTTACTTGTTATTCTTTGCATTTTGGCGTCTTACATAATAATCACTTATGATACAGCATAGATTCTTTTAAATGCATGAAAATGCATTACACTTTACTTAACACATACAATGATAACTCATGATACTGTGCATTATTATAGATGCATCAATATGCACTTCACTTTACTTAACACATACAATAATAACTTATGATACTGCATGGACTATCATAGCATACTATGAGTTCTTGCTACAGTTGATTATTGAGGTGTGTATAGGTGAGTATAGGTAACCTTAATGTATTATATATAAGTTTATCCTATTATAATGCCCTTGTGTGGTCCTTCCCAATGTTTCTCCAATTTTTCGCCTGCTTAAAGGTCTTTTGGGAGATTTGTGAAGTTCTGTTTTAGTTTTGTTTGTTCTCTTGCCTAATGTGCACAGATGCCTTAAAGGCTAAACTGACTTCCAGGTTTGTTCTGTAACTGGTATGACTGGCTAGACCTTGGGATAAAAGTCCTTCCACAAAACTGACAGTTCAAACTCTGGCCTGTGGATCATCTGCTCACTGTCCACTTCAGAGTCAGTGTGTTCATGTAATTTTACCTCAATAAAAGTCAGACTTTGACTTTACATTCAAAGAGACTGATGCATGTCATTTCTACAGGAAAATAATGTGTGTTTAAATTAAATTTTTGCTGTATGAAGAATGTGTTGAAGTTGCAGTTTGGTTTGGCAATATTATGCAAATTGTGAAATGGGAGTCAGATTTGGTGGTTTTACTGAACACATACTGTATATAATTTTTATGGAGGACTTAAACTGCCAAAAATATAATAATAAATGTCTCAATAAATAAATTAATATTCCATTAAATGCATACAAAATATTAAAAATAAATGTAGGCATTAACTAATTGATCAAATAAATAAATACATTTATAAAATAATAAATACAATGGAATATTAAATGGGAAGGTAAATAAATAGGAAAATTTATATGCAAAGGGAAATAATACAGAAATAAATAGAGAAATAAATAAATAATGAATAAATTAATAAATTAAATAGAAAATTAAATGGGAAAGTTAATGCCTATTTATGGATTTATTAATATTATTTTTGATGCATTTAATGGCATATTCATTTATTTATTAAGTCATTTATTAATTTATTTTTGAATTTGGCAGTTTCGGTCCTCCATACGTTTTAACTACTATTTCTGTGACTAACAACAGCAGGGTCATAAACTGTAGTATTTTCACTTTTCCCTGAGGAATTACACTTTTTAAAATCTAATAATTACACTTAATACTGTACATCAAAAAACAAACATGTCTATGAACAAGAAAATATGTCTAGCCTGACTGCAGGATTAACACTTTGAAGGTCAACAGGTGTGGAATAGACTTCTGGACTGTAGGTGTATCCATAGGTCCTGTGATATGGATAGATGTGACTATCATTACTGTCAATCATTCACATGACACAGACAGTGTTAAGTAGATCAACCAGAGTGAATGACAACAACCTGACTTTGGATTATCATAAATAATGGAATTAAGAGTAGAGTTTAGTATAGCAAGAATAAATTCCACTTGCTAAATTAATCGCAAAATGTAATAAAATATTGACACAAAACACTGTGTCACGTATTCATAGGTTCAATCTAGGATAAGGGTTGTCACAAATAAATCACAACAAATACATTTGATTTTGAAGTTTGAAGCTTAATATCTCCATAATGATCGTAGTTTCCAAATTCATGTGGTTTAAGAAAGCTGGCTTGTACTGTACACCAGCCTTGCTATTAATTCTTCTAGAAAAGCCAGCCAGCAATGTAAGTGAGAGCGAATATGTCAGCAGGGCAGGTAGCCCAAAAACTTGTGCTACGGCTGAGCAGTTTACTATTTTGAACCATAACTTCACCCTATAGCCTAGCTGTTAGCTGTCTGGTAGCACCCCATTAAGTTTACAGTGAGTGGATTGTCAATCTGCCTCTACAGCTCAGAGTGGTTAAGAACGAGATTCCTCACAAAGCCAAATAAAGATTTGTACTATTTTTAGGCTTTAAATTTATATTATCACCAGCAGAGGAGACCCATCTGACTGAAAGAGAGGGAGCTGCTGCAACAGCTGCTGAGCTGTAGCAGACAGAGCAGCAGTGAGTGTGTGTGTGTGTGTGTGTGTGTGTGTGTGTGTGTGTGTGTGTGTGAGAGAGAGAGAGGGAGAGAAATAAAATAGTAGAAAGCAAAAGAAGTCCAGCAAAAACAAGTAATTTTGCTTTTAGCCTGAAGACACAACACCACTGTATTTACTCTTCATAGAGACGTGGAGAGTAGGCCCTGAATTTGTACTCTTAATAAAAAAAAAAGTTTGCTTCACCAAATGGAGCACAGAGTTTGTTGTGTAGTAGATTGCATGGTTGGTTTCTCAGTTTCTGGAGTGAAGTACTGACTGACCTGGCATAGGCCTTTTTCACAGCAGACATAATGACTTGTCATATAGGAAAAGCCCAAGTAATAACAATGGCTCCGTTCTATTCAAGTGTCCTAGTAAGCCATCACAGTGTGACAGTGAGCCACCATGCACTGAACCAGGACCCTGAAACTGAAGCAGCAAAATGGAATTCAGCCATCATTAACTACAGCTTTTCCTACGCTGACATGTCATTATCTTGTTCTGTTCTGTCCTAAAGAGCAGGAATAACAGAAGCAAAGTCTCAAAATGGTCTAAAATGACTCTATAGCTATTATTATTTAACAATGTACAGCTCAGTTTAAATCAATGAAGCTTAACCTACTCTCCCTGAGCTTTTATTTCTTCTGTACATTTCTGGGACGCTGCACAGAGCCAGTTTGGACTGCAGACCTGAAATCTTAACTTCAGAGTTGTACAGTTGTTTAATTGTGATTTTTTTTTTTTAATACTTGACCATCTTGACGCAGAAGCACAAACATTGTAGCCTGTTTTATCTGCTTTCCTTTTTCTCAAATCCTAAACCATCACAGCAACATCCAACAACCTTAAGAAGGTTAATAAGGAACACCCACAACGATACTGAGTGGGGATTGATTACAATTTGTGAGACATTTCTGTTGACCTGTGGATTAAATGAGGAGAGATTAAATTTTGGGGGGACCATTTCTCTTCCTGGTGGGCTGGATTCAACAGAATGATGTGGCAGGGATCACTTCTTATGCGATTTCTTCTTAACAGGAAAATACATTTGATGATTTCAGTTGGTCTAGTTTGGTTTTATTATTATGAAGTCTCAAATTTGAGTCCAGTGTCCTTTTGCAGTTTGCATCACCATGGATTGGTTAACCAGGTCCTAAATGACTGCGGCTTGTATTATCACTGGCTCACACAAAAACCGTCAACTGGTTGAACCTAACTGTTGAACGGGTTAAAAGATCAGTTGGACAGTAACTTTTCTGTGTTCTAACCAACCAATGAATGTGCCTGGTGATATCATACATTCAAGTCTTCATACCCCAATTTCCAGAATAGCTAGTTTGTTCAAATATCGACTTTATTTATCTGCAAAATCGACGCAAACGGGATCTTCTCCTCGAAGAACGTGCCCCCAAACCTGATTGGACAGAGCGCGGCTACGCCTTCTGGCGAGCAGCCAATCGTTCAGTCAGCCGGACTGGCCGGTTCCGGTACATCCTCTGACGTGATTCTGGCTCTGCCCGCTCAGTCGACCTACCCCTCACGAGGAGTCGTGGCTGCCGGTGTACCGGTATTCAACAACAACAAAAAAGTCGTGCCGGGCATCCCAGTCCGCTTGAAAGCCAGCAGCCGGTAGCGTTTAACGTCTTGTTTTGAGTGTTTTAACTGCCACGAGACAAAAGTACAAGGATGGACCCGCTGGTTGCTGCGATTGACCAGGGCACGAGCTCGACGAGGTTTCTGGTGAGTGACGCGGAGAGTCGGTGTGATGTTTAAGGACCTTCCACGCAGACCGAGTGGGCTTTATTGATGCAACTTCTGCGTTACTTTCCTGCGGCATT
The DNA here is from genome assembly GCA_005408345.1 of Macquaria australasica. Taxonomy (NCBI): domain Eukaryota; kingdom Metazoa; phylum Chordata; class Actinopteri; order Centrarchiformes; family Percichthyidae; genus Macquaria; species Macquaria australasica. The sequence goes on along the minus strand of SEMN01000453.1, from coordinate 10,265 downwards.
TGCTTGCCTATTTTACCACGTAACTGAAAACAAGTAAGGAAGCCTTCGACTGAAAAAAACCTGTTGCAAGTGGAAGTGAGAACTCTGGATAAGGAATAACGCAAGGTTAATTAGCTTGCACGCTAACGTTACACAGCGGTGGTAACCCCCTCGATATGTATGCGGTGTTGTCGTTCCGTATAAGCCAGCAGCATTTGTGTTTATTCTGTTAAACTACAAATACAAGACATTTACTGAGCGAATTAAATCACAAACCTAAAGTGAGCCCCTACTGTTAAATGGGTACCTTGCATGAGAGCTGCTAGTATTACAGTACATTGTTATCTGTTCTCTATCTATCATAAAGTTTGTATTTAAATTAAAGACATGTAACACTAAATATATTCATTTACATGTTTGATTAGGAAACAGTAAAACAATGCCTGTATGCTGGAAAACACGAAATGCCACAATTCACTGTTACAACAACTGGGTATATCACAATATGAGTAAACATTAAGTAAGAAATGTGTCACAGTGGTGGTGAAATAGTTCTTCTTAATGTTAACAAACACATGTTGAACTGATTTATTGATTTGTATGTGCAGTAATAAGAATATTCAACATGAAAGTGGCTGGTAGATTTCAGACACAAAATAATGATTTACTATTGAGTGGCTGGTAGATGTTCACATTTTAAAAGGTTAATTTCCCACCCTGCTCTACTGTATACTGAGGACTGAGCTTGTGATTTAGTGTGTTGCACTATGTGTTAAGGACAGCATTGTGTGTTCAAAGATGATCATTTAGGTAGTCAGTTTGGCTCTTTGCATTTTACACTTTGAAATTCTCTGTTGTGAAAACTGAGCCTAAGCAATTGTAAAATACTGTAAAATGAAGGCAATGCACACACATTAGTGAAATAACATGCTATTTGGGTTAACACACAAAGAAATATTGGATGATAGCCAGGTTATTTGTTGAAAAAAGTGCTGAAGATTGCACAAGTTCATGACCCCTTTTTAAAGAAAACTAACTCACTAATTCTGTGTTATGAAATTCCCCACTGCTTTGTTTAGTTCATACTGTTCACCAGCAAAGAGACTCGTCTCCTCAATGTCACCTCATTCTCTCTCTAGTTTTACCTGTGTGCGTACTGCACATGTTTCTTTGATAGTTATCCTCCTGCCTCGTGGAAACTCACCAGATATTTCCGTTCGTTACTTTGTTTTCACATTGAGCAAAATTAATCCTGTTTAGTGATCCATTATGAATGAAATCGGGCTTTCTCAAGTAGGTCAGCTGGAAGATTCAGACTTTCCAAAGAATAGATGGAAAGGATCTTTGATGCTTGAGTAGATCTGCTGAACATTTCTTTGTGAAATCTGACAGCTTTTTTTCATTTGGTTAACTGAGACCACAGGGAGTCATTATGTGGCTGGTGTCTGATTAAAAACAACACCAGAGTGAAACCTGCTTTTACTTTAATATGGGTCTTTAATACAAGGTCTAACTAAATCTAAGCTATTATTATGTCAGACCCTGTTAACCCTGTTAACCCCTGTTAGCCCTGTGTTCACAATGAGTGTTGATTGTAAGCAATGCATAGGAGAAAAACACTGTTATTTGGAACCAAGATCAGTCAAGAAATACGCAAATGTGTATTTTAATTCAATTCAATTCAGTTTTATTTATATAGCGCCATATCATAACAAAGTTATCTCAGGGCACTTTTTCGAGTAGAGCAGGTCTAGACCGACTCTTTATATTTACAGAGACCCAACAGTTCCCACCATGAGCAAGCACTATGCGACAGTGGCAAGGAAAAACTCCCTTTTAACAGGTAGAAACCTCGAGCAGAACCAGGCTCTAGGTGGGCAGTCATCTGCCTCGACCGTTTACATCTGTAACCAAACCTCTTTTATTATGCTTGGGAATGTATCTCAAATGTATGTGGTCAAAAATGATGAAAGATGCCCACGGCTAACAGGTGCCATGACATTGCCCTGGATGTTTTCTTAATTAGTGACCAGTTCTTTCCAGAGGGACTTGGACCTGTTTGTCCCTGGCTGAGCGCTCATCTGATGACACTTAGGTCAAGCACAGAGAAAAGGTCCAGAAGTTAAACTTTAACCTAGAAGGTTGTTTCTGAGGCTCATCGCAACATGCCATGTGACGATAACAAGCAAACACGTCTCTAGTCATAGATGTTGATGACTGAGCACTTGTTGGCAAGGTTAAAATAAATCCTCAACATAACTGAGCCTTGACCCCTCCAAGCTTTTTTTTTGCAGCAGCAGATTCAAATTCATTAACTTTCCCTTACTTTTTATATACATATTTACATTATTAGATTATTCAAGTTAATTGATCTAGTTTGCACGCATATATTTTACTTCTTCACATACAAATCATCATGATCTAACCCCTAGGAATACCACAGACTACACAAAAATGTACACTTTTGGATATTTCCACTGTTCCCCCCCACACAGGTGAGATATCTTAAACTATCACAGAAAATGGGAGCCCATCACACAACTTTTGTTATCTTTTTTTATATATATTTTATGTGCATTAGATGGTTCCACCAGCTTATTACAGATGTAAAGCAATGTCAATACAATGACAACACAAAGAGGTGAATTCAGGACTGTCAGTCTCAACAGAAAATGAACATCAAGTTTAGAGGTTGTATTTGTTTTAGGGTGTATGTATTATATTGTACATGTGGAGTGTATTGTTTATTATTAATATATTTATGTAGCTGTTTGAATGAGGAATCCTGTGAGGTCAGTAAACTGTGTGGTCTTGTGCCTTTGATTTGTCATTGTCCGTGAGCAGAGACATATTCATGTCTGAGACAGTCGGCCTAAACTCAACATAAAACTTGTTTTGGTTTGGGGTTTTTTGCCCCCCCCTCTGTGCACTCTTGTCTTTCTATTCAGACAGTTTCACAGTCATTTGGTGATAATCTGCCTTCTGGGCCAAAATGGACAGATGGTTTGTCAGTGAAACTGTTCAGAATGAGGCCTGTGGATTAACTTGATCTATTGTATCTATTGTCATTTGGCAGTGACTTGTATTCTGGGTCAACTTTTTGGGGCCAGTTTGACAAAAACCTAAATCAAGGCGGCTGAAAATGGGGAAAATTGAACTTGTTGGCATAAGTATTCTGTGGACATTGAATTTGAATATTTGTGTTGCAATTTTGGATTCAGTGACGTCAGAGGTCCTACTTTAACTTGTCATATGGTCTGCCCTCTTCTGACGACGTGAGGATGTTCCTGTTTGCTGTCCAACTGTGTGACTTCAACTGAATGTTACCTCTTTCCTTTTAGTATCACAGGGATCAGCCTGTGTTGTAGCTTGTCTGCATACAGTGCATCTGTTTGTCTGCCTAGTCTCCGTAGCTGTGAGACAATCATAAAGTTGAAAGAGTTCAAGTCTGCAGTGTGGCTGGAAACTGCTTGTGTGTCATATGCTCCTCAAGGTTAGTTTCCCAGTTGTCCTAATGTGGTATATTATTGCTGTGTTGAATTCATATACGACCTAGCAGTTTGAGTCTTGTCTGCAGCTGAATTGTAGGTCTGTACTACTGGGTTCACAGGAGGATAATGCTATGCAGAGCAGAGGTTTATCCTATTACCTTATTAGAAGAAGTGCTGACTTCTGTCTGAAGGCCCTATACACTGAAAGCATCTGACGCTCGCATTTGAAGTACACCTATGGTTTTAAATGGCTGAACATGCACCAAAAGCACTATGAGACACGTCAAACTGTCTTGACGAACCTTGTTTCGATTTTGAAGTGTCAAATGAAGACCCAAAATACTGCTGGTTCTGTGGTGTTGGCATTTCATATGACGTTCCTCAAATAGAAATGGATAGAAAATGAATGGGGGTATCTGTAATATACACAAGGTTTTCATAAATCACAACCTTTTCCTAAAATACTGCTTGTTCCGTGGTGTTGGCATTTCAAATCTAATGCCTGCAGTGCGCCAGTGCGCCCCCCCTGCCCCCGTCTTTTCATCACTACCCACTGTGTGCTGTGTCACAGTATATTACTGGAATAATAAAACCACTCCAGTCCTGTGTGTTGGTGTCTTACAAAGATAACTTTCACCTGTTTTGCCTTTTTTCACAAGCACCTCCCTGCATCCTTCATTTCATTTCTGTTCTTGGTCTCTTATGAATTTAATTGCTCCACAGGTGTTCAATGCCAAAACAGCCGAACTGCTGAGTCACCACCAAGTAGAGGTCAACCAGAGCTTCCCCAAGGAGGGGTGAGTTCCTTGAACTTTATAATAGGGCTGCAACTAACTCCTTATTTCCATTATAAATTAATCTGCCATTTGCTTTTCAATGAATTGACTACTTATTGCAGAAAATAATGAAATTGCCTGTTATAATTTCGCACAGACCAAGGTAACCTCTTCAAATGCCTTGTTTTGTCTGACCAACAGTCCAAAAGCCAAAGACGTTCATTTCATGTATGACAAAGGAAAGCATCAAATCCTCATATGAGAAGCTACAAACAACAAATGTTTAATGACTAAAACCATTATTCAATTATCAAAATAAATCGATAGATTAATCAGTTAATCATTGCAGCTCTATTTCATAGCAAGACAATATTCTTAGATACAGGGCTGCTTAGAAACTCTTAAAACCAACAGATCCATATTCTCTTGGTACAACTGGTTGTACAGATAGTAAAGAGTGTGGATGGATGTTTAGTTATTTTAAAGGTCATTATTTTAGAAAACCTAAATGAATTAACTTCACATACAAAGAAATATTAAAAGATATAGTTTTAAATCCACACTGTTTACATTCAAAGAACTGAGTTGCAGATTGTAACAACTGTGCCTTCCTTTGAATGTTTGCTGGGTTACTGAGGTTACAATTTAACTGTGTTTTATATGAATCTCTCACTTCATTTGACGTGTGTAACATGATTGAGTCTAAGGTCCAGCTCTTATTTTATTGTACACCCAAAAGCCAGCTTGGTTGACATGTATTCAGATGGTACTCCATTTAAAATCTGGTTGATGAATGAACACTCTGTACAAAGTACCAGAGGCCATATATTTGGCTCAACCTGTTGTAGTCCAGGTCAGAAACATTCTTGTAAATAGTAGATATTGCCTGTAAATTGGGCACTGTACAATTTAGCAAATTGTAATCTTTGCTACAGAAACAGTAGCCTCAGTGCACACACGTGGGGTTTTGTGTGTTTACATCCCTGCATTTGTTTCAATCAGCTGGGTGGAGGAGGACCCTAAGGAGATAATGCAGTCTGTCTATGAGTGCATGGAGAGGACTTGTGAGAAACTCTGCCAGCTCAACATCGACATCTCAAACATAAAAGGTGGGGACACTGTTGATACCTCAGGTTGGATGCTGCTTACCATGCCTAGCTGTGGTGGGCAGAGGTTTGTTAGCCACACCTACACCTGTGGCTGGATGGGGAAAACAAAAAATGACTGTTAACCACACCTAACGGAGGGGAATGGGTTGCAGCTAGGGGTGTTATTGACATTTACGCTGTTGCTGTTTTCTCAGCGGTGGGGGTGACCAACCAGAGAGAGACGACCCTGGTTTGGGACAAAGAGACCGGAGAGCCACTCTACAACGCCATTGGTGGGTGCATTCTATATGTGCAAGTATCACTGCTAAATATTCTTACAGACACACTCTGTAACTAAGTACTTCACATGGCTAAAATATATCAACAGGGAAAGTTTTATTTTAGTGTATTTGTAGATAGACACAAAATGTATTCACCCAATTCAACCAGTGATTTTAAGTGTTTTTTAAAAAGTAGAGTTGTAACCTCTTTTAACTGAGCAAATGAGATGATGTCATCTGGGAAGCAGCACAGCGCATGACTAGATTGCGTCAGATTGTAGTGTCCTATGTCATGTCTGTCCCTGCCCCACCACCCATCATCCCACATGACAGTGATTCATTGTAGGAGCTGAGCACATGTAGCCGCCGCCCACTCAGGGCCTGTGGCGTGCTAACATTACTAGCAAAGAGAAGCTTCCGTTCTTCACCCCAAGACCTTCAGTTACAGCCTGAAAGGCTTGTTTATCTGCAAGCTGTTAAACTAGACTGCCACTTGGGTGCTGTTTAGATGGAATGTGAGTGGTGTGCTGGGGGTGGGCTGTCAGCCTGTTATAGTGTGCACAGAAATTCTTCAAGAGAATTCCCAGGTATCTAGGCACTGCATGTAAACAATTACGAGTGATTATGAAATCTTTCAAATGCATCTGTTGCTGTAAGTTTTTGTATGTAGGAAATTGAGCCAATCCCAGTGAACATTTCAACGATTCATTCTCAGTGTCTCCATAGCACATACAAAAATGTCAATTTTTTTTTGAGTTTCACATAAACTGCTGCTGCTGGTTCTTTGGAAGCTTCATAGCTGCAGGCTATAGTTTCTGTAACATGACTGTTAATGATGGGTTACTTTCATTTGCTTAACATCTCAAAGAATGGAAGTGATTAAAATGGCTTTGCAAGTTATCCGAGCAGAAATTTAACTTCAATCTCAATCTGCTAGGTCTGAAGACGAAATATTACAAGAAAAAAACATCTGAGGGGTCAGAAGATGATTAAAGTGATTAGAAATTAAGGGAAAAAACAGTTTTTTTCTCTGAATTTTCTCTAATCTTTTCACTTTTGTGAAATCTCACCTCTTTATGTGTGTAAACATTATACAGATGAAACATTCTCAGGTGATATATATCATTTTTTGTATAGACCTGTGACAAGAGCTTGCAGTTAGAAGTTGCTTGGGGTTGTATGGGGTCATAAGCCACAAAGGTTGGGACACACTGCTCCAGAGGCAATGCTGAAATGGTGTTGAGGGTGGCAGAAGACATTATTTAGTGAATGGACCAAAGCAGTGTAGATATTTCTGTCCAATCCAGATATTTTAAGGTTCCTATGTGTGAGCTGTCCTCCTCTGCTCTGTCTGTAGTTTGGCTGGACCTGCGCACGCAGTCAACAGTGGAGAGGCTCATCAACAAAGCTCCGGGACAAAACAAGAACCACCTCAAGGTAAGAGAGGCGGTCAAGAACTTTTTGTTTCCAGCTTTTAGAGTTTAGATTGAGAGTGTTCACAACCCCCTAGAAATATGAACAGGATACACAGGTATAGAAATCCTATGTATGCATGAGTGGAATCCTTTGATTCTGAATTACTAAAGCTCTTTCATATATGGTGGTCACTTACTTTAGAATAGAGGTCAGGGAGGTTCTCTGTTTTTGATGTTAAAATGAACAGCATGGGTGCATGTCTCTTCCCTTTGATTTCTGATATGTGGGTATCTTCAGGTTGGGTTTTTATACCAAAAGAAATGCTCTAATCTGTTTCTACTGTTCTCTCTAGCACAAGACAGGCCTTCCCATCAGTACCTACTTCAGCGCAGTGAAGCTGCGTTGGCTGCTGGACAATGTGGAGGACGTGCGGCAGGCAGTGCTGAGTGAGCGCGCTATGTTTGGCACAGTGGACTCCTGGATAATCTGGGTAAGAGCTGCTCACAGCCTGCAACCAGCCCTTAGGTCAGATGGAGCGGAGACTAAAACAAAAGGAACAAATCAATTCTTAACATACGTTTTACTCTTTTACTTGCTTAGCTGCACTGAATGTGGAACATTTTGTTTCTTGTGTGAGTCAAAGCGAGGTAGCACAAGAGAAGATGCTGTGCTTTTCTTATTAAAATCACGCTACAGAGAACAGATGAATAAGCTTCCATTTGTGAAGCTATGCTAATAGGCCATGTTTCACTGAATCTTTGATTTACAACATTTGATGCACACTTAGTCCAGCATGGTTTTTCCTCAGTGCCTGACGGGGGGCAGGAGCGGAGGGGTCCACTGCACAGACGTCTCAAATGCTAGCCGCACCATGCTCTTCAACATTCACACCATGGACTGGGATCCCGAACTCTGCAGGTAAACAAATGCATACACACACACACACACACACCTACACACACACACACACACACACACTGGACTATTTGATGAGCATGTGAACAACATGCAGGCCTCAAGCATATACATTGCGGGTTTTGGTGAGAAATACTGAATGTAAACATAACATACTTTAAACTGATGATGATGCTATGTCCACACTCAAGCTCCCTTAAAAGTGAGTCAGCACTTTTCACAAATCGGCCCCTGTTTCCTTTTCAAATCCAATTCAAACCACTGTAAATGGTCCGCTCTTATACAGCACTTTTCTTCCTTAATGGACGGGGAATTGAACCGCCAACCCAGCCACTCCAAATACAGACTGTATTGTATATCCGTTCAATTTAAACACACCCCCTTTACCTGCTTATTTCTTTCAGCTGCTAATTCTTGCACACATGTATACAGTGGAATCACTCCCTGTTTGGTGCATTAAACAGGGTTCGTACAAAGTCTTGAAAGTTTGGAAAATGCTTAATTTTAACTGTTTTCAAGGTTAGGAATATGCTTGAATTCGAATATACTATATAAATGCTTGGATTTTGAATATAATCTGTGTTTCATCATCTACACAATCACTCATGTAACCCAAAAATCATATTTCAAATGAAACAATCCCGTCGTCATATTTGTTTGTTGTCTCCTGGCATTTATAGTAGCAATTAAAGACTTTGAGAGTCTGGACATTATTGGTTTAGGTACCTTGAAAGTGCTTGAATTGTACTTTTTAAAAGTTGTACAAATCCCAATTATAAACCTGCATGGTTCAGTTCAGTTTTATTTTTATAGTGCCATATCATAACAAAGTTATCTCAGGGCAGTCATCTGCCTCGACCGGTTGGGTTGAAGGGGGAGGGGGGGAGCGGGAGAGAGAGAGCAGGAGGAAAGAGCAGGAGGAAAGAGAACATACAGCAACACAATACAGTTCCACATAGAGATGTAAAGTAATAGTTGTGGTAATGGTATTGATGTTAATATTAACAGAAATAATACTAAGAGCAATATAATAATAGTAACACTAATAATAATAGCAACAACAGTAATAGCAGCAGCGGGTGCAGAGCAGGAGCACGGGGGCAGCAGGTGGCTGCAACCACAGATCCAGACTCTACAGCTCCAGAGGCAGAAATACCTGCAGAAAGCAACAGAAGGAGAGAGAGAGAGAGAGGAGAGAAAGCACACAACTACGGGAAGAAGTTGAATTAATAACAAGCATTGATGGGATATGAGGGTGTACAGATGGAGAGGAAGAGGAGGGGAGAGAGGAGCTCAGTGCATCATAGGAAGTCCCCCGGCAGTCTAGGCCTATATCAGCATAACTAAGGGGTGGCTCAGGGGTCACCTGAGTCAGCCCTACTATAAGCTTTATCAAAGAGGAAAGTCTTAAGCCTACTCTTAAATGTGAGGAGGCTGTCCGCCTCCCGTACACAAACTGGGATCTGGTTCCACAGGAGAGGAGCTTGATAGCTGAAGGCTCTGGCTCCCATTCTACTTTTAGAGACTCTAGGAACCACAAGGAACCCTGCATTCTGGGAGCGCAGTGCTCTAGTGGGGTAATAGGGTACTATGAGCTCTTTAAGATATGATGGTGCCTGACCATTTAGGGCTTTTCAAGGTGAGGAGAAGGATTTTAAATTCTATTCTGGATTTTACAGGGAGCCAGTGTAGAGAAGCTAATATTGGAGAAATATGATCTCTTTTTCTGGTTCTTGTCAGTAAACGTGCCGCAGCATTCTGGATCAGCTGGAGAGTCTTAAGGGACTGATAATAGAGAGCCTGATAATAGAGAGTTGCAATAATCCAGCCTAGATGTAACAAATGCATGGACTAGTTTTTCTGCATCTTTTTGAGACAGGATGTGCCTGATTTTTGCAATGTTACGTAAATGAAAAAAGGCAGTTCTTGAAGTTTGTTTTATGTGATCAAAGATAAATCCAAAATTCCTTATGGTGTCGCTGGAGGCCAGGGCAATGCCATCTAGAGAAACTATATCTTTAGATAATGTGTTTCGAAGGTGTTCGGGGCCAAGTACAATAACTTCGGTTTTGTCTGAGTTTAACATCAGAAAATTGCAGGTCATCCAGGTTTTTATGTCCGTAAGGCATGCCTGAAGTTTAGCTAATTGATTGGTTTCATCTGGCTTGATCGATAAATATAATTGGGTATCATCTGCATAACAATGAAAATGTATGGAGTGCTTCCTAATAATATTGCCTAAAGGAAGCATATATAAGGTGAATAGAATTGGTCCAAGCACAGAACCTTGTGGAACTCCGTGACTAACTTTGGCGTGCA